>JAUYWG010000038.1:3553499-3570311 GCA_034779775.1 Enteromius afrohamiltoni
AAAGTCTAATGTTTATCAGTACATTACAGAAAATAATGAACTTTATCACAATATGCTAATTTTTTGAAAAGGACCTGCACTTCGCAGGTTTTTTTTAGCATTCCAATTTGTCTGGATGGTTAATAACATATTGTTCTGTGGTGTGATAAACTCAGAACACACATTTAATATTGACTTTATACAGACTTAATATATCTAAAAGATTGAGTGTTTGTTATTATTATTTATTAACAATAAATATAAGTAATTATAAATAGTAATAATTGAAACATTTTAACTTTTAAATTTTCTGTATTTTTTAGTTCTTGTATTTTTAATAGCTATCTATCTGTAAAATGTCTCCGTATGTCTATAATTTATATTATTTTAATATAAATTATAGATTCCATAAACTAAAATTAATCTTATTTGTTTTATTTCAGTTAACATTTATTTATTTGTGTTTTTTTAAGAAAGTTTCTTTCTTTCTTTCTTTCTTTCTTTCTTTCTTTCTTTCCCTTTTATGGTTTTAGTTTTAGTCTTAATTTTAGCTAAACATAATAAAACTGCCCGAGGCGCAAACATTATATCCAGATATATACAGTATAAGAGGTTCTGGAAAAATAATCAATATCCTTAGAAATGTCTTTCTTTAAAGTCATGTCAGAACAAAGTGGATCAATCTCACATTTAGAATTAAAATGTGTTTTGTGTGTACTTCCTGCATGGCTGATTTGTCCTCTCAAATTGTTTATGACCTTAAGATCAAAGATGCTTTCTTTATATCTCATCAAAAAGCCAATATTTGTTGGCCCAGCTGTGAATGTTGTAAAAACATAAAATTATTAAACTCTATCTGAATGATGTTAAATGCTATTTCATCCCTGCTGAGAAAATAACACTTCATAAATCAGCCTTTTGATGATAGAAAGGCTTTGTTCACATTTTATGTGGTTAGAGTAACTAACCAAAAGGATTGTTGGTTTATAAGACTAAAAATGGACAATTATATCACACTTTCCCTTTGGTTCTAATTATTCATTAGAAAGTAAGATTATTAATAAAGTAAATTAATCAAACAATATAATACATCAAAGCATATTATCATTTATTATCATTATTATCAATTTGGAATATTTTGTGCTGTAACAATTATATACAATTAAGTTTAGTCAAGGTTGAAAGTGTTTTTAATTGGCCTTTATTTCTTATACTGCTGAATGTTTGAATGATGATGAAGGAATGTAGTTTTCCAAATCTTGGTAAAATTATACAGTATTCACAGTAGTGTTCAACAGTATTGACAATAAATGACACACACACACACACAGCTTTTTTCATGTATATCTCTGTAATGTTCAAATTTGGATCTTTGTAAATAACTGGCTGGAGCAATTAATGTGTGCTTAACAGCAAGTATAGGTAGGTTTTATTTTATTTACTTTATAGGTAAACCCTCCACATACCTTAAAAATATCAAAGATATAATAAGTATTCTATGAAGCAGTTTCCTGAAAGGCAATTATACTAAACCCAAAATTGCAGTATTTAAAAGAAAAGATCTCATGTTTCAGTCAAGTTGAATGTTATCGGCTGACAGCTTTCCTTGCTTCTTGGTAAGAAACTGTAACACAGAAACAGGCTTTAATAGACTTTCTGAGCTATTTTAAAACCACAAAACTCAGAAAGTGAATAATAAAATACTGCAGGCATTTCATAAGATTTTCTTAATTTGACGAATACTTTGCACACATACTACACTGTTATGGAAGTATGCAACAATAATGCATGTTGATTTTTACAGTTTATTTTGCATAACTAGAGCTCATAAATTGTATGAAAGAGAGCACAGCAGTTGCTAGAAAATTACTTTAGATGCAGTTTGCCAATGAAAATCCTGTACAGCTGAACCATGGCCAATTTCAGATTAAAACAAAAAACAAGCCTGGCCTTAACCCAAAGATATATAGAAGCTCCACAAGGCCACATCTTGATCTAAATTAGCAGTTCTTTGGTTTGGCCTCGGGACCCACGTTTTTCCATGGTCACCAAGCCTCAACCCACTCATATATATATATGTATATATAATGGGTACAGAAAGTATTTAGACCCCCTTGACTTTTCACTCTTTGTTATATTGCAGCCATTTGCTAAAATCATTTAAGTTAATTTTTTTCCTCATTAATGTACACTCAGCACCCCATATTGACAAAAAAGACACACAATTGTTGACATTTTTGCAAATGTATTAAAAAAGAAAACTGGTCCTAAGTATTCAGACCATTTGGGAAAGATGGAACATGTTTTTCACACCTGGATTTGGGGATCCTCTGCCATTCCTCCTTGCAGATCATCTTCAGTTCTGTGAGGTTGGATGGTAAACGTTGGTGGACATTTTTAGATCTCTCCAAAGATGCTCAATTGGGTTTAAGTCAGGGCTCTGGCTGGGCCATTCAAGAACAATCACAGAGTTCGTTATTTTAGCTGTGTGCTTAGGGTCAGTGTCTTGTTGGAAGGGAAACCTTCGGCTCAGAGGTCCTGAGCACTTTGACTTTGATTCTTCATTTTATCTTATACAAATCTCATGATCTGATCAAATCCTTAGATCAACATCTAAGTTTACCATTACCCAGTATTACAGGAGACCATCAGATGACAAAAAAACAGTCAAACAGTTAAAAGTAAACAACAAAGTTAAGTAAAATGTGTATTTTCTTGTTCTGGTTGTGATTTTTTTGTGTGTGTGCTCACGTCATTCGAAAAAGCAAGACCTTCATTTATCACCGCTGGACATTCATCATCTGGGTCTATCAATGAAGATACTTTGCATCTAATTTTGGGATGTTCTTTGTTTCAGTGCCAAAGCTGCAAGCTCCTTGGGAATGCTGACCCTGAGGTGGACAAGGTTAAACACAAAGAAATGGAGAAAAAGAGAGCCTTGGACTTAAAGGGATAGTTCACACAAAAATTTAAATTCTGTCATTAATTTGTCATCCTCTTGTAAATCCAAACTTATAGTACAATTGTTTATCTTCAGAATTTTTTTTTAGATATTACTGATCAGAGCTTTCTGATGCTGCATAGACAGCAACACAACATCCACAATCAAGACTCAGAAAGTTAGTGAGGTTGTAAGCTACACTGGAAATTGAGAGTAAACAACTTAAGTAATCAGTTTCACAACTGACAAGACTATGTAAATTGCTAAAAATAAGCTAAATGTAGGGGAAGGGTGAAGAACCAGTGATGAATGTAAAACAAGCATTCTTCACTCGTCTCGTCTGGTCATGCACATCGCAGCAAGAAGGTAAAATTTAAATATGTTGGTATGATTATTTACCTCTATAATAAGTTGTGGTAAGAGCAAACATATTTCACTGTTTAATGCACTATTTGTTGGAATCCCAGAACACACTTGAATGGAGTCATACCCGTAGATGGTTTTCTTAGTGAGTTCTGGGCATATTCTGCCCATAGCAGGTACTGGCTCCAGCTTTCTTGGTTGGCATGGCAGCATGACCAAAGGAATCTAGTGAGCTCCTGGTTTAAGCGTTCAGCCTGGCCATTGGACTGCGGGTGATATCGT
Organism: Enteromius afrohamiltoni; assembly: GCA_034779775.1. Lineage (NCBI taxonomy): Eukaryota > Metazoa > Chordata > Actinopteri > Cypriniformes > Cyprinidae > Enteromius > Enteromius afrohamiltoni. Next base: position 3,557,065 of record JAUYWG010000038.1, read on the forward strand.
GAGGTAAGACTTACGTTCATATTCATGTGTTCACAGAAATTGTGCCGAGTCGTGAGGTGAACTGGGGACCCCGATCAGTAACAATGTCTTCAAGAATCCCAAAGAAGCAGAATACTTGTTCCATAACAATCTGAGCCGTCTCTCAGGCAGTTGGTAATTTGGTTAGTGGGACGAATCGGCAGGCCTTGGAGAATCTATCGACTATTGTTAGGATGGTAGTGAAGCCTTTGGATGCGGGTAAGTCAGTAATGAAATCCATCGCAATGTGTGACCAAGGTCTTTCAGGAACATGTAGAGGGTGTAATAGGCCTGCGGGTCTCTGCTTAGGTGTTTTACTTATGCTACAGGTTATACATTGATGAATGAATTGGATAACATCGGCTGCGAGAGTGGACCACCAGAACCTGTTGGTAACTAACTCGATGGTTGCAGTGATGCCTGGATGACCGGAGCTGGGAGAGTAATGGATCTCGTGTAAGAGTCTTTGTCTCAGTGGTTCAGGTACATAAGTTCTATCTTCAGGGCATGGAGGAGGAGAATCCCTTGTCAAGGCTTCATCGATCTCGGCCATGATGTCCCAACGAATAGGAGCCACAATGCGTTGTAGTGCAATAATATATTCAGGCGGTTTGAAATCAGACTCTGAGTCGTGTTGGTGTGACAGGGTGTCTGCTTTACCATTCTTTGACCCTGGCCTGTAGGTTATGGTGAAATTAAACCGGGAAAAGAACAGCGACTATCTTGCTTGCCTGGAGTTGTACAACAATTGTAACAGGTAGAGTCATGGAGTGTTCAGAAAAACTAGAACTCACCCGTGCAGGAGTGGATTGCGGTGGCCGCACCGGGCAGTTGGCAGGAATGTGTCCTGGCTGGCCGCAGTAGAGACAAAGATTCTCTCTAACCCTCTTGATTCGCTCATCGTCTGTCAGATGCGTCCTTCCAATGTGCATAGGTTCCGGACTCGCTGGGTTCACGCCCATCAGTGGCGTGGTCGAACACCTCTCTGAAGTGCTGCATAAACTCAGTGTAGCTCATGCCCTTTCCTTCCCATAAAGCAGTAACCTAGTCCAACGCTTGTCCCACCAAGAGCGAGCAAACCAGCGACACCTTACTATCATTGTCCAGAAAGCTGCCGGGCTGACGGGTGATGTAAATGCAGTGTGACTGGTGCTTGGAGGTGGTTGTGGAGGAAGGATCGGTTGGGGTGAAAAGGCATCAATGGCAGTGCTCAGAGGCATTCAAAGTCTGTAAGGATTGTCCCATGTCCTCAGACAAGCGATTCAGCTTTTCCAACTGCTAATGATGAGTGTGCAGCATGGTGCCTTGGCGTGCAACTTCCCGAGTAAGATCGTGCATTGTTGCTGGATCAGTGTTAGGCGAAGTTTTCTGTAATGATGGCTCGACAGATGGTTGATCCATGTGCAACGATTTATTCTCATAATCATAGTCAAACATGCGGTGGTAATCGGGAGCAGAGTTTGGGGCAGCAAGCAAGAATCAGAGTCCAGGTCCAGGCAAGGTTTGGGGCAACAAGCAAGAATCCTGAAAAGATGAGATGAAATAAACAATCCAGGTGATAAACAGGTCAGTCCGAAAGGTAATCCAAGAATGCCAGTTGTCAGGAACACTCAAAACTTTGCATCGAACTGATCTCTGTAAGTCCCTTATATACTGGAGATATTGCAAAACACCTGTGGTGGAAAATCCCCACAGGTGTTCAGGGAAAAGAGGTGGAAACTAGTATTCCATGGACGGTTCCCTCTGATGACGGTCGGACAGCGCCACAGAGGATCGTTCTGTTACAGTTAACATTAATGCACCACACGTACATAGCCACCTAGCAAGTTAAATTTTTTGACAAAAATGCAACAGTGGTTTTATTGTTAAATAAACTTGTACTCACGCAAAGTGTGTTTGTGTGCGAAAAACTTTTTATGTCCTTTAACGTCTCATGAACTAATGAAATACCAGGGTAAGTTCAGTTACAGTCTTTATACTGTATGGCTTTGTAATGTTTTGCAAGACCATTTCATACTAACATTTATCTTTTAAGGACATTTTTGTGATTATGTATTTATTACTGCTAATATTGGTAAATATAATTGTAGCAAGGCAATAAGACAATAAATAACCCAATATTTAGGTAACCCAGCACATTGTTAAGTCGACCCACTGGTTGGGTCAAATAAACAACCCAGCACTTGGGTCAAAACAAACCAGCTGTCACGCTTGGTGTTGCTTGAGTGAAGATAAGTAGATAGCCAGGGACGTGAACTCAAATAAACTTAAAGTCTCTTTTAATAATCGTCTCAAAAGCAGACACAAACATCTAAACGTAACATCCACACTTACATGTAACACTTACATTGACCGAACAGACTGAACTCAAAAGACATGGCATTTATACACAGATGACTAATCACAAGACACGACACAGCTGGGGAAACACAGGTGGAAGGGAATTAACTAATAATCACATAACACAGGAAAGACCATATATGGGCACACAGGAAGGGAGACAGGAAGACATAAACTGAAACTAGCACAATGAAAACGAAACTAAACTAAGAATACAAAAACACAGACTTTAAACAGAACTAAACAGACATAAAACGTGACACCAGCATGTGTTCTGCCCCATAGTTACCCAGCAGCTAGGTTATTTTTTTAACCCATCCTTTTTAGAGTGTAAAGAGATTGACATACATAAAACAATATGTACACAGCTAGGGGTGTTGTGGGAGGAGGGATTAGGGAGAGATATGGGGGAGAAGTGTTACAAATGTGTGTTGTTGTTGTTAAAGTTCTGCCCCAATTCTGTCAAAGAAAATGGGGTTAGTAAATATACCGAAAATACAAGTAGTGTTCCTGATCATTGTCCAAGGGGGCAAAATTTTGATTTAATATGAGAATAAATAACAGAATGTTCATTTTTCCCTTTAAGTCCAAGGCTCTCTTTTTCCATTTCTCTGTGAGTTTAACCTTGTCCACCTCAAGGTCAGCCATCATGTGGCTTTGTCCTTGAAACAAAGCACATCCCAAAATGATATGCAGAGCCTCCTCATTCATAGACCCAGATGCACACATGCTTGGACAGCCGGACAGCATGGCCTTTCGTAAGTGTGTGCAGGTCCTTCTCCGCTCCAGACTGGCTCAGGTGTGCCACCCAGGATCCCCGGGGACCCATCTAAGATTTCTTCACACAGTTCCCAGACTCTGCAGTCAATCCCAACCAAATGGGTAATATACTTCTCTTGTTGTCTCACATAATCTGTTTAAGTCTGTTCAAGTTGTAGTGTAAGCTTAATCAGACTTTTTTCTAAAAGTTTTGCTCATACAATGGTCCGAGGTGGATAAAGCACATAACTCTAGTTAATAAAAATAAGTATTAGTCCATTATAAGTGAAAATTGTGAAGAGAGATTTTTACTAATGTACAGTAAGTAATGTACAGAAGCATTGCTTTTAAAAGTTCTGAAGTAGCAAAATTACAATATTAATTATAAATATTAATATTAATAATAATAATAATACTTACAATACAACTTACAATGGAACTTACAATACAATATGTCTACTGAATACACTGCTTGTAGCATCATAAAAAAAGAGCTTTTGTTAAAAACAGAAAAAAAAAAATTATTTTAAAACCTTTCCTTCCCCTACAAGGGCAGCAATCCCACATAGTGTGTATACACATCTGTGTGTAGCCATTTATCCACATCTGAACTGAGAGGACAGTAAGCTCATTATAACATTGGCTTTTTTTTTGCCAACCAGCGTATCTTTGAAAGATGACTAGAATTCTTGTTTAGCTTTAATGCACACTATATACAGTATATAGATACATGTGTGTGATGCATGTTTCTTCAGCATTGTGTGGTGTAAAGCATATCCGCTTTTTTATTTGGTGAAATAGCTCATTCTTATCAACCCACTGTGGTTCCACAGGAATTAGAGGTGCTTTTGATCTCTGCCAACACCAGATTGTTTGAAATATCCTCTAATCAGATGATCTTTCTAGCACTGCTGCACCGATAACACAAACTCATTCTCCCATTTGCCTCTGCATCTGTAATCAGAGAAAAGATTCTGTATTCTTTGACATATTGGATGATTACTGATTCACCAATTCTCTTTTGATCATGCAAATATATGAGCCAAAGTGTCCACTACCAAAGTAGTAGTTTGTAGCATTAGTATCAACACAATATTTATTTTTCCACAAAATGGAAAAAGTGATTTGAGGGACTAAAATATTTTCTGTTAAAAATGCTTTCTTGTTGTATACCTGTATTTTCTGAAAGTCTTTACAAAAAAAAAAAAAAAAAACTCCAGCGGAAAACATCAATTTCATCAATGAAAAGTAGATGGGACACTTTTCAAATCATGTTGCACATAGTACTTTTCACAGCATAAACAGTTTAAAAATAAATGTTCAAAATATAAATGTCTGGAAGTTTATGAATTCAGGGATGATGTATATGTCCATATGGCAGTAATATGCAACTCAAACTATGTTAAAATTGCATAATCATTAAAGACTTCAGTAAATAACTTATTGAACAGAACATTTCTATGTAAAATGAAATGTTTTTCAAAATTAAAATGTTTTTAGACCACAAAGAAAAGCTCAAGTATTCATTTATAAATATAAACAAGGTCCTTTCTCAAAAAAGTACTCATCTGTTCCCAACTCTTCATTAGTCCTACTCTCCTTACATGACCAGGTTGTCAGAATTCTGGGAAATACCCATTCCTTATCCTGCCAGGCTCCAAGTATCTATTAGAATTCAGTGTCAAAGGCCTGGTCCTGATCATCAAGTGCTACATGTCAGGCTGGCCATTATTTTCAGCCATTTCTGATAACCTATTTATTCTGTATTTCCACATGAAAGATTGTGCTCATCCATGTCTAGAAAGCCCATAATCCCTGCATATTGGTGAAACAAAGCTGCAGTTACTGACACGTGATTGGATATAGCTGGAGAGCTATATTTAGACAAAGCCTTGTGTCACCCATTCTTCAGACTGAAGAATTTAAGTGGTTTTTGCTCAAACAGTAGTAAAAGTTTATCAAATATTTGACTCTGAACTACAAAACCTCATAAGTTGCACAGGTGTGCCTCTTGAGTGCCCTTTAGCTCCACCAGAGGGCATTCACCACATCTCTATTAATAATCCCAATTTCAAAACAAAAACACACTTGTGACTGGTTTTGTAGTCCAGGGTCACATAAGTTTATCAGTCCAGTTCATTCAAACAGAGTTGGAATAAAATATATATTGCACTATTGTTATAAAATGCAGAAAAAATGGGCAGGATGGGGGGAATATGGTGGAGGACAAAGTTTTTAATGTGGGATGGAAAAAGGTAATTGGAGGTGGTTCGTGAGTTGACCAGACGACCGGGAGGTGGACAACAGACAGAGTCAAGGGTGGTGACAATGGAGGAACGAGCCAGGGAAGAAACATTAGGAACCAGGATGGAGACAGAAGGGACTTGGAGCAGGAGAAGCCAGATGGGACCCAGGACCCAGCCATGATTCCAGCCCACAGTGCAGCCGATAGAGGGAGAAGCCATGGAGGAGGGGTCGCCGCAGACTCCAGGGGGCTGACAGATGGTGGCGGAACAGGTGGAGGTGGAGCAAGACGCAGAGAGGCAATGAGCGAAGGGTACCACTGAGAATCCAAAGGGCCAAGGCGGAGCAGAAAGCACTGGTGGCTGAGGCAGAGATGGGGATCTGGATGGCCGCAGTGGAGCTGGAGCAACAGAGGACTGAGGTGGAGCCAGAGGGCAGGAGGATCCTGAAAGAGCCAGGGGGACGGAGGGACAAGGTGTAGCCGGAGAAGTGGAGTCCAGGACGGTCGATGACAGATCAAGGTGGAGGGATGAGGGAACCCAGCAGAGCTGGGTCCAGGACTCAGGCTGGAAGCGGAAACGAGGGATTCTCCAGCCACGATGCCGATGGAGACTGGCAGACCAATGCGAATCCAGCACACAGATAGTGGGCTGTTGGTGAGGGGCTGACAGGAGCCAGCAGTTGTGATGGAGAGACAGGGCTGACAGTAGGAGACAGGAGAGGAAGGGTGGAAGGGAAATTTGGATGGGGAGATGGCTTAGGGATGGTGTGCACCGGCCATACACACCATACTTTCCCATTACCGGGGGTGCAGTAGACATTCTGAACGAATGAGCAAACCGGAAGTCATACTCACCTGAGATGTTGAGTCATGACTCGGGACACATAATATAAAATATCTATTGGATTCAGTAAGATAAATCTGTAGTGATAGATTAAAATTGGTGATGTCAAAATTAGCGCGTTAATGCATGCAAATGCATGCAACATCATGGTCAGTGAAAGTTAAAAAGATGCTATTATACAAATATTTAAAAAAGTACTCTCTTTATGTTGTTTGTACATTAAATTAATTTTTGAATGTGAAATTATAGCAATATAAAAGGATATTTAAAAACTTTACTGTTTTATCGATTGACAGCACTAATTCAAATAAATTACTTTAGATGTTAATTTAAATTAGCTGACTGAATTTATTAAAATTTTCTTAACACAAACATTTAGCTTTGATTGCTTATTGTGAATAAGCACATGATGTCAATAAATCATTTTGTTTTTACTTTCAGGTGTAGTTGTGTGAATTGTTCACAGTAACAGTATGTGAATGCATAATATGTAATTATAAATAAGTGCATCTGTTGTGAGCTAATGTGTGCAGGTGATGAAGGAAAAAAAGTGGGAGATATTTGTGAATTTACTGGAATGGTGTTTGTTTGGGATTGGGCTGTATTTGTAAAAACCTGAGGACATCAGCATCTTTTGCTCTGCTCAAGACTACACACCATTACTTTACATAAACCCCAGCCAGCATGTCATACTTCCCTGAGTTTATCACCACCCTTTGAATACCCTCTTTTCCCTCATACATATATCTCCATATGTTACAGAAATAGTTCAAATAGACAGAAATATTTAAAATGCATAAGTCCCCAGTAATTTGCGTATTAGTAGGTGAATCCAAAACTCAGAAGAGCATGAATGAGGAAGCATAACCAAAAGCCGAAAAGGTACACGGCTGTCAAATGCAGGATTGAAATTGTGTGTTATTCATGGATGGGTGACAATGTGTTCAGAGTCTCCTGTGCATAGCGCATGAGTCATCACTGAAAAGTCTAGAACGGGAACAGTCACATGAAAAATCTGACATGCCATTTGTCATCTGCTTTACAGAACCACCTAATTCACTTGAATGTTATGCTTTTTAAAATGCATACTGTCACAAAGCAAGTTTGCTAAGAATATTATCTTAGAAACCAGGACTCTTTTTAAAATAAATCTTTAGTCTTGCTGAAATCGGGGCAGTCAGACTTGGAGAATGTGATTTGTAGGTCAACGTGGTCCAGCATGTACACACATTAATCGACCTATAATTGGCCTCGCCGATGTGCGCATGAGGTGACGTTATTTAATGACTTAAATATTCAGTTAGACGTAGTGTCACGTATACTTGGGCAAACAAATAAAAAATGTAGCTCGACTACACAAAAACCTATAACTCAGTTATGACTGTTCATGTAAATGCAATGACAAGGACAAATGCCTTAGTCAGGGTCATTTCTCTTGTGTTGAGTTTCATTTTCTACTTGAAGTAAGCCCAAAACAATCACATTTGACTTTTTCTGGGCTTTGCTATCAAACTGCACTGTTTAAAGACTATGAAAGACCAGAAGACCATGTTTAATGTCTTGATATTGGATAAACGTCTAATTTATGTATTGTTATTTTTAGTGTTAGGTGTGATGCATTACTATTAATTACTTAAATTTTACTTTATTCTTAAAATGACACAGTAAGGGATTACTCTTTATTTTACTGTAATTTAATTCGATTTACTTTGGGTGTAATTGCATTTCTTTATTTACCAAAAGCAGAATTTGTTGATATTGTGAGTGTGTACAAATAAAAATCGATCCTTTACAGATTTAAATGCTGTATAACTCTTATATGTACAATCATATATGACAGAGCAGTTTTAGTTCTTTTTGCTGACATCTGAAAAAAAAAGCCACATGCTTCCGCGGGCGGCATAGCTGACCCCAGACCGTTAATATGGTGTACAACCAATCTATATAAAACTATAGTTTTTATAACATCTAATCTTAAAATGTATGTTTTTTTAATGTAACTGTCTCCCTTAAAAAACTTTATCAGTTTATAGCAACTTAAAGAACCATTTCATGTCTTTCCTTGTAACAGATTGTGGTTGATATAGGATTTAGAAAGTAATTAGTAGCCTATTATGTAAAACATGTTTTAGAGAGAGTAATTCAAATAGGAATCTACTCTGTTAAAGATGTAATAAGTAACCAATAATTAATTTTTTAGAGAAATTTACCCAGCACTGGTTATTTTTTATTTGGTCTGGAATTACAAATCTAAAATGTGTCTGTTAAGAGTGTCATTATCTGTGATTTACAGGCAACCTTTCTTTAATGCAACCACAAGGGTCCTCAATTGCTCATGAACGATTAAGAGATTGCAAACACATTGAATGATTAAAACTAATCAACATCCTTTTGTAATCAAAAGTTAAATTAGAGGTGAACACTGCAGATTCTCCCTCTTTAAAATGCACACTAAAGATTATTAAAATAACCCTTGTTCCTGCTCAGAAACTTTTAGTAAAAGGCACCGTTTGTCTTTCACTATAACACTGTTTGACTTATCAAGCCAATCCATAGTTTAAAAGTTTGGTAACACTTTATAATAACTACACTCTATGAATGATTAGTTAAGCATTAGTAAGCATTTATTTAATCCCTTATAAACCATTGTTCCAACATTATTATGCATTGGTAAACAGTTTACAAGTGCATCTTTAAATGCCTTATATATAATGTTCAATAATTGTATTTTCATACTTTATTAATGATCAGTTTGTTATTTTTAAAATTATTACATTATTTATTACCAGTTCTTTAGGAGTTGTCAGTGTTTAAGACCATTTAGAAAGTCTAAGTAAATGATTAAATGATAATAGTTGGTCAGTGTTTTAATAAATGCTTTATTAACACATGTTCCTGCTGCAATTCATGATTAAGTCAGGTAGTTATAAAGCATTTAGTAGTTGCCAGACGTCTGTTTTTGTGAGCTCATCTAAAGTGAGGACTAGTTATACCTTGGAAAGCATTTATGAAGCAGATGTAAAGGCTCATTTATCTTCCAAACAGAAAGGTTAAACGAACAGGGATACTGAACACAGAAATATTATTTCAAGATGTAAAAAATGTAATTGTACAACTGTACATTGGATAAATAAGAAAACAAACCTTCAATTTTATGATATAAAAAAAATTAGGGTACAGTTTTATATTGTTTTTCATGTTTAAATTAATAGTTCTGTATCCCTCTGAGTTGTATTTCTTTATTTCTTTATGTTAGGAAGATAACCGAGCCTTTAAATCTCCTTTGTACATTTGGATAAGCTTATAAACCAAGAACAGGGCATTTATAGCTGTATTTATAAACTGCTCACTAATGACTATTAATGTTGGAACAATACTTTATAAAGGATGAACTGACTATTTACTAATAGTTATTACTAGTAGTTATTATAAAGTGTTACCAAAATTTTTAATAAGTTTTTTCTTTCTGTTTAATCTGTTTTTTTTTTTTTCTTCTTCTGTCATTAAGAAAGTGTCTGTGTGTTCTCAGTTCCTCGGGCTCTAAAGTGCTGGTGCATTTTGTAAATCAGTCTGGGGCAAAGAGCAGCGTGTTTGTCAAAGAAGGAGAGACTCTTCTAGATGTTGTCATCAAGAAGAATCTTGACATCAGTGGCTTTGGTAATTAATTTTTTTTGTGTTATTTTGGCTCCATGTGATAAGAAGTCCCATCTGTTTTAAATGTGTGTGTGCTTCTAAATGTTGTTCCCACTTCTCGTTTTCCTTTTAACCTATTCTAAAGGAATTTGTTAAGGTTTACAAGTGAGAAAATATTTTTTTACTTATGGTCAGCATGAAATAGAAATGCTTATCTTTTCTTTTTTTAATTGGATTTAAAGGTCTGACAAAGATACATTTTTATGTTCTCTCTCTCTCTCTCTCTCTCTCTCTCTCTCTCTATATATATATATATATATATATATATCACAGTTACAAGCAGGAAAAAAAAAAAGATTTACTTCATCTGATATTTGTTGTGTTCAGAGCAACCATCTGGATGTTTCATGGACAGTAAATCATATTTTGGAGGCAAAAAAAGGGTCTATATTTTGAGATTTGTCAGGTGTTTAATTAAACAATTTTGGCTACCGCTAGATAGATAGATAGATAGATAGGTAGATCCCACACACAACGCGTCACACTTCACCTTGTTGCATTTGTCAAAATCTGTCATTAAATTTAAAAACTTTGAGAATATCCAACTGTGCCTATAAACTGTTTATTTTTATTGTGATATTCTTACTTTAAAACTTTTATAAAAAAACTTTTTTTTTTTGCATTTTACGTTTACATTTTGCTATTGTTAAATAATTGATTACTTTCAGTGCAAACATGAAAATACATGAAAGGTACTATGTACAGAAATTATGTTTACCTATTTATTTAGATGTTTTGCATGACAAGTTATAAATAGATAACAGATAAAAGGAGAAAAAAAAGTATACTATATAAAAACCACTGCATGTTCATTTAATGTCCCCATACAACATGATCATATGCGTGTGTGTCTTAGGAGCATGTGAGGGCTCTCTGGCCTGTTCCACCTGTCACTTGATATTTGAGGAGAGTGTGTATGACAAACTGGAGCCAGCGGTGGATGAAGAGGTCGACATGCTGGATTTGGCTTATGGACTCACCAAGACGTAAGACACCTGGATCTAAAATGTCAGAGTGTTAAGTCAGTATGATTCATCCAGTGCTAATCAGACATCCCTCCTCTCACAGAAGGCCTACAGGTAGTAGCTCTCTGACTCCTAGACTCCTGGAAATCAAGTGATTAAGAGAGAGAAACTTAAAATTTTAGTGATCCAAATTCTCAGCCAGCATGCAGTTACCATTTCCAACTTGTATACAGGACATGCATCTCGAATGTGTCTCTGATAAGCATTACATTCTGCATCACAATGTGCACCAATGCTGTTAAATAGATCACCCCTGGTGTGCAGATTATGTCTGAGCATGAAAGAAGACAAATGAGAAGGATAAGACACAAAAGCTATGATTTTTGTTGCTAACGTTATTTTAATTCTAGAGTGTTATTCATATATTATCTCATGGGTGGGGGCGGGGGGTAGTGTTATCTCCCCGAAATGAGTTTTTTGCAGGGTGGGATGTCTGTAATCACATCAATGCATCTTAGACAATAAAGAAATGATTTTACTTAAACTGTTGGTGAATTACGACGAGAAAAAACTTAAGATATCAACAATGCTCAAATGAAATGGAACCAAGCTGAGCACAAGTAAACTGAAGCAGGTTAATTATCTCATTTAATTCATCATACAATCAGCCACATCATCACTACATGTTCAACATAAAACATAAAATGGCAGGTTATATTTGTATTATGTAGTATCCTAAAGGATTTGTAAAATATATAATAATAACTTTTATATATTGTAACCAGTACTGTAGTAAACGTATTAAATGCCATTATTTCAGAAAGCTCAGATGTTTACAAGGACAGACTGTACTGTAAACATGAACATTTTTTTGTTTCCCACTGTGCTCATGATTTATGCTGCTGTTTTTGTCATCGGCTCAGATCTCGTTTGGGTTGTCAGGTGACTGTGGAGCGCTGGATGGATGGTATGACGGTTCACGTTCCGTGAGAGATCAATGATCAGCGAGGAAAAATAGACGCAGTGAGGAGCAAATGATGCACAAGCAATCACAATGTCCATGTCAACTTAACACTTTTTTGAATGCATATGAGCATGGTACTTTGAAATGACACAAAATAATAAAATAAATGAAATGAAAGTGAACATTTCTTTCCTTAAAGGGGTCATGGCATGGGAAATCAAAATAGCCTTGATCTTTTAGCATATAAGAGGTTTTGTACCATTAAAACATTCTGCAATTTTCATAGCTTAAAACATCCTCCTCATTATGAACAAAGTATTTGTTTATTCATGCTCTGGTTCATGATGACATCACCCAGGCATAAATATTTGCATAAACACTGCCTCAAAACAGGTCATTTAAGACAGAGGATCAGATGATTTCTTTCTTTATTTTTTGTAAAAAAAAAAAAAACTTTAATGACGTTATACTATCAGTTAACCTCAAGGAACATATTAAAATAATAAAATAAAATCTGTGTCATGACCCCTTTAAAGCTGCATTACATGTTTCCATTTCATGCATTTTACAAAATTTAACCAGTGGCTTGTTTTAATCCTAGCCCCTTGGCTGATAATCATGATCATAGGTAAACTTAAAAACAGTACTACAAAAACAGCTTCTCATCGTGGATGAACCTAATATTTTGAGGTGTATGTGTGTGGGCTTTCAATCAATGCAACAGGTGGATATTTTGTCCTTCGGAATTATGGATACTACGTCTTATAAGTATGTCCAAAATGAATAAATAGTGAATAAATAAAAAAATATTTTGTAATTACTGTAATCCCATGTAAACTGTAATCAAATGCACATTAAAAACTGGAATACAATCTAATTTCAGGCACTTTTGTGAGTTTCATTGCCATCACGCACTGACAGGTTTGAGGCTGCTGGCCTGAAAGAATGTTTTAAAATGTATAACATTAATTACGCTTAGGGTTTAGGCACAAGGCCTTTGACACATGTGCATTAGACTGAAGATGAACTCATCTGCATGTTTGACCATTTGAACCCACATCCTTCTGGATCAATGGGATTATGTGAGTTGAAATCGATAATTCAGAGAACAAGTTTATACTGTTGTTAACCTACACAGAATGAGACAATTAGATCAGTACTGCTTAAAGTTATGGGCTAGTAACTTAAAGTCCTACATCCAAAGACCCAGGCAGTGAACTCAAGAATGACCTTATAACCACTGCTTAACCTCGGGCTGTTATGAGGACACTGTATGTCTCTAATATTAAAAAAACAACCTGATTTATTAGGTTAGGCTGTTTATTAATACAGAGTATGCAGAGACCATCAGTGTATTGATATTTTTCAAACATTAAGTTAAACATTTCTGCAGTTCTGCAGACTCTTTATATATATATA
>JAUYWG010000038.1:3571914-3595013 GCA_034779775.1 Enteromius afrohamiltoni
AATGCTCAAAAAAGCTTAAAATATGTGAGAATTGGCCTCCTTTTATTTCATAAGTTATAATTCGAATGAAATTCGAATCACCCCCCCCAGGAATTGAATTTAAATTTACATTTCTGTTTACTGCCTAAATTTACATTTACTTCAAATTAACAAGTTAAATTTAAATTTGGCTTTCTCAATTCATTTCTGACAGTTGTACTGCTGGGTGCTGGGTGTCATGACAATAGTGACTCAAACATGTACTATCGCAAGACCAGATGCCAAACCCTAAGCTTAACAAAAACATGAACAGCATTTTTTTCCAGACTTGCAAGTACTGTTATTTCTTTCTGAAAATACTTTTTACTTTTCTTATTAACCTTATGGAAATTTCCATTAGTAATTATGATTAGATTTTTTTTATAAACAACCACTGTACGTTTGATTTGAAATGCTAAAACAAGGTTAGATTCAATTAGCGATTACATATAGCACACTCCCACACACATTACAACACATGCTAACAATGAAACACAAATTTCACAACAAATTTCCCGTTGTCTGTAGTGAGGAACTTGTGCATGCAAACTCTCATCAGCAGCTGTCAGTATGCTCAGCGTTCAAAACACATTATACATAGCATTGCATTAACAGTACTTTATCTGTGTATCCAATCAACCTGTTCATCCATCCAGAAAGATTGCATCAAGAGAGAAAATAAACACAAATGAATAGATTATATTGAAAACATTCTGTGGTTCTGTTATTTGATTTATTGCACAATAATAAGCAGTTCTAGGTAGCAAGTGATTACATGATTACATTCCAAAAATGTAATCCTTGTAGTTCAGTTGCGTTACATTTTAAAATGACATGCTATCATTTATACATTGTCAGTAAATGATTTAAGGTTCATTGCTTCTCCTAATTCCTTTTTTTTTTTTAGAAACAATTCTACTATGCATGATATTATTTAGCTGTGAAAATTCACAATATATAACGGCCATGTAAATGTCATGTAAATAAAACAAAAGCACTTCTCAGTCAATTATAACATGTTAATATATATATATATAATTTAACAGCACATTCACATGTTCACAGTTCTCTAATATTGGTTAATGGTCACACTGACATACAGGTAAACATAAAATCTCCAAAATGTTTTACATTTTGTATTATTATTTTTATCAACTCATAAACCCTCAGCAGTTCTTACCTTAGTTGAGAAATCCTGGAGTAATGTAATGCATTTCATGATGTTGAGAACAAAGAATTGTATTTCTCTTTGCTTTTTCTAAGATGGTCTACATGCAATTCTCAAGCAGTGAGAACAAAATGTCTTAAAATGATTAATCTAGATGACATTACAGACTACAGTTTGTAAGCAATCTACACAGCACAGAGCATAAGAAGCTTACACGTGTGCTGCTGCACATGGTTGAACATGAGGGTGTACTTCCCTTGTGTCAAAGCAGGTAATGGAGAACCTTGGTGACTAGTGCCCCCTCTCTTGGGGTATTTGACAAACTGACACCCCCTTAAATCGAGTGTCAACCACAGTCTGTCAAATACTCTAAGAGAAGAGTCTATATCAGAGAGAGACCCGCAGATGTGTAAATACACCTAGAGAGATGAGGGGGGAAAAAATGATTTTAAAACACATTAAGTTCAGGAAGATCTGTCCTGCTCACTCCTCCCTCTTCCTCTGTTCGTCAGATGTGCTCCAACAAGCTGAATGATCAGTGATTCCCAATCCCTTAGAAATATTTTTTTAGACTAAGAGAGTCCTCAAGTTAAGAGCAGCACCCAGCTCAAAGCATCAGGTAATTATGAAGCCAAATATAAAAAAGTGAAAAAAAAAGGTCAAAGTACTATAAAAGACTTAAGGGTTATTTAATAATTAGAGCTTTCTGTTTGCCCACCATGCAGCTCTCTGTTTCTCTTTACTTCCCTTCTTATTTTAATGCTAGTTTATTGTTGCAGCTGTCTAGCCTAGCTGATGCTTAGAAGATGTTCAAACCTTTGCGTTCCTCGCTTTACCGCTGGTTGGATCCGCAGGGTTCCTCGGGGTTGCCCGCCAGCGGGGACCTGTTCTCTTCGGGGCACGTATGTATCAGGCGCTGATGAGTGTTTGTGTGAAGAGGACAGCGTGTGTGTGATCACTAATAAGCCACCAGCATGAGGAGGAAGTAAAAGGGGGAAGATAACACGCAGGCTTTAGAGCAGGAAATATCTGGAGGTTAAGAGACAACACTGTATGTGTTAAAGTAGTTGTGAAATATAAAAAAAAGCTCTGAGTTTGCAATAACAGCCACAAACTCTCCCGCCAAATTACCCCACAAACTGTAGCACTGTGTGTGTAGTATTGGGTTGTCCATCCAACCAGTATCTTAGGTTTATAACTGTGTAGTATCTTACAGTTTATGGACATTTTATCCTAAAATCTTTAATTAAACATATGGGTATGTTTAATTAAACAATTTAATACAGAAAATTCCTTTTTTTAGCACTGTACTTACTGCCCAATTATAACAGACTGTTCATTCATTTTTTTGGCAGAATTTCTGACTCCATTTGGATTTCAAGCTGCCAACAATTTCCATGCTTGAAATACATTTAGGGTGTGTGTGCATACGGTGGGTGATTTTAATTTTAGTTAATGTGAGCATAACATCTTAATAAATCTAAAACACAAATCTACTGATTCAAGAAAGCGGTAACTCATGCTAGCATGTTATTATCAATCTTGAATTCTGGCCAGATTAATAAATGTGGACACCATTAAAGTGTTGTGAAGCCTGTGCCAAACACAGTGAAGTGAATAGTAATTTTGGTTCTCCTGGAGTGTGGAGAGCGTGGTCTGCCGGCTTTTAGTGGCAATAACCCTGCATCCTTTGAAAACTGTTGGATGGAATTGGGATTCATTTATACTTTAATGACACTAACACAACCCAGCAGTTCCCTCCTTGACATAAACATGCCTTTTTTCCCCTCCTCAGTAATAGAAATGTTGTCTGCACTAATGGAAAAATAATTTGAAACCCAAATTCCTTCCAACAAATATTTTATCACTATGTGGGTCCATTTATTCTATTAAAGTGCAGTCAGTAAAAAAACCCAAAAACGAATTTGTGTGGAGTGTGGAGTCTTTAGGCCCTCCTGCTACTCAGCATGTCTGGCTGGAAGCGAAGCGTTACAATTTACTGAAGTGTAATTGTAAATTATGTAAACATCACTTTGGAAAGTGAGTAACTCTTTGGCAGTTTGACTAAGAGGCGTTTACTTTCATCCTCCAGGTGCCTTTTAAACAATTTGAGAAGACAAGGTGAAGATCAAGTTTGAGGTTCGTAGAGCTGCCAACAGATGCACTGTTTTCGAGTCCAGTTGCAATGGGCGAATTCTTCACAGACTTCTCTTGTGGTTTATTGGTGTTTTTGTGCTCAGCTGTCATGTGGTAATGTGTGAATTTCTGCTGAGGATGTTGGATGCTCTGAGGTCTGGTGTTGTTAGTTTTCACACTTTTCTCTCATGTCTCAACAGTACTGACTGCTGAGATCAGTTTCAGCTTTATCTTCCCATTAGGCAGATGGCCTGGTCAGGCATTATGCTCTGTGGTACCACTGGAACTTCATGCTTGGTTGTAGTTTGACTGACTTTGTATTTTATAAGCATAATTTAAAAAATTTAATAAAATCCCGGAATCATGATGCGATTATGTAGATCTTTTTATTTTATTTTTTAATTTGAATTCAAAATGATTAAAACAGGGCTGTTCTGAAACCATCTGTATTAATGGTCTGCTATACTTATTACACTTTTGGAGGAAAAAAACCCCAACTCTGATCAATTCACACAGTTAAATCATTCATATTTCACCAGAAGTACTTGTTTTTTATACATGCAAGAATAGGAAACAGGCTTAATGGCTGATGGTGAGTCTTCCTAGTGACTGAATCACTAGAGCGGTGTAGGACTAGTTAAATTAATGTGAACAGGTCAACGGCTGTGTTAGTTCAGTCTTATCTTGAGTGTTGTCCTAAGCACTTTATGCCTGCTGTGCCTTCCTGACACTGTCATTTTAGCACACTGCTGTGTGCTTTTATGAAAATATAATTCCTCAGTTTACTTGCGTTGTGGAGAAAATGGCTTTTGCTTCGGCTGCTTGAAAACCTAAACAAACTCTTAAAGGTAGAACTAAATAGTTTTTTGTCTCATCAAAAGTAAAAAGAAGTGACCGTGTCTGCCCCTGAGACTAAAATCATCCTGCCAAATGCAGTGAAAAATCAACCCTTGTGTGTAACTCTATCAATTTACTAGCAAATTTGGTGGGTTATGTTTATGTTCTATCAAGGTGATCATATACAGGCTTTCTGATGTAACCTGATGTTAACCAGGTTAGACAAAGAGTCCACTACTGATATATAGTATCCAAATATTTTTTTTTGCCCATTCTAAATGGGAAAGTAGCCAAAAAAGCTATCCTGTTTATCATCACTTTCATTTAGTATGCCATGGCTATATTTGGGGTGAAAATTGGATGACTTTTTTTATGGATGTCAGTGAAAGATATTTTTCAAACAGAGTTTATTTCAGTGACCTTTGTGAGGAAATAGCTGAAATGGCATCCTTTCTGAAAATCCTTAACATTTAATTTATTTTGAAGTTGACTGTATTTTTGTAATGTACTGTGAAATAAATGCTGTTTTAAAAGAGAAGCCAAATTGAGTGAGTAAACAGGTCATGGGTCCTTCATGTGTCCTTGAGAAAAACACTTAACTTGAGGTTGCTCCAGTAATATGTGTACTTCAAGATACCAAATTACCAACATAAATCAGTTACTCAAACACAGCTGCAAAAAACAAATTTTATCGATGATTAGAACAAACGTTTTATATTCTTCAAGGACTCACTCGTGTAGATGAGTCACGGCACAGCATGTGGCATCGGTGGTCCATCGACCAGCTTGAGAGTCTGTCTCACGCAGCTGAGACGATGCGGGTTAGTAACAAAAGCTCACATATTTCCATTGCCAGACTCACACTGCCTGAAATGACAAATACTGTGCCAAGAACACTGAAGCGTGTAATTTCGTTTAGCAGATTTCAGGGGTCTCAGGGGTGGAAGAAGCTCTTTATGTTTACGTTTGTGTAATTCCAATTATATTTGTTATCATTTACAGATAATGACATGGAGACAAACTGAAACTTCCTCAATTTCCACTTGCTGTTGTTGTAGAGAATGAGCTACATTTTTGCTAGATTTTGGTGCTTTGATCATGGTATCTCACTGTCTGTGGAGGGTCAGAGAGGTTTTGGAATTAATGAAAAATATCTTAATTTGTATTCCAAAGATTAAAGGTTTGGTACAACATTAGGGTCATTAATGACAGAATTTTAAATTTAAACTAGCATGACATGGTCCAAGTCTACAATGTACAATGAACACAGAATGATTGTGTTTAAAATAGTTTTTAAGAATTAAACAGCGCCCACACTACTAATTTGGTGAAATATCACATGGTCCTCAATATTCAGACCCTTTGCTCAATATTTAGTAGAAAGGACCCTTTTGATCTAATACAGCCATGAGTCTTTTTGGGAAAGTTGCAACAGGTTTTTCACACATGGATTTTTAGTTCTTTTCAGAGATGCTCAGTTG
Organism: Enteromius afrohamiltoni; assembly: GCA_034779775.1. Lineage (NCBI taxonomy): Eukaryota > Metazoa > Chordata > Actinopteri > Cypriniformes > Cyprinidae > Enteromius > Enteromius afrohamiltoni. The sequence continues at coordinate 3,577,555 of JAUYWG010000038.1, forward strand.
GTTTTAAGTCAGGGCTCGGGCTGGGCTGTTCAAGAACAGTCACAGAGTTATTGTGAAGCCACTCCTTTGTTATTTTAGCTGCATGCTTAGGGTCTTGTTGTCATTCTGTCCCTGCAGCTGAAAAACATGATGTTGCCATAACCCAACAGTGATGCAGTGGCGCCCGGGGAGCAGTGCCTTGCTCAAGGGTCTCACCTCTATTGAAGGTAGAGAGAGCTCTGGTTATTTACTACCCCAACCCACAATGCATGCAACCCATTACCTTCAGTTTACAAGTCCAACTCCCTATCCATTAGGCCATGACTGCCCCATTAAGAATCTTATTTCTCACCATCTTGGAGTCCTTCAGGTGTTTTTTTAGCAAACTCCATGCAGGCTTTCACGTGTCCTGCACTGAGGAAAGGCTTCCGTCAGGAAACTTTCTCCCATCTCCCGACTGCATCTCTGGAGCTCAGCCACAGTGATCTTTGGGTTCTTCTTTACCTCTCTCACCAATGCTCTTCTCTGCTGATTTCGTCCCAAACATCTTCCACCTATGAATTTTGGAGGCCACTGTGCTCTTAATTTTTTTGTAACCATGGCCAGATCTGTGCCTTGCTACAATTCTGTCTCTGAGCTCTTCAAGCAGTTCCTTTGACCTCACGATTCTCATTTGCTGTGACATGCATTGGAGTGACTTGTGGTCAGGTATGGTGACCCACATTTGGAATTTGTGCTCTGCATTTAACCCATCCAACGTGCACACACACACAGCAGTGAGAAGTGAACAACCACACACACACACATACACACACTGTGAACACACACCCGGAGCAGTGGTGTGGCGCCCAGGGAGTAGTTGGGGGAACGGTGCCTTGCTCAAGGGTCTCACCTCAGCCGTGGTATTGAAGGTGAAGAGAATGCTGGGAATTCACTCCCACCACTCACAATCCCTGCCGGACCTGGGGCTCCTAGTTGAGCTGTAAGGTCTTACATAGACAAGTGTGTCTTTCATAATCAGGTCCAATCAGTATAATCAAAAAAATTTTATCAGAAAAAAAGTAAACAATTTTAACAAATTGCTGCAATATAAAAAAGAGTGAAACATTTAAGGGGGTCTGAATACTTTCCATACCCACTGTACATTAATTTATTAACTTATAGCGCTGGCTACTCTGCATGAATATCTTACAGGTTCATAAAATGTTTACTGGAAGACAAGGAAAAAGAACAGGAGCATAATAAGTGTGCAAAGGGCGGTAATTATGATAATGCAGTTTTGGAAAGGAAAAGAGCATGTAGTGCATGTCATTGAGGACATGCATGTTATTGTGTGTCAAGAGGAGGTTGACAATTATGCTAATGCACAGTTACATTCATTTTGTAGGATTTACAGCCCAAAAAAAAAATGAATGCTAAGAAAAACAGCAGATGGAGAAACAAAGATGTATCTGGCATGACTCGTACCCTCCAATTTTATATCTATGAAACTGGCTCAGAATATACATATGGATTTTTTCTAAATCCACTCATTGAAGTGATCACTGACTGAGCTATGACCACTCTGCAGCAGCTCCACCCTCCACACTGCGGCTGAGAGCGTGTCACAACAGCAATGTTTCAGGCCTGATTCTCACAGAGATGTGTTTGAAAGAAAGAAAGAGAAAGAGAGAGAGAGAAAGAAACTTCAGTTACGCCTTCTAAAGAAAAAGACACTTCCTTCGATGAGACACCTCTTCTCTGTTTTTTCATCTCGTCATGCAGTTGTCTGCAGTAGCCAAAATAGCACACGGACACACACACACAACGAAATGAGAAAGGAGAGAAAGGGAGTTTAGTCATATTTAATCAGAAGCTTGGTTCGGAGAGATCTAGGTCTTGCTTATGCTTGTTTTGGATCTGGTCTGGATCAGATCTTGACTGCAGCTTTTCAGTGTGACTAGATGAAGATATAGATCAGCAAAGCTTACAACCACACTAGTCATGATGACTCACATACACTCATATCACACTCTCACACACATGCATACATGTTCTTATCTGCTTCTATCAAAGCATCAAATGTAAAAAGGGTTAGTTTATGTCCTGCTTAACATATTTATAATATCTCTGTTGCTCTGCGCTTTTGTTTGTGTATTACAGTCTGAATGTCCAGTCTGGTCATATTTGTGCATGATTGTATACTACTTATGTCTGCATGTATGTGTGTGTGTGGTTGGGCATGTATTTAGAAGATATTTAAACACTGTTCACAAGAGTGCAAGTTTCTTGTTAACCTCTGATTATAAATACACAGTGGACAAAATTATAGGTTTTCCTGCTCCTTGTGAGGTTGTGTGTTGTGCATGTATTTGTGTATGAGTGTGTGTGTGTGTGGCCATGTGTGGTGTGTAAGTGAGCTTTCGATATCTCTGTAAATAATCAGATGCGTGTGCAATCATCATTTCAACACTCAACCAGCTAAAGTTGTGGCCCATATCTTAAAGGGGAAGTTCTAATATTCAGTTTGTCTTAAAGGAGAAGTTGGGGTTGTTACTTCACGATTAGTCTTAAGCAAGTGTTTTCATCAGCCTCTTCTGCATGACTCTCTTAGCGCAAAGCTGCATTTTATTCATGGAAGAATCACTGAATGAATTCTGGTGAAGAAGTTTAAGCTCTCTAACTTTAGCTCTGGGAATTCTTCCAGCTGTGTACCAGGCCTTTGCACAAAAACTTCACTCTTTACAAAGACGCCTACACAAACACACACTGAGAACAAAACAGAGAAAAAAGGCATTAAAAGGTTTTCTTTAAAATGTTACTGGCACACAATATTTCTCTGTTGTACCAGTTTTCGCTCTGCATGTAAACCCCTGTGTTCTGATGTTATATAATTTATGTACTTTTTGACATTTGCTAAGTATTAGCACGTTATACACGTAAAAAAAATACAGTTTTAAGACTGGAAAATGGAAAGGTTAAACCACGTTTGTTGGCAGATGCTGCTTGGCGTATTTGTTTAATGCAGTAAAATGTGTACATTTAGAGTGCCATTTAAATTTATGGATGCAATGACAGAGGATATGATAATGTTGTTTTGATTGCTTCTGTTGTCCTCTTTTTTTAAGTGGCTTTGGATGAAAGTGCTTGCTAAATGACTGAATGTAAATACAGTTTCAAATTAATAACAAGTAAATGCACAACCAATTAAATAAAAATAGACATTTAAAATGGTTTATTTTGGCTCTGTCTGTGTCCAAGTGCTGATAAGGTGCTGTATCGTGTAAGGGAAGAAGTGACAAGATGGAGGCAATCTGATAAAACCTCGTGTGTGACTCAGACCCTTGCCACAGCTCTGTTGGTGGGAAGATCTTCAGCAGGTCTTATGACCCATGAACTAAAACAGTCTAAAGCTTTTTTTTTTTTTTAATTTAGCTGCTGCTTGATATATTACAGCTCAAAAGCTGACTAATTTCTCTTCTATTAACTGGTATTTTTCACCAGCTGTGAACTGTGAAACCATGCTTCAGATGTGGCCTTTAGTTCTGCAATGAAGTGTCATCATGTTTCAAAGACATTTAACATACTGAATTGCTGCTGATTGCAAAGCTAAACTTAATTTTCATAGTTTCTGTAGTGACAATAACATCCAGCGGGGGGCCTTGGAACTTCAGTCACTGAACCTCCATGTCCATATTTAGAGAGAGAGTGCGGCAGAAAGAATGTGTGTGAGGGAAACGGGACACGGAGAGAAGGAAAACAGGGAAAGAAATGAGAAAGGCTTGCCAAGGAGGGAGGGCAAAAGGAAGAGGACAGTAATAAAAATTAAAGAGAAAAGAAAAAGTTGTGGGGGGACGGGAGATGGGCTGGGTGGGTAAAGTTCCTCACACCAAGATCCAGACAGCTTCACATCAGGGTGATAAAATCAAACCCCTTCATGATTGAAAAAAAAACAACAACAACAACACATTTTCAAAGACAATCTGATATCCTTTGCTTTGTAGGAGTATTCTGTGAACGAGAAGATTTAGAGAAGCCTTTCCAACGATGATTGAGGGAGAAGGATGAAAATGAGTCCAGATCAGAAGGTCTCAAACGACACTGACCTTCAATCTACCAGAAGTGGACCGCTGACAAGGCCTGTGGAAGAAAAGGTGTGTGTATATGTGTGTGTGTGTGGGTCTGTATGTGTCTAAGTTCACATGAGCTATCCTCGATTTGACCACAAACTGAAAGTATGTGGGTTGTACGTCAGACATTTTTTCTTAAACATGATAATGTGTGCTATTAGCCCATATTTCATATTGTTACTGATCGTAAGTGGTATCTAAATACGATAAGCCTTTAACCTAAATATAACCTGTTTTTCTAATTCCTGGAGCTAATTGCTGCATTTTTAAGTTTTACTTAAATGCTGCACAGCAAGTTAACAGCAGATTGGTCTGCAATTTAGCAAACACCATTGCAATTCACAATGAAAAGAGCTCAAATCCGGTCTGTTATTAACAGCATGATTGGGCCAGTAATGGGATCAAATTGCTGAAAGCTGCGTATGCTTGTGGAAGTTTAAATAAGCTTTGGAGGACCATGCAATGATGCTGAAGGTGTTATGTGTTTGTGAGTGGCATTTACTGTGGCTATTCACTAGAGGCTCTTTTTCAAAATAAAATGAAATAAAATGAAAACGAAAGGCCCTCCAGCTAATGTACTCAGGTTGAGTGGAGGAGGAAGAGGAGGATGATGAAGGAGCAAGACAAAATGAAGATGCTATTTAGGTTACAGCGTGTTAAGTCAGATGGTGTTTAGAAGGGGGAGTCCTTGGCCGGCTTTGATGCCTGTGAATGTGCACACTATACATGCAATGCATTACTCGAACACTCAAGAGCATTCAGTCCTCAGAAAAAGCTCTCCTGTCTTTCTCGGTATTGCATATTTCCATCAAATTCACATGAAATGGATTCCTTTTTAGTCATGGTATAAAGATGGCATAATTCCTGGAATGCTGTTGAAAAAGCATTTGGGTTTATTTTAGTGATAGCATTTGGTTTTATTTTATTTAGGATATTCATGTCTTGTTAAGTAGGTTAGAGGTCAATTCTATGCTTACCTTGTCACTAGAATGTGACCATGTTAATAATTAAATAATTAAATAAAATTAATTAAATTAAATAATTAAATAAAAGAGTAGTGTTTTGGAAATTATTCATGATTAATCATAACATAACATAAAAGTTTTTAAATACACTTTTATATTACAATAATTTCACATTCAATCTTCAAATTAATATAGAAAACAACACAAATACAGCATATTTTTAATATTTGTTTAATGGCAACGTTTTTATGACTTAAGGTGAGTAATTTATCCATTGACTATAGCCATTCAACATTACGGAATAATTGAGAGTTATCAATTTTAACATTTCTTAGACTTAAAAAATAAATTCTAATTTAGGTGAACTTAAAACAATTTTCACATTTTAATATCCATTATCATTCCTGTGCCCCTTACTAAAAAAAATTCTAAATTCTATAATACTAAAATTCTAAATTACATATAGATATATCTGTAATGCTATAAAAGTTAATTTCTTCTTTTTTTCCCCTTTTGTTCTTTGATTAGATCACAATAAATAAATCACAGCCACTGGATTATTGGGTTATTTGGCTGCTATTAATTGAAGAGCTGCACTCTGCTGAACGAAATTTCAGATCACAGGCTACAGGAAAATCCTGTTTTTTATGGCCTGACAGCTCCTTGTCACCTACCATTTACACGCTGTTTTGACAAGCACCTGGTGCTGAGGTGAAGTGAAGTTTGCATTAGAATCTCCTGTTTGATGTGGTCATGAAGACATTCTGCTTCTAAATAAATAATGTTCTTGTCAAGAAAAACCAACCCTATCTTATCCATAGTGTTAACTGTGTTAAACTCTTTAATACTCTTAAAAACAGGAAAAATGTATTCACCTTCATCAACGCACTAATTGTGACAGCATTAGAAAAAGCTACATTTATGTCACATTAAAAAGAAATAAAATAAAATAAAGGTGTCATAGACTGCACAGATAAAATATTTTTAATTGTTTTCGGATATTTACATAGAAGGCACGTGGCTTATGTGGGCAAAAATTCTCCAGAAACGGTTTTACATGTCCATTTACAGTACGACCATAGGATTTCCCCCTAGAATGAAAAGGTCTGTTATAGACTTATTTGGAAGTGTCATGAATAGTAATTTTGAGCTCTGCTCTGATTAGCTGTTTCACAGTATGGTTCAATGTTGAGCTCTTCTTATTGGCTGTTTCATAGTGCAGCTCATTTCATTAGCTCATAGTAGGAAGGAAACACAGGGAGGAAAATATATACATTCTCTTGCAGTTGGGTAATTATATTGTAAATAGGGAGCTACTATTAATATGCTGGGCACTGAAACTGCTTTCAAACGCATGATCACTTTTTACTTTAATTTTGGCGGCTGGCCTAGAACATGGGTGGGCATACGTAGGGGCACAGTCAGTGGTATGTTCAAATTGGCCTGTTTTTTTATGCTTTTTTTAATTCATGAGATTTACATAATAAGGAGGAAAAAATGGAGTTTAAGACTCACGGTATGTCACTTTCTTGTACAGAACCCTTTTTATTCAACTATGCCAAAATAAATACAGTTTTCCATTCTTTGGCATGTTTAGTTTAAAACTTCTCCACACTGCTTTTCGATGTGTGGTTTATGAAGTGATGACACATATGGGATCACCCAAAGGGAATCAATCCATATGGACACCTAGTACAGTACAGGGGCATGCCAACAGCAGTACTGCTCCACCAAGTCTGACTGCTGGAGGTACTGGAGGAAGCTCAACCAGGGTTCACTCAAAAGAGAACTTACTGGAGAGGAATGAAGCAGTCACATCCCTGTTGCAGTAAGCATGACACAGAGCCAGTGTGTCATGCTTACTACTAACCTATCCAAGAATGTGGACAACGTGCAGTGAGCCTGATAACCTGAGAACCCGAAGGAAAGGGAAATTGCTCTTTCTTCTAAAATGTGGAGAAAAGAAAGTAAAGGAAACACAAGATTCTCCACACGGTCCTTCTCCGGGGGAAGGAGCGATGCTGCTCTTGTCATCTCCTGAATTTTCTATTCCGGGTCGCTGTGTCAAGGCCGCTATGTGGTGTTCTTAGATGACTCGGGGCCCAGCTGGCACATCTGCTAGAGACTCTACACACCAGCCTAGTTGTTGCCTTAGTACAGGGCAGAGCAATTCTGGAGGGCCCACGGTGACCAGCAGACTTAGCCTGCAGCGGAATGGTGGCTGGTGTCTCACGTTGAGGCGAAATGTGCTGGATTGCCGTCATCTGCTTGTGTACTTCCTAGAACAGAACATTTCAATAACCCATGGCTGCCCTCTCCACCTGGAGAATGTCAGCACACCCCTGATACTCACGACTGACTTCCTATCCTCTTGGGGTGCTCCGAATTCAGTGAATTATGTATTTATTTAAGAAAAAACAAAGCTTCATGTTTTTTTCCCGTTCAGAACCATGTTTCCTGATATCACACATTGCCCAGGCTTCTAGTTGATGTGTGTTGCTATAAGATATTTTCTCTTTTAAAGAAATATTTTCTGTTAATCTACATCATGCCTCCACATGTTCCCTGCCACTTTTAGACTGCAGCGTTTTCCAGATCTAAAACAAATGTCCTTGTGATATGTACTGTACTGAAAAAAAAATGTTGAAACATAATTTGAGCTCAAATTATGTAGGACCCTCTGATTTGATTCTATGTGGATATCTGTTACAAAAGAATTTCCATTAGCAATTTAGGATAGGGTTTTTTTAATGTGTTCACCAGAATGTGATTTATTATTATTAGTAGTATTATTTAATAAACATCGGATGAAAAGCCTTATCAACTCTTCTTTCTGAAAGGTCAGTGAAGCCTTTATACCAGATGTCATATGAAGAAAGCAGATTAACTGGTGAGAACAGTTTATTTTTCTTACTGCACAGATGGTTGCTATAGTTACTATGCAAATTCATATTTGTTATTGTTTTCTCATCATTCATTAATACTTTTGTTGCTGCTGATATATGTGTCATATATATAACCGGTGTGCAAATGTGTGCGTTTTAATTTAATCTGTAGAAAATGAAGTCTACAATTCCAAGAAGAAAAACCACTGTTATTAAAGCTTTCAGCAAAAGCAGACAAAGGTACGCACAAGCACACACACATAATCACAAAAAAACATACTTGTATCGCTTGAGTTATTTTTAAAATGGGCATTTTGTACATTTATGTTTTCACATCTACGCACACACATACAGTACACACACATCATTATTCGCTCCCTGTGTCAGATGCTCCTTCTTCACCCTTTAATTGATTCCAAGCAGGAAATCAAAAGGCCACTTTTGGTGCTCGGTTCCTTACTGAATGACTGACCTATGTGTCAGAGCTTCACTATATCAAACATAATCACTTGCTTGGCTCTTCTTGATCGCAGGGCTCTTTCAAAAACAGCTTTATATCACAAAGTCAAAGAGTCAAAGATATTCCTAATATTTAGGTGGAAACTGGCATTTGTATAGGTCTAGTGCTATGTACTTTTTTGGTCAATGCCATTCAAGGAAAATGCTGCCTATATCTTATCTACTTCTTCTGTCACCCTTCACTGCCAAGATCCTTTCCTTCTTAGTTTACCCAAAACTGTCATTTTTTACTCACCCATGGGCCATACCAAATATATTGCTTACTTATATTACTATTGCTTATGCCAAATAGTGTTTTCATGCATTAAAAAACTAAATCTAGTAAATCTAAACAAGTCGTGTTATCTTAAAACAAATTTTTAAAGTAAAATGAACTTTTGTAAAGGATATATTAGTGGAAACTAAGACAAAATACTTTTTTGTATTCACACTGTCAAGCACACTTGCACACAAATACACACTCACACTGGCTGCTTATATCTGACCAGTCCCTTGGTATTGGCTAGAGAACACACTCTACCTTATATAGGCAGGAATGCAACAACAGACACGCACACATAACAAGAAAGCTGGTAAGGTGCGTCATTCACATTACAAGCAAGACAAGAGTGAGAGGCAAGATGCCAAGACAAAATGAACACTAAATACAACACAAAGAAGAAATCAATTTATTTTAATCCATCATTTGTATCTAGTGCCAGAAACCTATCAGTTTGCAATTTGAATGTATGTATCTATATTTTTTGTGCAGTAGAAGATACAGGTTCATTTAAAACATAAACAAGAACACCAACACAGGAACAGGTGTTTTCTCCACTGATGTAATATTCAGCTTGTTGTCGTGGCAATGAAGTACACAAAAGGCTTTACCCTTCAACAATTTTTTTTTCTTCTTGCTCAAAAAAAAAAAATAAAAAAAATCAATATGCGTATGTGCTGAGACTATTACAGCTTTTTTGCACCAAATAAACCTTGGCTCATGTAAGCCTTTCACAAACCTTTTTTCATATTCAGCTGTTCATAAAATATTCTATTAGTTTGTGTGACGATCAAGGAATGTGTAAAACATGCAAACATTATTATTAAGATTCTATGGTCTGTTCAAATCCAAGTTAAATGCAGTATTTGTATGTAAATAGAGAGATCAAACTGTGCGTCCCTTGTTATACAATTAAGTCATGTGACTTAATTAGTTCACAATATTGTAAGTGCACATTAGGCAACATTAGCTATAAAATGATTTAGATCATGCATTTTATGACAGATTTAGTTAACTGTTTTTATTTATTTATTTGGTAACACTTTATTTTATGGGTGGAATACTTTATCGAAGGTGGAAACGCTGGCCATATAAGTTAATATAACTTATGTAACTTTCAAAATTTCTGTATGAAAGTTCCTCAATGCCTTTGTGATTTTAAACTGTTCACTCTTTTGCAGTGATGAGTATGGGGCATGTAATGTATCCCAAAATGCAGTGCTTTTGATGGAAGCCCATGCTCACCTCACCATCGGCTTACAGTCCAGAGAGAGACTTTTGCTGCTTTTCACAGATTTGCTTATCATCGCCAAAACTAAGTATGTTTCAGCAAGTGTGAATATGTCCCTTAATATGTAGGAAATGTCAGATCTGTCTCTTGAAGAGTTGACGTGGCTGCACTGTGTGTGTTGTGTTTTCCAGGTCTCTGTATCTAAAGCTGAAGGCTCGTGTTAGCCTCTCTGACATATGGCTGGCATCCTGTGTTCACTGCATCACAGACAGAAAGCTCACCTCCAAGAACTCATTTGTGATTGGCTGGCCGACCACCAACTATGTCGTCACTTACAGGTAGTCTTTGAAAAACTATTTAAATTTGACGTAAATGTCAAACATCTGAAGTCTTGGCATACTAAACAAGACTGATGTGGTCTTTGTAAGTCATTCAGACAAATGGCACGGAAAAATTGTAAACTGTTTATAAGTTTAAGACGAAGCAGCCCTTCTTTAAAAAAAAAAGACTATCCTGTAGTGGAAAGGAAAGGATAGTGGATGTGTTTAAGCTTTAGGCGCCTCAAGCATGGAGGGGAAAACAATTAAATTGAGATCCACCCACTCAGCTGCTACTGATTTGAACTGTGATAAGGTGCAGCCTTTCTCATGTGAAGTTTATATTATCTGCTTTGAACCCACAAAGGCGCTCAATTTCAAGCTCAGTTCGGCACTCTGTCTTTCACATTTCTGATTCAACTTCTTATTAACCTCATTTGTAAGTCCTTTATTAAACAAATTGTTGTGGAGATAAAATGTAGGTCAAAACACTTGAAATGGGAAGCACAAAGTATGCTGCAAATTACAGTTTAAAAAAACAAGACTGATTACGCCATTAGTTATATCATATCACCAAGACGTGATGACCTTTTTGATTGTTACTCTAATCATGTATACTACCTTAAATACCATATGATATAGTGAACAAATTATGTAGTAATAAAAAGATGCTGGGGACAGATCATTTTGAAATAACATTTTAACACTATGACTGTCAGCATGTGCTCGTCAAAATTTTAGACAGAAAATGAGCAAGATGAAGGTGAAATTGTTTGAATATGAATGCATAAAAACCATTTAGACAAGAAACGAAAGGAATGGTGAGTCTGAAATGAAATGTCTTTTATTCCACATATAATTCAAATCCATTAACAAAAGGCACATACTGTACAGGGGCCACTTTGTGGAAATAAGTTCATAATGTGAAATGAGTCTTCAAAAATAGTTTTGAAGCTAGGATTCATTTTAAAGCGAGAATCTGGCGTTTATGGGAATTGTACCCATAACAGAAAACTGTTTGCATTGTTACACTTTGTTTTACTATTTTAAGTTTTTTCCCCTCGTTGGGACTTTACTGGCTGGTCTTTACACTTTGAAAATCCAGGATTTACTATCCTTTGGGAACATTTGGTCCCCACATGTAGCAGAAACAAGCACACACACACACACATACTATACAAAACAATTGTGAAAAAACATAATTACAAAATAAATACTGCAGTAGTAAGATGTTGCAAGAGCACAGTGATGCACTGTCATTGTAACATTGCAGGTGAAGATCATTAGGAAATTACATAGGAGCTACATTACGAGACACATTTGACCTGCTCCTTCCCAAGTGATTATTTCAAAGGCTCTGAGTAAGGTATAGAGATGGTCACGTCTGATTGGAAATTGCCCAACAATTCACAAATACACAGAAAAAGTCCTTACACACATAATTTACAAATGCAAAGCCGAACAAAAAACTAAAACAGAATCATAGCCATTTTAGGGCTGTATGCACCGAATGTCAATTCACCTGTACAATTTAGATGTCTATCTACAAAAGTGAAGAATACAGAAGGTTTTTGAAAGGTGACATAAAGTACTTTTGCAAGATTACAGAGAACCGGGGAGATCAGCTGAAGTGACAGAAGAGATTTAATGATACATACACATGCTTTCAAATGAAAATTACAAGCAACATGTATAGCATTATGGTTCACTTTTGCTTTTAGGACTGCATGAGGCTAGGGTTTTTATTATTATTTTTTTTTTTGCCAGTTTTGCAAATGTGCTGTTTACAATATGTCCTCCATAGGCTGGAGTGATGTTGATGTTTGTCATGCATATTTATTTTGTTAAACAAAATAAGGTGGTCTGAAAAACACATCCACATGAATGCAAGCTTGTAACAATTTGTGAAATGAGTCACAAGCTCTACAAACCTATATTACAGGCAAACCACATTTACAAATATCAGACCTCAGTGCCATTTGTTTAAGATCTTACCATTCAGATGCATCTTTCTGGAAATCTTCTTAGAATGTAAATGTCAAGCACTATGTGAATGGGAACATTGAAACGAAATCTAAACCCCTCTCTCTCTCTCTGTCTCTCTATTTAAACCTGTCCTTCCAAACCTAAGCTCATCAGAAGCAAAGGACAAATGGTTACATGCTCTTCAGTGGTAAGGAAATCAAAAATAAAATATCAAAGGATCACATCCATTACCTTATATAAAGTATCACAATAAGTGTTTACTTTCAAAATTGAGGTGTTCCTGCTGTGATTTCTGTTGTCAATTTTCTTGACTGTTCCATGTCTTTGTATTTGTGTCAAGCTGTTGCGTTTATTATTGCTTGTTTGTAATAATGTTTTGTTCGCCAGGCACACCTGCAGAGCCAGGCAAAAAGTCTTGCCGAATGCCATTCTTCTCTACGTCCTGCTGATTTGCCATCCAGATGACAACAGCTCAGCGGTACACAAGTGCTTTTTTAGTTTAATTTGGAGCCGAGCCACTCCCAGTCCTCTGGGAACTAAATCCATGTATCTGTTTACAAGTGGAAGTTATTTGTACTCCAGCCTGAAGCTTTTTGTTGAGAGCTGATGGTCATTGTTGTTGCTTGTTTACATGTTGTTGGCCGTTAAGATCGTTGATGTGGCAGTGGACGTGAGCACGACTGCAGAAAATGTTGTTCAGTACATCATAGAGCAGTGCAAACTATTGGTAAGTGACCCTTAAAAGCCTCTTGTGAAGAGTGTAGTTTAATATATGCTTTTTATTTTCTTTAAAGCACAGCTCAGTACAAGGGAGTGATCCAAGTGAGAGATACGCTTTTTCTTTGCCCCGACATCATTTTGTATCTTGGTGTTTTTGACTATCTGGCAAAGCAATGTGGTATTATAATTTTGTGTTGCTTTCTGACCAGTAACTCTATACTGTGCCAAGCTTGTCCACTGGCATTTCCTGTGTTTGATTATAGCTACTTCCTGTTTCCTGTCTCTTTCCAAAACATAATGACAACTTCCTGTGTGCAGGGTGAAGTTTCGGACTACCAGCTGTGTGTAAACTATGAGAAAGAAGAGGAAACATACCCCCTTATTGGTGATGACACACACACACACACTCAGACATGCAGGAAACATTTAGCATTTTTAGATTTTCAAAAAAAAAAACACCATTATGTATATTTTTTAAGACTTTTGAATTACAGGGGCATAAGGCAGTGTCCCACCTTCAAATTGTAATAAATTGTAAAAATTTAGTCTTAATCAAATTCCCACACCTAAACTTAACCTTAACCATGAGTAATCCCTATAATTAGAGTGATAAATGACTGATCTACAAGCCAAACCAAATCAAACCAAACACTGATTGCAAATTGACTGTTGTTTCAAGGTCAACAAAAAACAGGTTCTGCCAACAATATTGAGAGGAAAACTGCTCCTGGGTAGATGAATGTAATAGTGTAAATAAGCCATCTACACAGAACATTACCGTGAGGGTTGAAACAAAACATATGAGAAGTTTATTTTAATTAAAAGGCATGCTTCTCATACAAACTCAACATCAAATAAATATATCATCATAGTTGAGAAAAAATGAAGAATTGAAGAATTTCCGCCCTTTCAGTTTGTGACTTGGGATTTGAATGGAATTGTCTTGACACACTTTCTTTTGTGAAATTCCCTTTTTGCTAGGAATATTTTCTGTGTGTCTCTCTGCTGTTGTTATACCCAGAAAATGATATGAGAATTAACAGTCTAGTTTCAGCTATTTAAAGATGTAATGCATAATTAATGTATTTATGGAGTTTTTTTTGTGGCTAAATCCCTGCACACCTGCACAGGAAAATTGATTTGGAATTTTTTATTAATGTATATCATACTAGTGATTTAAAAATGACTTGATGTTTTTTCCTTAAATATTCTCTTGGTTAAAAACCCTCAGTGGGAGATGATTGCAATGATTTAGCCTTCAGACTGTCTTTAAAAGCTATGATGAAACTACCCGCTCATTAACAGCTCTGTGATGAAAGCAATGATATAAAAAAAAAGAATTCTCTGCACCCAACCGCCTCAACCCCATATCCTCCCACCCACCCAGCTCATGTCATATGTATGCAAGCAAGGTTTACAGTATGAGACAACAGGATATGAGAGATTTTGTATCAGATAACACAATCCAAAACTCAATTAAACTTTTCTGCCTATTTCTCCACCTCAGGATAATTCTCTCCAAATACCAGTTGCAAACACTCACAAACACACACCAGCTGATCTGACTCACAGTCCAAAAAAATAATCTGAAGCTTAAGTAGATTTTCAGTAGAAGGTTGCACGCTAATCCAAATGTCAGATTTTTATACAGGTTTGGCGCATGTTATAGAGAAATCAGAAAAACAAACCAATAACTATATTCTCAATGACACAATGCTTTATGCTTGCTGTTTTTCAAAGCATATACAGAATGAAATATGTTAGCAATGAAGTAAACACAATAATACATGTTTGACCCCTGCAGTGATCTTTGAAAATTAAATCTCCTGCTTTCTAAAATACCAATTTCCTGTCTCCAATGTCTCTTCTAGGCCATGAGCTACCATTCTTCATTCTGCATCACTCCCTGAGAAGCCAGCAAGACCATCTGCGCATGCCCAGTGAGCCCCTGCAGGAAACGTTTAGTTCTGGCCAGCAGACAGAAGCCACCCCCAAGACCCCGCACTTCACTCTAAAACACAGAACACATACTCCTAGGGGTGAGTGCATTTGTCACCAAAAGAATGCCTGTGGCGAGATCAACAAAACTTGATCATTTTATCAAATGCAAATTTGGTGGATTCCAGCAAAATGGAATTAAACATGGTATTTTAAAAAAAGTGTTAAATTGAGCTGTAATTGTATTGGTAGTTGAAGGCTTGCATTAGAAGGGACTAGGGATGTTTGTGACCTATAAATGGTTAAATTTTGCTGAGCTTCCTGCTGAGGTTCGCTGAGAGGGGGTTAACCAGAGAGTAATTCAGTGTAGAACCGCCACTGACTAGCAGTCATCAGAGTATTAGGCTGTCTGCTTAATATCTCCTAACACTTTATTTTGATGGGTCCAAAACATACAAAATATAGACTATGAGAAACTTTGGGGTATATGTCAACTTATTCTACTAGCCAGTCTAACAGTCTACTCTGAAAGTAAGTATACATATACAGTGTTGTCAAACAATTTATTGTGATTAATAACCAAAATAAAGGTTATCGTTTACATACGTGTGTACTGTTTATATTTATATATATATATATATATACACACACCCATGCATGTATATATTTAAAATTGACCTAAGAGATATTTTAATAAAATGTTTAAAAATCTTACTGACCCCAAACGTTTGAGTGATAGTGCATTTTTGTGTTCCACAAATTATAACAAATCCATGCATAATTAAACCTGTAAAAAACACTTGAAAGTTATCATAGGTCATACACCCTGCCATTTTTGATGTTTGTCTGATTAAATTCTGATAATTTATTAATACATTTAATTAGAATGAAATGAAGGTAGATAAGATGCTCTGCATTTCATGAAAATAATACAATAATGTTTTTAAACATAAAAACTTAATTAAACTTATTTTATACTAAGTAGTTCCAACTGACGCGTGCAGTGTGAAACCGGCAGAAGTCATCATTGCTTGCGTAGTATACCAACTTTGTGAATAGATTAACGACGATATTTGTTTTATCGCCTGATAAGAGTCTCACAATAATGCAGCATGTTAACGCCAATAACGGCCCACCACTAGTTTATTTAGTGCTGCCAAACAATTAATCATGATTAAATGGCATCCACATAATACACGTGTATGAACTGTGCATATTTTTATTATGTAAATATAAACGCACAGACATACATATATATATTTAAGAAAAATATTTAACATTTATATATTATAAATGTTTATATATTATTCTATTTATATAAATGTAAATAGATACAGTAAATATATGCTGTATTCAATTATACATAATAAATTTACACAGTACACACATATATTATGTAAACACAAACTTATATTTTGCATGTGATTAATTGTGAATAATCATTTGACAGCACTAATAAATATATATACATGCCAATACAGTACATGCACAACATGCTGCTGTAAAGATATTACTGCTGCATACATAACATACATGAATAACCCCCATCTGTACAGGTGGGGCAGTGGAAGGTGGAGGGCGTCTGAAATGTGCTGCAAACTGCTACCATGAGCTTTAATTTTACCCCAATATTTGAATGTTAAACAACAAGTTCATTGGCTTCTAATACAGGAGAGGACCAATCAGATGTGCCATGTGATAATGATGTCTTTATGTCATAGAGTAAGATCTATCGAACTGCGCCATCTAGAGTTTCATGCCAGAACTTTGTGTATATATATATATATATATATATATATATATATATGTGTGTGTGTGTGTGTGTGGTTTTGGAACCATTTATAACGTTATTTGATAGGACAGTTTGAGAGCAGACAGGAAAGCATTGGGTGAGTGTAGAAGAGAGGGGAACAGGATTAGCAAAGGATCTCACGAAAGGACTCAAAATCAAAACAAGTGCAGATATCGGTTCACTAACTACAAACCGATTGGCGCTGACAGTTAGCTTGTATATAACATGAAATATTCACTGTAGATAAAAATGTGACTCTCAGTCCTATAATGTAATAACAATAACATTGGCTTAACAAAACTGCACTGGGAGCTGCCACTGAAGCTCAAACTACTTCAGTGCTCAAGGCCAGAATCTAATGTGCTTGAATATTTACCCTGACAGTCTGTGTCCTGTTCCTCATAAAGTATGCAGATCCCAGTGGCAGAACGGATGTTCCTGTCCTAGATTGTTTAGTACAGCCTGAGCTGAAATCATGCAAGAGAACACTGTGAGAGCACAGTGTTTTACAGCATCTTCTTGACAGACCTGTTTGCACAGCAGGCACTTCTGATTAGTGTTTCTCAAGACACGATCAAAGACTGCCATGATTACAGGTGCAAGGACGTTTTTCTGATCCAGGTTGTTGTAAATGTCTTTCGACCTGTGCTTGTACTGTAGTACATTTTAATCTTTAGAAAAAGAACGTCTAGGTTACGAATGTAACCCACGTTCCCTGAAGGAGGGAACGGAGACGTTACATATGGGAACTCGCCAGAG
>JAUYWG010000038.1:3595113-3605402 GCA_034779775.1 Enteromius afrohamiltoni
CCCAGGGAAGACCCAAACGCGGCAACTCCGTGCACTCAGGGGTCTATGCTCACTGGATATACCGAAGACTGGCACAGAAACGCTGTCAGACGAGAGAGCAGGTCTTGCGGGAACTTCTTCAACGATCACCTTCACCTTCTTAAGAAACGAAAGCCCGGGGATCTCTAGCTCCAAAGCAACGGCTCTGAAGCGAAAAGCTGTATGTGCACTGTGCACGTGCCCTCTTATACTCACGCATTGATTAGGTGCACCTGAGTGCAATCAGTGCACGCCAATATTCACTGGCCTTTAGTAAAAACTCAAAGCAGATAGGTCTCTCTGGCGAGTTCCCATATGTAACGTCGAAGTGATTCGACTGAAAGGGTAAATGCTATTATTATTTCAACATCCACCTAAATCCTACTGTGCTCTTGTCCATTAGCTCTAAGAAAAGCGTTCTTTGGGATTTTTCACACCTGTCCTTGCAAACCATTAACTGTGTGGGCAGAGGTCAGGGAAGTGCATGTACTCTGTATGAGCATTATGGTTTTGAAAAAGCCCTTTTCTGTTTTGATGAATCACTTTGAACCATAAAGATCTTTCTCACGACCAAGTCGTACATATTTGTATGAGGTAAAACATTTTTTGACCTGACTCATATGATTTTGTATGATTTGTCTAAACCCCAGTGACGGGTTGGTTTAAGGGCAGGGTTAGGTGTAGGTATTTCATACAAATTCATAGAGTTGGAAACTCGTAAAATACATACAATTTAGCAAAAATCATATGAATTTGTATTAGTAAGGTGTACAAACTAGCCACCTCATACTTTTACATTTACATCATCATGAGAGGAATTTCATACTTGGAAACCTTAATCCAACCTATAAAGGCAGCACTTTGTAAAAAAAAAAAAAAAAAAAAAAAAAACTCTCTAAATTATTTATTAACATGATTACGCACATAAAAGCAAAGACCTTTTCTTTTCTGTAAATGTCAAACTTGTTTCTCAGAACCTTTTTATTTTTTTTAGATTCATTGCTTGTTTATTTTTTTTTTTTTACTGATTATCAAGACACGAAGACTTGAGGAAGAGTTTAAAAAATAGAACAGCTAACATTTTATCTAGTTAAACATTTTCCAGCACTAATTGAAGCAAATAACACTTATTACAATTAAATGACCTCTGACGCAACCAATAAGCTATTTGGATCCCTCTCACGTCTCATCGTATTATACTTGATTGTTCATACTGAGCCAGCAGGGGTCTGTTAATAGTAATGGAGGCATTGCATTCAGAGCTAGCCAAAGAACTTTAAGAGGAGCATTTAGTGTAATCACACAGAATGCAGCCTATTCTGATATCTTCAATGCTTGAGAGTGATTTCTCTTGCTCTCCGTATCCCTAGACACCACTACACTACAGGAAATTAGGGACATCAAAACATGTGATCAGATAGTTTATATTAGACAACAGATGCATGACAACCCTAGATGAGAGGACATATTTACTCAGTGGCACCTTTTTTTCTTGAATATAAAATAGATATAACTACTATTTGCCAAAAAAACAACAACATATGCTCCACCAATGAATATAATTGCCTATTTCTGATTGGTCTGTTGTGTTTGATTGGCAGGTGCTTTGCTGAAGCATAAAAGAAAAAGGTCTCTGATTGATTGGGCTCTGAGGAGGGGTCACTTTTACCAATCCGATGGCCAGTCTGACCCACAAACTGCCTCACACAAACTATTTGGCCAGCCTCTTTCCTCCATTTGTCCTGATGGAAACCTGCCAAAACCAATAATGGTAAGGCTATTGCTGGCTCTGGATTTTATTATTTTACTATATTTTGTCAAGTCAAGTCTTTTTTTCTCTGAGCATTTATGGCTCTTTGACTAAGCCAGAGGTTTAGTCACTGTTAATAACAGGCACAATAAAACCGAACATGATATTGCTTTTATATAACAGTTCGACTGCACAAGTGTGTTGATTAATAAGAAACAAGAACAGAGATTCTTGTGTGTGGAACTACTTCTTTCCTCCACGGATTCATATCTCAAGTTGAAAGTTTAATAGATGAGCCTGAGCCTCCCATACGTATTAGAAAACATCATCTTAAAACTAGCAATGAAGGAATGTTGAGTTGTTTCATTGAAGTTATTATGTACAAAAAAACGTATTTTATCTAAAAGCCTGTGTTGTTTCTAGAGTAGAGAGATATATCGGCTGAGTGAGCCTGGTTACCAGAATAGGTAATTCTTCAGGTCAATGTCATATTCATAATGAAAAAATTGTCCTCTTTGGAAAACAGTGTATTTGTTGTAATATTCTTTCATTAGATTTTTTTAAATCAACTTTTCTGCTAGACTTTCCCATGGCAGTGATGTTGTTTAAAATAAAAAAAAAGTAATTTTTTGTCCCTTTTGATTTAAACCATTTTGCTACTGATTTCTCATAAGCGCCACCGGGAATAGTTACGCATGAAACAAATATTAACAGCATATTTTAATTTGACCATTTCTGACCCTTTCAAGATGAGGTCAAAATCCTTAATAGCTTATCATTGAGACAGACACTCTAGTTTGTTGTTAACATTTTAAAACATTTAAATTGTTATTAATTTCATGGCCATGTAAGGTTTTAGGTTCATATAAGGTACGGTTTGTCTGTCATTAGCTTAGAACAGGGTTTGTGAATTGAAGAAAAGCTAAAAAGTCATAAAAAATTATCTGTATCTATAAGTTAAATATTTAAAGAAGTATCTTTTTTATTTATTTTATTGTCTATGTGGTACTTCAAGTAAATTCTTTAGTAAGGTTTGGCTAAATAAAACTGGGAGGATGTGTATTGTGTATGTGTGTGTGTGTGTGCCTGTGTGTGCACATATAGGACCTGCTGTATCTGCTGTTCTGTGAGGGTCCAGAGACCCGTGGAATCTTCCGTCGTTCAGCAAATGCCAAAAACTGTAGGATCCTGAAGGAGCGAATGAATGCTGGGCAAAGTATTTCACTGCATGAACAATCAGTGTTCGTCTCTGCATCTCTAATTACTGTGAGAACATGGTCATTTTAATTCAACAGTCATATGCTCTGAATGAAAAATCACTCAAAGCATTTCTCATCTATGTTCACAATTCTTTTTTCTTAGTCTAAATTTTCATAATTAGTGGCTCGAACATAAAAACCTTCTCTTTGCCCTGCATACCAACATTTCTTTAAATGGACTTTTAATCTTTATTGAATTGTGTGTATAGGAGTTTTTACGCAAACTGCCCAGTAGTGTTTTGTGCTGTGGCTTATATGAGGACTGGATGGAAGTGCTACAAACTGAAGATGAACAGGACAGACTTAATAGAATCAGAGGGTAAGAACAGCATACAATGCATCTAGTACATATGCTCACACATGCACACTCTACTCAATTTAGGAAGTGTATAGTCTAAGACCATCTTTTTATATGTTGTATATTATCTTTATAATTTTACTGAAAAAAAAACATAGAATAAAGATTGTATAATTGTATAGCTCTTTTTATGATCTGATTCTGCAGACATTTCTACAAGCCTTTTTTGTGCATATAGGTAGATGCTGAAACATTAAACATATATGTACTTGCAGCTATAGAGCATGACATATTTATAATTTGTAATATAAACATATATAGCTACATTTACAGTTTTTCTGATAGCCTATATTTTTTAGATGCATTGACCCATAACCCTTAATAATTAATTTCAAGTCTAATAAAAATGTGAATACGTATACAACTGTCCATAATTTAGTTATTTGTTAAAATATTTATTTACCATTTTTCATTTTTAACTCTTGCAGATGTTTTTAAACAAGCAGTCTTAAAAGTTGTAGATGTAAACAATATTATTCATAAAGAGTGAAGTTTAATGAATTTCATTAATTAAATTAATCACAGATTGTAAAAACATTACCATGTTTTGAATTTTACAAAGACAGGGTTAGGGGTTAAGAACACTTGTGTTTAGATGCCAGGTGAAAAAACAAAACAAAACAAAACATAATACAGAACATAACTGTCATTTTTCAGAACTTAGGTTCTAAGAAGATGCACCTGGGAAAAAAAAAAGCTTTTAGCTCTATTCAAAGTAAAAAAAAAAAGCGCTAGCAAGGCAGACTAGTATCTGAAGAGTATAGTCATAAAATCAAAGACCCTGCTTAACAAGAAAACACATAGTAATTATCTTTGAAAATAGGCTATTAGGTTATTTCAAAATCCCTTGGCAACACTATTACATGTGTGGCAAAAAAGCATGCTTCTACTTTCATGGCAGCATCTGCTCCTATGATATGAAAAGCTTCTGACTCATGTACGTGTGTAATTAGTGAATCTGCTTAGCAAAATGCATCTTCTGGGTTCTGACACAAAAGCAGCCATTAGAGTAAACCTAGAAAAAGATCATAAATACAGCTGCTTGTGTATTTTTTTAATAATTCTATCATCACCTCTTTGTAAACACCCCCTCCTACTCGTATTCCATCCAGCCTCATTATTCAAGCAGCAATTGCTGACCCTCCATTTGTTTAAATATGAAATAAACACTTATTGTTTGAACAAAATAGAAAAAGAATCTAATTAGTGTGAGGATTAGCTGTTGTAAGGAAAGAACAGCAAACCTTTATTAAAGGTTCTTGAGAGCAAGAATGCTCAGCTGGGATATTTTTAATGGACATATTTCTTAGAAGTATCCAGCTGAGGGGAGTTTTTTTTTTTTAAAGAAAGAAAACACATTTCTCAAGTTCTAGCCCTGACAACTTGAAGCCTGTTTCTATAGATCTCCAGCTCTGCAATTTATATCCAACCTCCTTCAACATTAGCTGGTTCAAGTTCAAATCTGCAGAACATTTGATGTCCAGGAGCATTCTGAATGCCTCCTGCATTCTTCTAGACAACGTCTGGAATTGTATTTTTTAGCAGTACAAAACATAATGTAGCCCAGCATGGACAACTCATATCAAAATCAAACTATCAAATCACATAGTAAAGTTGTCCATGGTGACATTAGTCTGCATTCGCAGAAATATATTAAAAGACGCTATTCACAAACATTTATTTTTTTATTATTAACTTTAATAAATAACAGGTGTAATAAAGCAGGCAAATTGAACAATTCAAATAGATTAAAATTAATTCAATATTCAGATAGCTTTGGTTTGCTTGTGGTAAAACTAACAAAATGACCTTCATCTGTAGATAGTTTTCAACTACTGAAACATGTTTCAGGGTGCCGAAGATTCAACAAACTAGTTTGAACAAGCTATTTTCTTCAGAATAGTTTTTGCTGCAGTCATGTAATTATAAGAGTTATACATTTTGAACCTTTTACCTTTTAAAATAAATAAGATTCCAATCCTGCTGCTTAGAATTTCTTCCAGATGGATTTTTATATTCACTTGTTTGTGCACACCTGTTGTTTTATAGTTGCATATTTGTGCCAGATTGCATTTCCATATATATATATATGAGGGTGCAGACAAATTTCCATACATAATCATTTGTTGGCAAGATTGTTTAAGTATGTGTTTTATGTCTGGTTGCAGTAGTCTGCCACTGATTGAACTCTATTGTCTTTTTGTCTAGTTTACTTGCACAGTTACCGGAGGAGAATGTTACCTTGCTGTGTCACTTATTTGGAGTGCTACACAGGATACACACTCACTCAGAGGTGAATCAGATGACAGCAACAAACCTGGCACTTTGCATTGCACCCAATATGCTCTGGAGGTCTTCCCAAATCAGCCCTGACAAAGAGGGACAGAGCGTGCTGCAGGTAAAAATCTGGTTATATGCATAATTAGTAACATGATCCGTTTACATGTTTTCTCACTTCTTTAAAGGGGTAGTATACTGTACAACACATGCATGGACAGTTTATTCGAATATTACTTTTTTGGTTCAAATTAATTGATATATGTTATAATTGTGATTGCAAATAATGAAGTGAAAAATAATAATTTTCTGAATATGTTCTCTGCCATTATTATAGTATTTTGTGACGCTGAAATCGTGCAGAATCTGATTTCCTGATTTCAGTGAGCTCTCAGATTATGCAAGGGAAATTATATTGATTCCTATCATGACACAGTGAACCAAAAAAAATAGAATTAGAATCAAGTACTAAATTATACTATACTAGAGGTATAATTCTATAAATGAGCATTCATGGTTAATTTGGAAACATTTCATTCAATCTGAATTAGAAGCCCTTCCAGACCAGTGGTGGGGGTTTTGTTTCAAATCCCCGAAGGATTTGGGATTTTTTGTGCCGCAGGGCAGGAGATCCTAATTTGCATGCCAGTTTGATAAGCAATGTCATGCTGCTTGGACATTTCACCCTAATTGCTCTTGGGGAGGCACAGTTTAATACCACTGTCATTACAGGTTGCCATGCTAGTGAAAAATCCCAGTGATTACATTAACACACTCACACACACACAATGAATTTGACATAAACGGCTTCTGGTAAGTGTACCGAAGGTTGCAACGAGGGTCAACTTCCATTTGTAAATCACACAGAACTAGATTGTGCAGTTTATTATTCAAGAGAAACCCTGATAATGATGTGACTTATAACTAATATTTTTAGCCTAAAGCAGCAAATAATTTTCTCCTCTCTTCAGAGAATGAATTATGATACATCTAATGGCTGCTGACTTGCTCTGCTAATTAACTTCAGCAATTTACAGTCATGAAATCGGATATAGCCAAAAGGATCTGCCTTATCAACAGGATGTTGACTCAAATGTAAGCAAGGAAATGATAAAGAATTTGAATCTCCGGGGTTCTAATATACGTCACTGCATTGCACACAATATAGATTGGAAGGATATATGTGACATATGTTACAAGATTTAGAATTATAGGTTTATTTACAGTACTATGCAATAGAAGATGTGCCATTACATGGAAAAATGTACATTTCATGTTAGGGTTAATTAAGGGTTAGTTCACCCAAAAATTCAAATAAGGCTGTTTTACTTACCTTCAAAGCATCGTAGGTGTATATTCATTCAAATCCAATCAGAGTTACAGTATATTAAACACTGACCCCTTCAAGCTTTTCCACGGCACTAAGCAGTTGTTTGCTGTTTAATGTTCAGATGCATTACAAATAAAATATGTGCATCCATAATAAAACATCCCTTACACGACTCAGGGGGTGAATAAAAGCCTCCTGTAGTGAGTCCATGCATTTTTGATAAGATTCATCTGAAAAAAGAAAGTGACATACTTTAAAGATAAACAGCCTTGTAATAGCAGTTCACACTGTCTGTTTCAGTTCAAATTAGATAGCAAAAGCCTGCAGCGCTGTAACAGAAAATTAGAAGAACCGATTTTGCATTTCAAAAGAGAGTTCTTGTAAACCTTTGTATTCAGGACCAATAAAACTCAAAAACATGTCCAGATTTTCCTGACTAATATTCTTTTTCACCATTTGACAGTTGCTGATGAGTCATCCTCTTCAGAGACAGGCATGAATGCAGGGCTCAACAAAAAGGATGGCTCAGAGCTAGCGCCAGGCCAGCTGAAAATCTCTTGTTCTTGTTAAAACGGCGGGATCTGATGGCCAAACCTCAGTTAAAGGGGTAGTTTCTCCCACAATGAAAATTCTGTCATAAATTACTTATCCTCATGCTGTTCCAAACCCGTACGAACTTTGTTCATCTTTGAAACATTAATTAAGATATTTTTATCCCTGCATAGACAGCAATGAAACAACCACATTCAAGGCACAGAAAGGTAATAAGGTCATCATTAAAAAAAGTCTATGTGACATCAGTGATTCAACCATAATGTTATGAAGCTTATTATTATTGTAATGTAGCGAATTCAGACCTTTCATTATTCACAAAGAAAACCCAAATAATGACTTTATTAAATTATTTATTCTCTTCCGTATCAGTCTTTGTTGCACGTTCAGCAGTTAAAATCTGTTGAAAATGACAGTATGCCCTAATTTTCCAGGAAGAAGTGTTTTATATACATACTGCAGCTGCCATGGAACTACATTACAGCTATACTTTATTATATCTTTTTTTATTATATATGCATTTGATTTTCGACATTCAGGAAAATGTTTTGCTTTTTGTAATAAGATAAACTTACTAGTGACTTATAGTTTACTACTAAATTAACTACTAGTTAAACCCATTTTTATAGTTTACTGTGCTTACAGTTTATTTATTTAGTATTTTCTACCCCCTCTTATGAATGTGTGTTTAAATAGTATGCCAATTAAAAATGAAAACTTGTTGCGTAGATGCACAGAAATTTACTTTGCCGTGTATAATGTATGCTACACGATGGGAAGAATAAACTATTTACACGCTTTTTCATGAGACAGGGCTGGTATTTTAATAGTTAACATCTAGTTGGTTGGGTATTACTTCAGAAATGAGAACTGTAGTGCCACCAAGGACAGAGCTTGATCCCAAATTGAACACTGCATTGGTAAGTGGATTCAAAATTGGTGGAGCGTTTCTTTTTTAATCAAAAGCTGACTTGGAAGGTCATTTTTAGGTCTAAGATTTTTATTTAAAGGGAAAATCAACTGGGACGACAGAGACTGAGAAATTTCTTGATCTAGATATAAATGCTTTTCTTTAGAGAGAGGATAAACATTTCAACCATACACAGCTGGTGACAGCTGCTGCTTGTGTTTGATCATGGCTTATAAGAAACATGAGGGCACTGGTATCACAGAAGTCTGCAATAAGAGTCTAGTGTATAGGAAGCCTATGAAAAGACACGTTTTGGTGGTCTCTGTGATTTTGAGAGATTGAAAATAAGATTGGGAGAAATAGGGAGGAACCTGCGATGATTGACCTTGAGTTGTGTGATTGGTAAATGGAGAAAAAAGTGAATAAATGGAAAAATATGTGTGTCAATTACACACCTTGCAAATTTTTTTAAGGTACATGCTGGGCATGTGAAGGATACTTTAATGAAATTCCACCTTGTGAATAAAAGCATAACACAGTGTGTTGCCTGGTTACCTAAAGATGACAGTTATTGGACTTTAGTCTCCATAGCAACTTATTTACTGGGATAAGAATAATATGACAAAAACTATTACAAACCAGTGCTCTGACTCTGAAATTCCATGAATGAGACAGGATGTATAAGTACATAAATACATGTATAAACACATAATTGACTGCCCATCAGGGTGTTGGAAAAGAGTGTATGCTGTTTTTTCAATACAATTCAAGGAATTTATAGTATTTGTGCGCACATTTAATTAACATTTTTCATTCATTATTACAGACCAGTCTGATCTAGAGCGTAGCATCTGTGGTCAGATCTAGTTTAACTCTGAAAAGTATGTAATATTGCAGGTGTTGGTCTTGTGGCATAAATGTACCTGGGTGCACTTTTTAGCAAGACATGAAATACATACCGATAAGTACATATCACTGCAGTTACCAAAAGAAATGAACAGTAGAGGCAGTAAAACTCACACACCTTTTATTCCTTTTCACATGAAGTTTTAAATAAAGTGTAATTTTTTTTAATTACTTGAAGAATATCATGTTATGTCTACAATATTAATATGCTGGGAAAATTAAAACGATTTGATAGTTAGCAACACACATATCCAGCTTAATATCTATAGGATTTCATTGCTGGAAGGTTTGTTTGGTAACTCACGGAGTACAGAGATGTACTTGGATCCGTTCAAATCCAGCGTTTCAACAAAAAGGTTCACATCTGTGTAAAAACTAGTTGAAATGGCATGGTTGCATCAAACCTCTGTTGCACAAAAAGTGTACAGAGGCACATATTTTTATGAGACAAAGTCGGTTATATATGTCTTAACCCTCTGGAGTCTGAGGTGATTTGGGGGCCCTTGAGATGTTTGGACATGCTCTGATATCTGTGCTCTTTTCAGCTTCTTATAACATACTGACCAACGTTTATTTTTCTTGTAATCAGCACAAACTGTGCTACAATAATATGTGACCAAAATGAATGTATATGTTTGCATTTTTTAGGAAAAAATATTATGTGTGGTTAGTAAGTTTTGGGAAAATAAAACTTGCAGAAATAAGGCCATGAAACCCATACCGAATAGTCCTGCACAATACTTAGAGTAACCAGTGTTTTAGGGTCGAATGTTTACTTCAGAATGATGTGAAAATCATTCCACTTACTTTTTCAGAGTAAACAATATATTGATTTAATTTTTTAAAGACCTGTTTTGTGACTGAAAGCCTGTATGCGAGGGAGTGAGAATGGCCATTAATATTCAGTGATTCTCACCTGAAGAGACAAA
>JAUYWG010000038.1:3621383-3636258 GCA_034779775.1 Enteromius afrohamiltoni
TTCAGGCATTTTGGCATTTCCCTCTCCCCAGTCTTCCTCCAGACTCTGGCACCTTGATTTCCGAATGAAATGCAAAATTTGCTTTCATCTGAAAAAAGTACTTGTTTGTACTCTCTGCAAGCTTTGAAAAGGACCTGTATACAAAACATTAGTACAGATTCTTTGTCAGAGTCCAGACACAGATCAGCTGTACAATCCAAAAGGTATACATTCGGAGACGATACAAAAGTTTTTCCAACTATCCTTTCACCAACATGGACCCCCAACCCATCTAGATTCATTTCCAACTGAACACACTAGAAGAAATGTAGCATTTTTTACTTGCTCACCAATGGATCATTCGCCGTGAATGTGCTGTTAGAATAATAGTCCAGACAACTAATAAAACATCATAATATACCACATGTACAAGCAGTTTAATAGGCCTATTGCTGAACTGGAAATCTAAAATGCCCTCTTCACATTCTAGTTGGTTATCAGATGTTTCTTTATTTTATTAAGTTAAAAAAGATACAACTACTCTTTAAGGGGTCATATAATGCCAGATGCATTTTTAAAAGCATGAATCCTAAGCAACTGAAGCATTTTGTTTTTGGATGTAATAATAACATTTGGCCTCACCTACAGAAACAGTCAGTATAATGTCTTTTAATTAATCTTTGCAAATCGCCTTTCCTAATAATGTGCAAATTAGCAAGTTTCACTATGAATGTAAAGTCTAGGGCTATTAATACGGCTAAATACACATCCTTTGAGAGGGCCTAGGAAAAGAGGGGTCAGCAGAGCTCGTGAAGATTTAAAGGGGAAGTACACAAAACAGAGTGTCTTGAAAAAAAGCTGTTTTTGACAGGCTAAAATGGGTGTTTTTGAACAATTTTAAACTATATTACAGACTTTTCATTAAGATCCTTAAGTAGTGCTTCTCAGTCCTGGTCCTGGAGTTTTGCTCTAACCCTGATTAAACTCACCTGCCTGTAGCTTACTAGTAATCTTGAACAGCTTAATTATCTGTTTCAGGTGTGTTTCATTAGGGTTGGAGCTAAAATTTGCAGAACAGTGAACCTCCAGGACCAGGAATGAGTAGCCCAGCCAGGGGAAGATAGTGAATTTGGGGTCTCTGGAAATGGGGGAATATTACCTTGATACTTACTTTGAAGCTGTTTTTTGTTGTGATAGTTGATGCTGGTGCTCCATATATAGTTATGTCCAGTGTTTCTACATTTTTCATGTACATGTTATAATGGGATTCCTTCATTTACCTTTACGTTTATTAATTTACCACGAAATAGCAATTGATTTACAGTTGAGATTTGTTGACAACATTAAACCATTTTTTAAAGAAAATGGATGAGTCAGAAGTATAACTTTATTATATTAACTTTATTAACTAATATTATATTTACTGACACAAACGTGATTAGGTAACATTTTCACTTCTTTGTGCCAACATACTGTCTTTTAAAGCAGCAAAACTCTCAATAAATCAGTTTTCATTTAAATGTTTCACTGTTTCTAACGGGATAATATGAATGAAACGTGACTTAAAACTGCATAACCTTCCAAGCTCTCTGCAAGATCTCAATACTCTGCACAAAAATCCTGATTTATAATCATGCTATCATTAGATAGTCAAATAGCCTAGAGATAAGATAATGACAATAGCTGTGCAATACTAGCATGTAAAATTAGAGAAGCAGCATTTCTGTGTTTTAACTGAAAGTGCAGCTCCTTTCAGTCTTCCGCTGAACAGAGCAGAAGCAGAAAGAGAGGTGTACAGCGGGGAAAGATCTAGAGACCTCGTGCTCATGTGACAGTCAGCTTCAGATGCATCATATTTTCGTTTGCTCGTTCAGCACGTTCAGCTTTGACACAGACGGTCGTTGTGGTAATAAACACCGTAAATAGCAACCGTTAGCATGTCCGTGCTTCATGCGCATCTCGTGTATGAAAAGCATTTTGGGGGCCCTTGGCTTTTAGGGGCCCAGGCAATCGCCTACCTTTGCCTAAGTCTGCCCACATCTATTTATGTTATATAAGCAATTAAAGAAAGGTTCATTCATAATTTTTTGGATGTTGTGGGGTCCCTTTCAGTATATTAAAGGTGACATATAATTAAAGTCTACATTTTATACTTTTTTTAAAAATAAAGTCACAGATTGGCTGATCTGGAGCAACTTCGGCAAGGCAGAGATAGATCTCTTTGCCTCCCCCCATTCCTCCCATTGCACAGCTGGCAAGTACGCCTTTCCCCCAGTGAGCCTCCTTGCACAGACCCTGGGAGGACGAGGAGCAGGTTTTGCTGGTAGCGCCATACTGGCCCTCCCGGACCTTCTTTGGCGACCTAGTGCTCCAAGCAGCAGCCCCTCCTTGGAAAATCCCCTTAAGAAGAGACCTTCTCTCTCAGGGGATGGGCACGATTTGGCACCCACAACCCAATCTCTGGAACCTGCACGTCTGACTCCTGGACGGCATGTGGCAGACCTCTCCGGCCTTCCAGCTGCCGTGATTAACACCATCTCTCAGTCTAGGACCCCCCTCAACAAGGCAGGCCTACGCTCTGAGATTGCAATGGTGCTTTCCATCCTGCAGGAGAATTTGGAGCGCAGGCTGTCCCCTTCAACTCTTAAAGTGTATGTTGCTGCCATAACATCATACCACAATGCAGTGGAGGGTGTGTCCCTAGGGAGGGACCAACTCATCTTCAGGTTTCCCAGAGGTGCGCATCAGGTTAATCCCCCAAGGCTGTCTCCGGTGCCCTCTTGGGACCTTGCCGTCACCTTAAAGGGCAAGCTCCTTTTGAGCCCTTAGCGTCAGTCAAGGTCAAATATCTGTCACTCAAGACAGTGCTCCTGATTGTTGCCTTGAGTTTGGACCGGCTGATTCTCATGTTATCCTGAGACCCGGCCCGGCTACGTGCCCAAAGTACCTATCACACCCTTCTGAGATCAGGTAGTGAACCTGCAAGCTCTGCCCCAGGAGGAGGCAGCACCTGCCTTACAGTTGCTGTGTCCAGTATGTGCATTGCGCCTCTACGTTGACCGCACTCTGAACTTCAGCAGAAAGGGAATGCTGTCTCCAAACAGAGGTTGGCCCATTGGGTGGTTGATGCCATCTCCCTGTCTTATTTATACCAGGGAGAGCCGTGCCCCTTAGGTCTAAGAGCCCACTCTACAAGGAGTGTTGCCTCCACCTATGCGTATTTTGCTACACATCCTATACTTTTTGTCTTTTTAATTAATACATGCAAACAATGCTATGTGAGGCTTTCCTTTTTCAGCTGTTTTTAAAAGTCCTTCGAAGAACAGGACAAACATCAAAGCATAATGTATGACTAAAACAAAAAAACTTAGAAATCACTGAAGTTAAAAACATGACATTTTCAAATTCATTTATCATCCTTGAAAGACATGTATACTGTAACATTGAACGACAGGCACAGAGGAAACAACTTTACAACTATAAAAATCACAAAACATTTAAAGCTGCAAATAATTTCCACTGCAGCTGGGAAATTAAATAGTGAAAATCATTTTTGCAGAACTGTAATAATCCAGAAAGATGTTTCTATCTCACACACACAGTGTGCTATGGGCAAACACTGCCCCACACGCACACAGAAGTCACACAAGATCAAATAACAACATGGGGATTTATCACATCAAATAACTGTGCAACAATACATTTGGTTCTTCTATTCAATGGTATATGTAAAAGCCTCTTTTTGCAGTAGTTCAAAGCAAAGTACCCACTGACTGAGAAATAGTATCCTATAAGGATGATGCAGTACAGCAGAAGACCTCTGTGTTACCTCGGTTAGACCAACAAATGGCATGATGTCTGGCTTCTTTTAGACACAATGGCGAAAGGCTTGACAAATCTCATTTAGACTAAGTGTGCTCTTTGTGTATTTTTCGATTGACTGATGGATGTAAATAGATGAAAGCATGAGATCATGTAAGTGCTGTTTTATTACAAACTTTTCCCAGAGCACAGCATCTGTCATGATGACATTTTAAAAAGCATCACATTTAGTATATACAGTATATAATACTCGTTTTACACACACTGGTCACTGTTTAAATTCATCCAACCAAATGCTAATGTTTTTCTTATAACACCACCTATAATTTTTGATATGTGTGAATATATAAGAGTTTGTATGAGGTCAGTCCCCATCTTCATAAACTTTTTTTTTAACTTCACAGTAAATCACCTGAAATTACGGCCAGCCTTGATATTCAGTTAAATATCTGTTTGGGTCTAAGCATTTGTGCTACAACTTGTTGCTTTTTTTAAAACCTTAAAAACTTGAGTATATTATTTCATTTTGTGCTTTGAAAAATGCAATAGATTTTGAAGTTAAATGCAAACTATTATGTTAATAGCAGTTTTGTTTATTTTAATAAGTTAAATAAAATAAATAAATAAACTTTATTCCCCCCACAGAATAAATTAATACACTAAAATCATGGCTTATGTTGCTAAGGCACCACACAGGTGCTGTGGCTGAGGTAATTAACAATAAAATCAGATATTTTGGAATTTAGGAAGGAATCTGTATGATTCAGAACAGAAACTAAACTGATGTCATGCACAAACCATAACACTTGCATGTTTAAAAATGCATGAGAGAAAAATTATGACTTCATGACACATAAAAAGAGCCATAACAATATTAGAATTAGTTAAGAAAAGAAATGTCACTAGAAGGTAGTACATCTTACAGTCAATCGTATCACACCTGTGCAAATCATTTCCCCCATTTGACCCAAGATAGAATGTTCCTAGGGTTAGTAGGAAAGCAAGTAGTCATTTTCTGTGTTGCCCTAGATGGCTGTCTGTGCCATTAGTAAGCAAGTAGCAATTTAGCAGGCAATTTTAGCCAAAGCATTTTAAATTACACATTATAGGGGCCATACCCTGCAGCAGCTCCAGAATTAGGGGCCTCGCTAAAGGGCACAATATCTGTGGTAATCGAACCAGTCATCTTCCGATTACCAACTACGTTACTGTAGCTGCACTGTATTAGTATAGTACAGTACCTGCAGACCTGGTCCAACTAGATTAACTATTATATATATATATATATATATATATATATATAGATAGATAGATAGATAGATAGATAGATAGATAGATATA
The DNA here is from genome assembly GCA_034779775.1 of Enteromius afrohamiltoni. NCBI lineage: Eukaryota > Metazoa > Chordata > Actinopteri > Cypriniformes > Cyprinidae > Enteromius > Enteromius afrohamiltoni. Next base: position 3,626,526 of record JAUYWG010000038.1, read on the forward strand.
TAAAAGACGACAGAAACGTTAAGTTAGCTTGAGAAAGCTGAAGCTTGAAAAAAGTTTGAAAAGTTTAAAATAGTTTAACAGTTCAAAAAGTTAAAACAGTTTAAGTTTAAAGTTCAAAAAGTTTGATGTTTTCAGTCTGAAAGAGTCAGGAATATTCAGATTACAAAATCAGATTATAGATAGATGATAGCATGTTTCTAGCATGATTAGCAAGTTACCAGCATGATTAACATGTTGCTAGCATATTGCTAGCATGATTAACAAGTTTTTAGCATGTTGCTAGCATGATTAGCAAGTCACTAGCATGTTTAGCATTTTGCTAGCTCATTATTAGCATTAGCTAGTTATTAGCACATTGTTAGCATGATTAGCTAGTTACTAGCACGTTGTTAGCATGATGAGCTAGTTACTAGCATGTAATTTAACATGATCAGCATGTTGGTAGCTTGGTTTAGATAAATTAGAAATAGTATTAGATAGAGTGGAAGCTTAAAGGGGTTTATATTGATTAGAAATAGAATGGATGTGTTTTTCTCAAGCCAACTTAATAATCAGCACTGTCAGATAAAGGCTTGCGGTCAGAAAATCGTTATTATGTGTGGTAGCTCAATTAATATCTACTGGGTCGTGCAAGAATGAACCTCAAACCTGAGACCTGGCCACCCAATAATTTTATAGTCTATATTACTAGTTGCAGTTTATTTAAAAAAAAGCCCAGATTGGTTGGACCAGAAGAGCTAATCTGAAGCTTTGTATATTATACATTATACATAACAACCCAGAAAACTGAGAAGCTCAGAATAGGACTTAATATCAAACAAAAATATTTCGAGGGATATAATTGCATGAAACAGCTATTCATTTAGCTATATTTATATTTTACACCATCTACAAATACTGTAAACATTATTGATAGATTGAAACAATAGCCATACATTTAATACAGTGCTGCCTGAGAATTGCTCATGCATGGCAATAAATTAATGAAATATGGCTAATATGTTAGAAAAAAAACATAAAACAAATAAGACCCTGATATGAAATGTATAGTGCAACAGAAGCCATCAAACTGTGAATATAATTAAATAATAGGCTAGCAGATACACTTATCATTAACTAGCCCCAAAAAACAGCAATTCAGATGTTAAATCAAAGTAAACATCTTATGTATTTACTCAATTTTATGTGTTTTTTGTGATGTTGTGCTATTAAAATGCCACTTTAAAGGCAGGAGCATTCTATAATTTTAGCCCCAATTTACAGTCTGGATGAGTCAAAGCTTGCTTCCGGAAATGATAGACAATCTGCTGATTCTGGGCAGCCGTATTTGACAGATTTCACAGAAAATCATGTAGTGTATTACAGGCCCAGATTATTATCATTTTTTACGCTTCAGGCTATGATTGCAAGCATCAAACACGTTTGATATTCCGAGCTGATTTCAGAACACATATTGTTTTTGTCATGCGTCTCCAAGCAATAAGGAGCACATTTCTATATGAGTTTATTTTGTCCAGAATAACTTAGCTGTAACTAAGTGAATAAATACTCAGCTGTAACTAAAATGTATTGTTTTCAGATGTCATGTAGTGTGTTCCACTATGGATTTTTTTCTTAAAAACAACATTTCAACAAAGTTTCTATTTGACTTCTTATACCCTCTATATTTTTCATCTCTTCCATGGCAACTTAGTTTGGAGATTGAGAGGACTAAATGTGAGCTGTGGGTAGGATACAAATGAGAAATAACTAGGAGTAGAGTGATGATCCTCTGCAGTGCTTTTATATGTAAATGTTTATAAAAACAATGGAATATTGAAATAAAAATCACAGCAGCAAAATCTTCCTTAGGATTGCTGAATGGCATTATCCTTGGCTATGCAGCCAATGAGAGGCAGGGCTCTGAGTTCCGCGCGGAAGCTGTGATTGAGCCAGCAGTATATAAAGGGGTTGTAGCAGGTAGAGCTCATGGCCAGCCAGTGAAAGCTGAAGTACAGGGCATTGTTAGCCTGGATCACTTTACTTGACAGCAGCACAACGTAACAGTTTAGAGGAAACCAGCAGACCGCAAACACGGCCACCACTGCAATTAGCATTTTCAGAGTGGTCTTCTTCCTTCTGCGATGAGCGGCCGACTGAGCCAGTGTGACATCACCAACAGCGTTCCGGAACCAGACCTTCTTGGCCACAACCAGATATGATAAGGAGATAATGGCTAAAGGCAATACATAGAGCAGGACGAAGGTGGCAAGATCCAGATACTTCCAGAAGAGATCGGAGGGATGAGGAAAGCTCGGTAGACATACCATCCGTACTCTGTTATTGCTGATAGAGACAAGACACATCTTTTAACAACATAATGATATATTGCAAACCATCACCTAATAATTAATTAATGACCATCACCATGGTGACCATGACCAATTAACACTACTAGTTAATAAAATAAGAAATAATTAAAGAGACATAATAGATAATAATGATGTTTCGCAGCATGTGTGCATTAGTTAAGCATGGATTAATGCTTATTAGTGTACACATAGTAAAGTGCTACTGATCATTTTGTTTCTCCACTGGAACAGATTTTAGGATTAAATTGCTTGATTCTAACCAGTGGGTTTTCTGAGAGTTAAAACAGCTGATAAAAACATCAAAATAATCAACATGACTAAAGTTCTTCAATTAATGTCTTGTGATGTAAAAGGCTGTATGTTTGTAAGACACAAACTTATCATATTAAGGCAAAAATATTAGTTCATAATAACACATCCTCCAGTATGGACTGTAGCTTTTTGGATTACTTTATGGATTATTATGATGTTTTGATTTAGCTCTGACTCTCATTCTGACGGCACCCATTCACTGCAAAGGATTTCCTTCTCTCAATTTGTGTTAAAGAAAAAAAAGTGTATGTACATATTGGATGGGGAGTACATTTTCAGCTAATTTTCATTTTAGGTTGGATAAGCCTAAAATACTTTTTTTTAACATGCAATTTTTAATTTCATTGCATTTTCAAGCTCACAACTAGAAGATACAGTTGGGGAAACAGATGGAATACATTGAATACTGAAGTGCTTATCTCTCTTTCTCTCTATTCAGGCCTGACTGCAAACACTTCCAATGATAGGAAGGTATCATGCTTGAATGCTGCTTTTTCAGTACTGAGAACAAAATGTTCTCATGATAGCGTTATAACAATTTACAATTATTTACCTCCATTTAAATTGTCACAGTATTTATCAGTTTTACTTGATTTGCATCATCAAAAAGAAAGAAAGAAAAGATAAAGAAAGAACGAAAGGGCATACATAAATTCAAAGCGCAGCAGTTTCTGGTAGATAGCATGAGGTAGAGAGAAGCAAGACCCCATAACCCAGATTACACCGATCCAGGCTATGCCTTGAAGCCGAGACATCCTCTGTTTCATTGGATGCATCACCACCTGATGGACAACAATAATCACCCATCATGACTGCACACTGGCATTGATTCAGCAAGCTAATGTTATAAACAGTGAAAATCTATTCAGTCCAAAAGTTTAATTGTTAATTACAAGTGGTTGCATGTGCATGTGACTTACCTGGTGTCTATCGATAGCAATAGCAACCAATGTAAGAACAGAGACATGAACTGAACAATACTGTGCAAAACGGCTCACATGGCACATCGCCTTCCCAAACACCCATGTACTGTAAACAAACCGAACCTGAAAGAACACATATACAACAGAGTGGCCTTGAACCAAGTGGCATGTAATAATTAAATACATATGCTCACCCCTACACACTCACAGATGAATCATGCACCTCATCTGTACTGTATAGTCGTTTCTAAACTATTAAGAGCAATGATAGAGATAATGTGCACATGTGACTGCACACACACACAAGACTAGAGGAAGAATGCAGCAAATCCAAAGCAATAACCATTTCTTGAACACTGGGGGTATTATTGCATGTAAACTAATTCTACTATATTTTAAATTAAAAATGGTCATATCTGAGAAAAAAAGGGGCAGAGACTTATAATTATCCCCCTTCTTAACAAACACTCAGTAGACATAATAAAACTGACTGATCTAAGAGTCTCAATGAAAATCAATTAAGTGTCAAATTCTCAGGTGTATTCATGATGGATTCATGTTTTTAATGTGCTTTTGTTATTATTATTATCATGACTAGTTAAAAATTGGCAAGTGATAACCTAATAATTTAAAACTAATTTCAAAAATAAAAAAAACAGGACTTTTTTATTTAGGTACAGGTAACACAATTATCATAAAAAATCTGCCCAACTACAAAATTATCTAGATGTTAAATGGCATAAAACAACAAGAGTAATACTATAACAGCCTATTTAGATTTTTTGTAAGATTTTTTTTAGATTTCTTTTAAGAATAGCAAATATGCATTCTTAAGAAAACAAGTAAAACTAAACTTACCAGGGTAAAAGGTGTGTTGAGGAGAGTAATAAAAATGTCAGCAATGGCTAAATTCATGATGAACAAACTTGTCACCGAGTGCATCCGTTTATTCTTAATAACAACGTGACAAACCACCACGTTTCCGAACAGCGAGATGATGATGATAACGGAATATGCGACGACGAGCAAGGCTCTAATGGTCGGTCTGTGGGATTCAGACTCGTAATTCGATCCTCTGTCGTACATCGAGTCCAAAGAGAAATTAAAATACATGGAGAAATTCTGCAAGATAAAGAACTGCGAGAAAAAATCCACAGAGGAGTTTGTGAATGTCATGGTAACGAGGTTGCGGCTGCAGTCTCAAAATCAGCAGAGCGCAGTTCTGATGCACTTCTGGGCAGTTTGGTGGTGTTTGACGCTGGAGCTCGGCGTCAAGCGGTTTGGACGATAGCCACAGTTATTAGTGATTCGTCTCAACCCATGGCATGATCATAATCACAGGCTTCGCTCTAAGCATTGCTACCTCTCTTTCTCTCTCTCTCTCTCTCTCTCTCTCTCTCTCTCTCTCTCTCTCTCTCTCTCACACACACACAATAAATCCACGCGTCGCAGAACGCACAACTTATTATCATGCGTCACTGAAGGAGGTTACTTGTAACAATAATCAGTAATCATACTTATTATGAACACAGTGTTTAATCTTTCAATATGAATCCACATAATCTTACTTTTTCTCTTCCACTGTAATTGTAAGATATGTCAACACATTTGTCAACACTTAAATGCAAGAGAAATTATATTATTATAGTAGATTAGGCCTATTAAATTGCTTAATTGTTTGTATTAATCTATAACTTTATATTATAAAATGCTATTGTGAAATATTTGTTGATTAAAAGCAATAGGTTATTTTTTAATTATATTATTTAGCTTCATTTTGACCCTTAGATTACTGGAATTTACAGTGCTGTGAAGTTTAACAGGGATGCATTGACCCTTTATTTATACATAAACAGGATGACAGGATGACTAAAGGTTTTCTTTTTTTCACATCTTCATGCTAAAGAATTCACTTGGCATTTTAGTCATTCATAAGCTAGTAGAACAGGGCATCGCTGGTCCTTTTTCAGATAGAGAGATAATTATTAGCTTGAATTACTGTCTGCCTTGAATTAAGGCAGACAGGCAAATACATTAGAGACAAAAAATACTATAAGACTTCAAAAGAGACATGCAGTCATCTTTGCTTTTTTTTTTTACAACACATAAAGGATGTGCTTTATAAGAATAGCATCAATGTAGCAGCAAAATGCAACTTGGAGATCAAAATGAGAAAATAATGAAATAGATAATTGATGGACTGTAGTCATGTGGATTATTATCAGTAATCAGTTTTCTAAATTAATATCTTACTGTTTTAGAGCTTCAATTTTAGCCACAGCCTGCTAGGATTTCAGATCAGATCATATCATATCTCTTCACTGCTGCTCTCAGTGGGAGGGAAAGGGCTATCTGACTCAAATCTTTTATTATCCTGAATGAGTGTCAGCACTTTCAAAAAAAATATCCGCCTCATTTTTGCATCCATGTGTGGATTCATTTGGCTCAATAACCAGCTACTGATAGACTCGAGCACCTTCAGTCCCTAGAAAGAGATTTAGTGTAGATGCCACAGTACAGACTGATTAAAGAGCATCATAGCCTTGTCTTGTGTGCTTTATTTAAAAGTTTGCAAACAAGTCAATGTTACGATTAAAGAGCATCATACCAGTTGCTCTTAGCAGTTGCTTACAAAAATGGATCCAAATCCATAAACAAACACAACAAAGAAAAAAGACATAAAATTAAACTAAATGAACACAGAGGAGCATGTGAGCTGCTCAGCCCTGAAGACCCTTTGACCTGTGTGGGCGACACAGTCCTTTCACACTATAAAATTCCAAGAAACATATTTATAATTCCACGAACGGATTTAATTGAAGATTCACTAATCAAAATGTAAAGCTTTTTTTTGACAATGTGGACTTATAGTTATGTTATAGTTTGTATGTAAGAATAATGTAGATCCAGCAGAATAAAGCCTGACAGGCTTATCGAAGGGCTGTTGTATAAGACCGAAGGGCTTTATTCTGCGATGACAACCTGCTGGAGCTACATTTTCCCGCTAATTACATGGCTTCTTGCCACAAAAGTAAATAATTGGACACAAAACTGAGCTGAACTGTTGTTGAGATCCTTGGCATCATACGTTTCAAAATCTATCTGCATTGTTTACTTTTTTTCCATTTTAACTCACGGATTAGTGTTTTAAGTTTATGTTTTGCAAATAACATGGTTTCAAGAGGATCGTGAATGCAGTAATCACTCACAGTAATCATACAAGGCTCGCAGCCGGTTCCCTAATCAATCACTTGCAATCAAATCGCTTTTCCCTTACTATAAATTCGCCCCAATTCCATGTTCCCACATCTCCCCAGACAGCTCGCCAAATTCGCTCTATTTTATTACTTGGAAACGTGAACTCTTAAAACACTGTGTCTGCACCGGACAGTTGTTGCGCCGCACCGCCACAGCTAAAGTCTGTAGAAGAGAGAGACAGAGATCTGGATACGGACTGAGGAACAGAATAAGAGAGAGACAGACTAATATTAGCATAGAAGCCAGTCTTTTTACAATGTAACGAGTACACCGTGTGTTAAGGGGAGTGTTCCTGGTTCCGGCTGATCTAATTAATGCAGCCTAACAATCCTTTAACGGATTTGATTAATAAATGTGTATCAGTGTGTTATGTGTAAGACAGAGTAAAGAGATGTGTCTTTAATCTAGATTTACACTGAGTGTGCCTGCCTCCCAGAGTTTGGGTGCTAAATAGGAAAAGGATCTGTCACCCGCAGTAGATTTTGATATTCTAGGTATTATCAAATGGTCAGAGTGGATTAAAGATGATGGTGATCCTTTGTTGCCAGGGCGATGCTGATCAGCGCCTAACACACTCCAAACCCCCAACGCCCCCCAGGCCAGCCGAGATGGGTGGATGGGGAGTGACCCCTAACAGACCTGTGTAAGTCGACCCAAGCCACATTAGTATCACAAGAGGGGGTCTCACTGTCTCTCCCTCTGTCCGTGGTGGCAAAGGCTGGTCTAGCTCCCCGGGATGGCCAGCGTCGACGTCTTCGGGTTGGGCGGCTGTGCTGTACGGTGTTGTTCAGGGCATCCTCGAACCCTGGCCACTCGAACCCTGTTGACGATTCCCACCTCCACCGTCATTGTACCGCTTTCTCTTCGGATCTCTACCGAGCATGTGGGAATCTGGCGGGTGTCTCCATGTACACACGTCACGGGAAGGGTGCCATTTGATGCGGGCCGAGGTCCCACGACATCTGGCCTGACTAGCGTTATACTACTACCGGAGACCAGGACTGCCCGGTAGCTCTTTCCTTGTACCTCGATGGAGACACGAGGAGTCGTCTTGGGGACTTCCTTATGGACAGCACAGCCCGCCATCCACTTCTTTGTGGTGTTGGGGGATCCGTGGGCATTACCTCATCCCGGGGACTGACGGACCTCTGTACTGCAGGCCGGGTCCCCTCCGGCGAGCGCCGCTCCTGGACCAGTCTCCGGGGAAAGAATGGCACTCTCTCCCCTGCATGATAGGCTGCATCAGCGAGGTCACTTCCACTAGCTCGCTGATGGTCCGTGGTCCTCTCATCCCGGCTGCTTGGCGTATTGAGCGTGGCAGAGCGCGTAGAATTTTATACACCACCACCTTTTCCACGATTTGGCTGGCCATAGCACCCTCTTCCATCAGCCACTCATGGAACAATTGGGCTGCTGTTGTAGAGGACAGCCCCAGCTGAGCGAGAATCTCCTCCTTCAAACGATCATAGTTGTGCACGGCAGCCAGTGGAAGTGAAAAATAGGCTCCTTGAGCCTCCCCAGACAAGAGTGGAGCGAGCGTCGCTGCCCAAGTATCCCGGGGCCACCCCTCCGTGGCTGCTGTAGCCTCAAACATATGGAGGTATGTTTCGATGTCATCATCTTCCGTTAGCTTGGGTAATAGGCAACAGGCAGCGACGCGAGGATCCGGGAGCGGCGTGGTTTGAGCGGCCGCAAAACGTAGCTCTGCTACGTGCTCCTCGAGCTTTCCTTGGCGCTCTGCCATATGCTCAAAATATTGCTGTTGCCTGGCGCTGATTTCCGTCAGCTGACGCAGGTAATCTTGCATAGTGGCGTTGGGGGAGAGAGACGCACGCCTGTGAGATGGAAAGAGACAGATAACAATTTATGAGTGATGGGAGTATTGTGTTCAAGTGAAATTTTCTTCTGTCTGTCGGTCTGTAGGCCAGGTCTCCAATTGCCTGCATTCTCCACCAGTGTGATCCTGGTGCTAGAGAGCATAACAGACAATGGATGAAGTGAACACATAAACCCCGGAGGGCGGCTTTATTTGAACAACAAAAGGTAAGTGTCTCAATACGGTGCAAATCATGGCGGCGGTGCTTCATGTGACGGTGCTTCCTCTTCTCCTTTCTATCCTCTTCCAGGTACCAGTGAATGGTGCTCCAAGGTGCAAAGTGGAACCCAGGCGTCTCGTTCATGGCGTCTCTTCTGGGGGAAACAAGAAAAGGTAAATCAATCGCATGTATTGAGTGGAGTCATTGCTCAGCACTTCCTTTTCGGAGTGTTCCTTTTATAGTAGTTTCGCCGTGAACGATTGGCCCGGGCAAATTGGTACCACGTGGTGATCCTTTGTTGCCAGGGCGACGCTGATCGGTGCCCGCCACACTGGCAAATTAAGGTTTGATAGGTATAATCTGTTCAAGATTATTGCCATGTGCATCAATTTTCTTGTCGATCAAGTCCGATTCTTAGGAGGTATAATGGAATTTTATAAACGCTAACTGGCAACATGTGAATAACAATTTTAGTGAGTATTAAATTTGTGGTGCACAATAGGAAATGCATTCAAACAGCACTTAACACAATGAACCTGCCTGGAAAATAATATTTAAATCATCACTGTCTTCCGTACTTACGTTATAATCGTTCTCAGCATAAAGCATTCTTCAAGGACTCATTTTTCTCACGAGTAGCCTTTTCTCTAAAGATATCAGATACGTTAGCTGTAGACTTCATATCTACATTTCAGTAAACCCATTTATTCATTTTAGAATTACCAATATATATATAATAAGTTATTAATATTATTTGTATGTTGTATGGTAAACAATGTAAGGTAGCAAGCTTTCTAGGCTCGCATTTCATGTCTCGTTTCTGGGGTTTCGAATCTTGGTTTTAATTTTACTT
>JAUYWG010000038.1:3636358-3663787 GCA_034779775.1 Enteromius afrohamiltoni
CAGTGTGTATACACTGTAGTGCTGGTAAGGATTGCATACAACTTCATGTCTTAAATGGGCGAACTAACCCTTTAAACAAAAGCTGCTGTGTGTGAAATAAAGATGTTTGCATTTTTATTTGAGTGTTGATTATGTATTTCAAAAACAAACAATTCTAATTTCAGAGGTAATTTTAAGCTTTAATATTAGCATTAGTTGAAAGAGGGGTTTTTTTGCAGACTACATGATCTGCATATCTGGAGCCCTTAACTAGTCTTAAGCAGCACAGGTATGTTTGTAGCAATAGCCAAAAATACATTGTATTGGTATTCAGCTTTCAGATAATGTATGAATCTTAATTAGGAAAAAATTACACTTAAGACTGGTTTTGTGGTCGAGAGCTACATCTGTGTGTGAGCAAGAGACATGCACAAGAGATAAGAAAAAATATGTGCAAGTCTACAGCTATTATTTTGCAAAATATATCATGTGTTCTTGTGAATGGCCTGGTAAAACAAGAAGGCAAGGTCAGCTCTAAGGACATCATCGTTTGCTGTGATTGGTCCAGCCGCCTGTCTGTCATTGAGGATGCTGAGCTGAGTGAGTCTGGAAGTGGGGGAGGGGGGCGGGAACTCTTCCAGAAGGACGAAGAGTTCTCCAATCACAGAGGGACGCGGTGTCATTGCTTCTGCTGTTTCTCAGGTTACAGCCTCATTAACTCACACTTCCGTGGCTACGTACCACTATCTAAAATTGAGCGTGTTTGTGTTTGATGCTGTAATTCCTCTCAAGTCAGGCAGCTCCTCAGGGCTACAGAAATCAGGTTCAGGGAATACTGGCAGCCATCTTAGTTCAGCCAAACAAAAAAAGTGCTAAAAATCAAGAAACTTCATCCTGCAAAACATACCATGTCCGACAATACTTCTGACAAATATTGGCATTACAGAGAACACAAACCGCATTTTTGTTATTGTTAAATAGCTTCATTTTTGATGTACTATAGTAAAATTTGTAATGCTATGGAGATTTCGAGACAAATTTAGAGCCCTCCATCACTGAAAATGATTAAGGATAATATGAAAATTATGAAGTTATAAATTTAAGGTAATAAAGCTTGTTATAATGGTCTTCTAGGTCTCTTAATTTTGTTACTGTGGCTGTGGCTTTAGCTCAAGGTACACTAAAAATAAATCATAACATTTCAGGATGGGCATGAGTAAAGAAGCACTCAAAAGTTACAGCAATAAACAAATATAAAAACAATGATGAGGTGGCTTTTAAAGTAAGTATTCTTCTTTGATGATGAAATTAAATTTAAGTGCAAGATGTGCACTGCCAATCTGACATAGAAAGAATATTAATCAGAACAATCATTAATATATGCATCCACAATATGAGTTGCGATTCTTGCACAAGTTAATTTGACACAATGTAGGTTGTAATACTGTATACATAACCCAAGAGCAATGTGCTATACTTTACCAGTGGTTATTCACTCTACAGCTCACGCGAACAACAGTTGAATGATCAAATATTATTTGCTAGTATTGATTCAGCAACTAAATTGCTGAATTTATTATTTTGAACCAATCATATTCCTTATATGTAAATATAATAAATAAAATGTAAATTTTGCAAAAGTATTGATTAATGACAAAAGAGACTGCTGGAATTCTACAGATTTAAATAAAAGAATTCAAAATTCTTCAATGACCTGCACAACTGTAAAACAGGTCCTAGATTTCTGACACAGCTGTAGTCCTGAAACAAAATCCTGAAGAACAGAGGGAGAAAAGGAAGCATGTTGCAGATTGCACAGAAAGCAGAATTAGACTCTCCTTCTTCAAACTGAACAGAACAAACAAACGTCTGACAATTCACAGTCAAACGCACTACACACAAAGACATAAAACTTTGACTTGACTTAGTGGACAAAAATATATATATATACAGTGGGGGAAAAAGTATTTAGTCAGCCACCAATTGTGCAAGTTCTCCCTCTTAAAAAGAAGAGAGAGGCCTGTAATTTCCATTATAGGTACACCTCAACTTTGAGAGACAAAACTAGAAAAAACAAATCCAGCAAATCACATTGTAGGATTTTTATTGAATTAATTGGTAAATTCCTCTGTAAAATAAGTATTTGGTCACCTACAAACTCTCGCAGACCTGTAACTTCTTCTTCAAGAGGCTCCTCTGTCCTCCACTCGTAGCATGTATTAATGGCATCTGTTTGAACTCATTATCAGTATAAAAGACACTTGTCCACAACCTCAAACAGTCACACTCCAAACTTCACTATGACCAAGACTAAAGAGCTGTCAAAGAACACCAGAAACAAAATTGAAGACCTGATTCTGCAATAGGCAAGCAGCTTGGTGTGAAGAGATCAACTGTGGGAGCAATTATTAGAAAATGGAAGACATACAAGACCACGGATAATCTTCCTCGATCTGGGCTCAACACAAGATCACACCCCGTGGGGTCAAAATGATCACAAGAACTGTGAGCGAAAATCCAAAAACCACACAAGGGGACCTAGTGAATGACCAGCAGAGAGCTGGGACCAAAGGAACAAAGGCTACCATCAGTAACACAATGCACCGCCAGGGACTCAAATCCTGCTTTAGCCAGAACATGTCCAGGCCCATCTGAAGTTTGAAGAGGATTGGGAGAATGTCATATGGTCAGGTGAAACCAAAATAGAACTTTTTGGTAAAAACTCTGTGTTTGGAGGAGAAAGAATGCTGAGTGGCATCCAAAGAACACCATACCTGCTGTGAAGCACGGGGGTGGAAACATGATGCTTTGGGGCAGTTTTTCTGCGAAGGGACCAGGACGACTGATCTGTGTACATGAAAGAATGAATGGGGCCATGTATCGTGAGATTTTAAGTGAAAACCTCCTTCCATCAGGGCATTGAAGATGAAACGTGGCTGGGTCTTTCAGCATGACAATGATCCCAAACACACCACCCAGGTAACGAAAGAGTGGCTTGGTAAGCATTTCAAGGTCCTGGAGTGGCCCAACCAGTCTCCAGATCTCAACCCCATAGAAAATCTTTGGAGGGAGTTGAAAGTCTGTGTTGCCCAGTGACAGCCCCAAAACATTACTGCTCCAGAGGAGTTCTGCATGGAGGAAAGGGCCATAATACCAGCAACAGTGTTTAGTGTTTGGAAACCTTGTGAAGACTTACAGAAAACCTTTGACCTCAGTCATTGACAACAAAGGGTATATAACAAAGTATTCTGATTAAATTTTGTTATTGACCAAATACTTATTTTCCACTATAATTTGCAAATAAATTCTTTAAAAATCCTACAATGTGATTTCTTGGATTTGTTTTTTCTTATTTTGTCTCTCATAGTTGAGGTACACCTATGATGAAAATTACAGGCCCCTCTCATCTTTTTAAGAGCGAGAACTTGCACAATTGGTGGCTGACTGAATACTTTTTTGCCCCACTGTATATATATTCTACACCCAATATTCAGCATACACATATCCCCATGCATCTGCCGATCTAATTGACTACAGGATTCAGATTATAAAAAGCTATTTCATTCATGAGATTAGTTTGCATGTTTGATATGGTCCACCGAAATCACTCTAAATAAAGCTTTGCGAAACACTGGCACTGAAGTACCAGAACAACATTAATCACAAGTTACACAAAAGGCCTTGAGATATACATGACAGTCACACCCACATAGAGTAGCCAAGAAGCTGCTGATTTCCACTCGCATTTACTGACTCAGAAAATAAATGTATTACAATTGTGGATATTATGTAATACTGTGCTTTTAGACTTTCCCAAACCATGATCTGACACTGATCCTGAGGTGAGCAATCCACCCATCTCAATATATTCAAAATCACCTTTATAATAAAAACAATTTATGCAACACAGACAATACTGTGGTGATATCTTAATGATTTTAATTGTAAATTATATCTCTCAAAGACTAGCTATGCTCTTAGACTAGTAGACTAGCAATCCTTTTTAAGACAAAGATGTTTCAAGTCTGATTGTATGGGATTTGAAAGTAGTAGCACTAAAAAAATGCATAATTGAATATTTTTTATAATTTGCATATTTATTATATGCATATAAAGTAAATATAAATATAAATTAATATAAACAAATATACATCCAAATATAAATAGCCTGTATTTTTTCCTGTTTATTTAGTCTTTTTATTTATTTTTTTTTTACCAGACCTTTGTCAGGTACATTAAAAAGAACCAGTATTTCTTACCACATAACAAGATTTAAAAAAAAAAAAAGAAGAAACCTGTCTCATTGCTGCCTCGAAACAAATTGTTGATTTTCATAATTCCAGAAAGAGGGCTTCTCCTCTAGGCAAGCTCTGACACATAAGCATAAGAAAATACACACAAGTGACATTTAAAATCAGCTTGAATAAAGATTAGCTTAATTATTACAAAGTAGTGCAGTCAGCCTAAAGGCTAAAGAGTTTAGAATCTTACATCATCTATTCCTTGGTGATCTGTAAAAAGTACCAAACTTCATTCAGCCACACATGGAAGTAACATGAGACTAACAAAACAGAAAGATAGCAGACATTCAGAGTATTGCAGTACAAATCCACCACAAGACCACAGTGACGAATCAGCAACAAGGCATTTAAGATATTTTTTACCAAATCCTCAGTGCAGCAAAGTGCATCTGAATTTCTAGTCTGTGTGCAGTTTAAAACACACTATTCAATTAAACAAAGCTCCTTCATTTACGTTTGGGTCTATTACAACCCCAATAATACAAAAATAGGAAAAAAAAAACGCAAACATATGCCACTTCACAGATTCAGGTAAAACATTTTTGGTTCTGGTTTTCTACATGTCTTTGAGACAGTTCTGCATAACATTTAGCACACCAGTCAGGCTGATTCTCAGCTTTCCACCCACTGTCAGCATAAAAGAAGAACAGTAGCAGTATCTATGCAGTCATACAGCGACACATGATGTATCATGTCACATGGTTCCTTGCCATTTTCTGTGATCAGCAATACTAGCAGATATCCCATTAATACCCATCATACCTTTATAGACTGATTTACATGATACTGATCATGTTAATGTACCTGCCATCACACAAGATGCTCTATGGTTTCAGACACTTTACAGGGCCATTCGAAACCCAGCCATCACACTTTAGCAGCACCAGGATGTCCTGTTGCGTATCAGGCCATGATAAGCAATCTTTCAGGACAGCATGTACAGATCAGAACAGGTCACCTGGGATCAAATATTGTATTGCAAGGTGTCGTAAGGCACCAACTGAAACTGAACATGTTATATAACAATTAATGGCAAGTGATATGTAAAACATGCGAGTACACACACAGATGTGAGGACTGTGGTATAAAGACAATAAGGACAGCAGTAGATCCTTCTTTTCCAAAAGGCAATTTCCACTATCAAGTTTTCACCAAAGCTTTTTCGCATTTAACCAAGGTTTTGCGTAAGAATATCAGTTTACATGGGAACACAAAGAAAATCATAAAATTCTAGTTAACAACAATAATCTGCTGATAACCAATAAATGGCCAATAACACGTGAAAATCTAAAATCAACATTTGTCATCACCGTTGATGTTTAAGAGAATTTAAGCATCACAACTATATGGATAGTCATTCATTTTGAAAAATGTTCTATAAAAAGTGAGATCCTTCAAGAAACTGTGTAGTATCTGTGTATCCTAGTTGTAATATAGTGTAAAAAAAAAAACTAAATAGCAAATATCCACTGAAAAAATATCTGTAAAATGTATTTAACCTTAATATACCTATAAATGAGTAAATATGGAATTATTTAGCACTATTATATAATGTTGTTAAGCACAATGGTCAACGATCATTGTTTTTTGTATGTTTTAAATTTACTGGCTTCTCATACTAAACGTATTTGTTGATTTATATACACAACAATACAAGAACACACTTCAAATACCTCAGTGGTTTTAGTTAGGAGCACTGGACACAGGAAATATAACGAAGAGAGAAAAAAAATCCTGCACACTGCCATGTGTGCCATGTCTCTGCTTTTAGATGCCTGATGGAGGTTGCATAATCGAAAATTTGCTGTTTCAACAAACATCTGATTTCCTGCAATCTATGGCAATTTTTGGATTTTTTTATTAACTCAACACTGCTTTAAGAAAAAAAAGGGGTGATTACAGAGGCCGCTTTCAAACCTTTCTGAATAAACGGTCTACACCTATATGCCAGAATCTGTCTTCAGTTCATCTTCAGTCAACCCCAAATTTGATCTAAATTTTTAACCAACCATCAAGGATTTGCCTCAAACCTATTCTTCGTTCATCCTTAAACAAGGCCAAATGTCATTATCTAAACCACAATCAAAGCTAAATGTGTATTGAGCTCATTCATAATAAATTTTCAATCCAATCCTTTTTTTAACCAATCCTGAATCTTTACTCAATTAATTCTAAACACTCCTGAATCTTCCCTCAACAAACACTGAATCTTTTCATTTTTCCTATTTTCTTCATACTTCTCGTGAGCTCTAAATTCATTGAGTTTATACTGGCTCATTAATGTTTTCCACAATTCCCAGAATGAAAATAAGGTCCAGGTACAGCTTTACATTTATCAGTCAAGATAAAGTCACCAAGGCTGCATTTATTTGATCAAAAGTATAGTAGTAGTAGTTTATATAGTTATATATATTATACTATATTTAGTATAGTTTTATATATAAGCAATGTATTTCTAAATATTCAGCAGTCATTACTCCAGTCATCAATAAGATCCATCAGAAATCATTCTATATGCTGATTTACAGTTATTATTATATTGTTCAAAAAGCAAAACATAAGGATACTTCTATGAATAATAGCATATGTATAGTTGACGTATCAATGTGTCCTATGGTGTGACAGAAAAATGAAACCAAAAAAATAATATCTCAAATAGATTTTTCTAATGTTATTCATGTGTTGTTGTTTTTTTTGTTTTTTTTCACCATAATACACAGTCCAATTTTTATTTGTCAGCTACCAATGTATTTAAATTGTTTGTAACATTATAAATGTCTTTACTGACACTTTTGATCAATTTAATGCGTCTTTGCTGAAAAACTAAAATCTTTTTTAAAAATTACATTCTTGTAAATGTATATATATATATATATAAACTGTGCTCCTTAAGCCAGCGTGGTGGAAAGGATTGGTGGAAATGCATTTACCTGAAGAGCACCTTATGTACAAATATTTATTTTCTTTCCCTCTTTCTCACCATCCCATTTCTTTAACTTCATTCCTTGTGACTCACCTGTTCGATCTTGGCGAGCCATTCTTTGTTACGGGCCAGTTCGGCCATGAAGGCCTGGTGCTTCATCCATTTCCTGTGCAGCTTCTGAGCTTCATCTCGAGCTCCATCGCGAGCTGTCAGCATCCTATCGGCCTCTGGGAGCTCTGCTCAGCTACACCATACACACATGCACAGAGCAGTCAGCAGACAGCTACGACACAGACACAATCTGTCACAATCTTTTAGCCATTATTTCCACACGCACACAGCACCAGGCCCCGTACACTCCACATCAATACAACACTGCAGCACCACGAAAAACCTCTTCACCTGCACCACCAGCACACACACACACATCCCAAAAATGTCCAGAGCAGAGGAGAGAGCAGCACCTCAGCAGAATGTGCAGTAGCAGTGGGGTCTGGAGCTCAGGGGTGGGGGATCCACTGGGTCCTCATGTCCTCCAGGTTAGCGTCCAGGCCCCTGCAGTTCTGCTGCAGTATCCGTGCGTCAGTCCAACGGCACAGAAAAAACAACCGGTACACACGCACACGCAAGACAGACACCCACTTCCTACAGAAGCCTTCTGTGGGGCTGTTTCCTGTAAAAAATCACTGCATTATAATCCTTCAAGCCACACGAGAACCAAAAGCCGCGTCTTCACCTGCCTGCGTCCGCGTCAGGGGCGAAGCTCTGATTTCAGCGCTGCGCCCGGAATTGCTACACCGTCCTGCTGGGTCGACCTGGGTGGATGGGGGGGTTCGAAGGAGGAGTGGGAGGAGTCGCTGATGTGCGTGTATGTTGGGGGGAGGACAGCAGATTTAGACACCTAAAGACACAAGTTACCCTCTTTGAATGAGCTCACGCACCCGCAAACATCGTGCTGCGGAGGATGTGACGGCTGAATGGATGCACACTTGTGCTTTTGTGGGCAGATTCTCATGTGCTCTAGTGTGATTGCAATGCAGCATGCTGCAGTCTCTCTCTCTTTCTCTCTCTCTCTCTCTCTGTCAGCGCAGAGAAAACCGCCTCAATCCTATCAACAGACTTTACTGCAGTGCCTCAGAGTGAGGGAGGGAGGGAGGGAGGGAGGAAGGGAGCAAGAAAGAGGGAGAGGCAGAGAGAATGAGAGAGAGAGAAAGGGAGGGGGTGGTAGAGGATGAAGAGAGAGAAAGGAAAAGATGAGGTTTAAGGATGGCACATTGGCTACAAAAGGAGACAGAAATACTGTGGGACAAACACACCTTGTATAGGCAGGGAAAAGGGGAAATGGGGGAGACAGGTGTAAAGAGAGAGAATAGTAAAAGGGCGACATTTTTCAGTGTCACTAGGGATGTTTAACTGCACCATGGGGACGTGTTGTGTGTGTGTGTGTGTGTGTGTTCGGGGACAGTAAGGAAAGGAGAACAGATTGGTTTAGAAAACAACCACAGGGATGCTGAGGAACTGGAGGTCACAGCCTCAGCAGTAGTGTTGGGTAGTTGCCACAGGGGTGTGTGTGTGTGTATGTGTAAGGGCATCTAGAAGGGAAGATGTGTGTGTTACATGAGCACTGAGAAAAGACTAGGAAAAAAAATGGATAGTTGGATTGTGTCATTACAAAGGTTAAAAAAAGGACATCCAGTGGTTCATTGGGAGATAGCTTGAGTGTGTCTATAAGGAATCTGTCATCATTTCAAACAGCTGAGTGAGAGCAGGGGAAAGGACACACGTGTCGCTGTAGCATAGCTGCTTCCGATTTAAAGAGACAGACACATGTTTTAAAAACGCACACACCCAGGGAACAGAGGAGAGGTTTGGGCTGGAATACATGTGCAGAAACGGACGGATTTTGCTTTCAGAAACAATTAAAGCAATTAAGCATCAATGTTATTAACTGTGGGATTTGGATTATCGCGAAACAAGAGACAAGGATAGTACCATGGGCCTTACAGGATCTGGATGAAACCCTGAGTGCTTGTCATATTTTACATTTGGTGATAGTCTAATTAAAATGACAGTTTTGTAGCTTTAAGCCTATTATATTTGATCACCTTTATGCTAGTGCTATGATTTTCAAACTAGAGTATGCAGATTATTTCAGAGGAAAAGTCCTTTTATGTTTGTATCATATTTGTAGGCTTATAAAAACCCCTAAACCCTAAAACTTGAGGAAATTTTTTGTTGCCAAAAATATGAATTTAAAAATGTAGACTACTCATTTATAATGAACATCTGCTAATGTACTGCTAATAAAGTAAGCAGAAAGTAGCTCAGAGATAGAAACTCAAATAATTATGAAAACCTACCATTTAAATTAATCAAAAATTGAAATTGCCAGCCTCAGATGTTGGTTTGAACAGATATGGCCGGACTCCAAAAACGAATCAGCATTCTGGCAAGTCTGCAGGTACAGGTAAAGGTGGTGGTGAGAAATCCTTCAAATTCAAATTAAAAGTGTCCTCTTTTCATGATACAAGCTGTGGTATTACCCACCTAGGCTATTGTGTTGCAGTGTCACTGCCACATGCTAATAATATTAATAAAGAAGATTTTATAATTATTTCATTTCATTGTTTGCTTTTGTTTTTCTTTTACCTATAAAACTAGAATATACAATTAGATCTTCTGTAACCCAGTGTGCTCAAACCAAAAATTACAGATTCGAAGAATCACCCAATTGAAACATAGCATATAGGCTATAAATGTAAAAGAAATGTACAAATATTCACCTTCGTTTTCGCTGGACGTCAGAACAAGATTATCTCCTTCCCTGTTTAAATAAAGCCAGAAGCCTTCAGCTGTTTGGCGCCCTCGTGTGGACAACATGCTCAATACACTTCCACTAGGAGAAACCACATAATTCACTTTTACTATTTATACACAGTTATGTCACAAATAATGGGTTAGCACTACAAATACAGGTATGGCAAGCCAATAATTTAGAAGATCTTTCAGTTGTGCTGCCAATCTGGACTGCATGAAGAAAATGATGCAAGAAAGCTCATGTCTATCTTAAGTCCTTTTTTAATAGCATGGTTGAATTTGATGAAAGGAATTTTGTGTTAACATTTAATTTTATTGCAGGTTTGCATAATATTCTGAGTTTGCATTTGTTTTAGTTTTTTATTCATTTTGAGGAAGACTCATTCTGCTTTTGTGTAAGTGAGATGAGTAAATGCATATTCACATTTAATCTAGAACTACAGTACTAGAACTACAACGCCTCTGCACTTACTCCCGGTTTCTCAGGAGAACTGTCAACAAAACAACTGGCACTACACATTTGAAAAAGTCCAATGCGTTATTTAACTAGCTACTTCAAGAAGTAATCTGATTACGTAAATTATGTTAATTGCAATGTTTTACTTCCAAAACTACTTACAAAAAGGTTGATGGAAGGGTGCTTACCTGATGCACTAACATTACTGGTGTTCACAAACATCACTGGCCAATTTTGTGTCAAGCGTTGGTGAATCACCAGGGATCCTGCAACATTCAAAACATAGCTTTATTTCGAACAAAGCTTTAATATCAGCACATGGATGTATTAGGCTTGGATATAATAGTGTATGGGCTTGCAAATCAGGCACAACAGAACAACCTCCCTTCACACACACACAATGTTTGTTCTTTGTCTTTTCAAATTATTTCACTTAAATTAACCCCATTAATCTGCATGAAGGGAGCCAAAGGCGAACATGTACAATCAGGTGTTATTAATCAAAGCTCCATGGAGATGCAGAGTGTGTGTGTGTGTGTGTGTGTGTGTGGATGGTCGAGAGGGTGTTTATTCAGAGGGCATGTCAGGCTGAACCGTGAATGAGCAGGCATGATTTTCTAGTAATATCTAGCAGGCCAGTATACAGAATGCACCTTGAAGTCACTGGGTCAGGCAGATGTTATTACGGCTCATCATGAATGACCTAGTGAGTGTCGCCATGGTGATAGTGCCAGCCAGCAGCATGCTGCATGTGCCAGTCCTTATCAGCTTCGCAGACGGCCAGCAGGCACTGCAGCAACAGGGTGGTTTCCTTTTCTGCTAGCCGCTTGTTCTTTATATACCATTCATTTCTAACAAACCAAAAACGACAACAAACTAAAACAAATTAGGAGCATGAGTAGAAAAAAGAGCATTGAACATGATTGTTATTATATATCACCAAAATATGTTTTTTGTTATTCATCATTTAGTCCACATATAGTCCTATTCAAAGCCTACTACCATTCCTGTTATATCTGTCTACCCCATTTCTATAAGGAAAAGAAACACTGCAGGTTCAGTGTCTGCAAATGAGTTAATATAAACTCAACACTGAAACATTACAAATTAATAAATAAACATACTTCGCTGGTCTTCGAAACTTCAGTTTTTGAGAACAGATGTATTCAGCTAACATTAATGTGATTTAAACTAAAATTGAGCAAAAATACAAAATATATTTTTATCGTTAATTTATTTTCCTTCCGCCTTAAGAACAGTCTTTTTTATACTAGCGTTACAAACAATTGTATATTCTAATTCATAGGCAAATTATGTGATGCTAGTAGCATTTTCAGTCATTTTTATGACATTTTAGTAATTTTCAAAAAAAAAATAGTTTATATAGCCGTCATCGTCTCCTCTGAGGAGATATCAAGAAGGAACTCGTGATTTGGGCAGGTTTCGAGGAGGGAAAAAATGCGATAACTGGTTGAGTGTTGTGCGCAATTATAATTACACATAAAACAAAACAAAGACTACACTTACTTGTCTTCGTGTTCTTAATGTGGTTGGTACGTCGACCGTTAGGTGGCAGCATCGTGCAACGGCTAAAAGCGCGAGACCTCTCTTGCGCGCCCCGGTACTAATGCTCTGAGTGACGTCGATACTTCCTCTTTGCTCCTGCGCCGCGCGGGCAACCATGGTGCGTAATATCGTCCTGTGAAGTTTCATCCGAAATCTGCTTTAATCCTCAATATTTCAACCTCCTATACCCAAAAATACTCTACGGCGTGAATATATACATTCTCGGAACAGCATAAAATGTTTTATTGGGTCGTTTATGTGATGATTATTCCCTATTTGTAGATTTCCCGACTCCGGTATAGACGTTTAGTTGCCGTCTATGAGATGTGTTTTAAAGCTAATCTTACTAAAACACAAGTTTTTTGTCTTCGTGTATTGTGAATGATTATGCACACCCTTTAACTTACGAACTCTTTTTTTTGTGTATTTAGCGAGAATGCCGATTAGCTTGAGCGCTAACGCTAGGCGGTGTAATGATGTCTTTGACAGTAGCGTTGTTCGTGTTTATCTTTAGGTGAACGTACCGAAGACCCGCAGGACTTACTGCAAGAAATGCAAGAAGCACCAGCCACATAAAGTGACCCAGTACAAGAAGGGCAAAGACTCTCTGTACGCCCAGGGTGAGTTCAGACAGCCGAGACCTCACTGGCGGTGTGCTCGCTGTCTGTAGTCTTTTACCAGCGTTTGTTTGTTTCTTGTAGGTAAGAGGCGTTACGACAGAAAGCAGAGTGGTTACGGAGGACAGACGAAGCCTATTTTCCGGAAAAAGGTATGCTGGGTCTTGCAGATGGGGTGTCAGGAGTATGGGTGCATGGGTTGCCATGTTTAACGCAGATCAGCAGTTTTCAAAGTCTTACATTTACGTTTATTCATTTAGCAGACGCTTTTATCCAAAGCGACTTACAGGTGGGGAAAACATCAAGTCTTTTAATATGGCTCCAAAGCGATGTTGTATTTTAAGGTGCTATAGTTAAAACGCGTTTAGTTTATATCTACAAGTAACTTGGACATACTTTAATTCTACAGCACAGACCTAGTGAAGTTCGTTTAATTTAATCAGCAAAGGGTGTAACTTTATTTTGTACAGTAAAACTAATAGAAATATTCTCTTGTTGTTAACAAAATTAGACCCACTTGCATAGACTATGGTGGACACATGGGGCACGGCAGGCCTGAGGTTTCCTATTTCCCAGTACTTTTTTTTTTTTTTTTTTTTTTTTTTTACATGGGTGGGTCTTTATTTTGCTTTTTACTGAATATTAATGTGTTGGAATTCGGTTTAAGTGTTGTAACATCAGTTACTACTGCGTATTTAACAAATGAACAGTAATGAATGAGGTTCATTTAAAAAAAAAAGAAAAAAGAAAAGGTGGTCATTTGATCTGAGCATCATATTTGCGGTGTAAACATCACAGATGGTCACAGGAGGTGCATTTAAGTTGTATGTGCAACGATTTTACTATTTCTGATCAGATCACAGATAAACGGGGCTCAAATTAAAACTTCAAAAGATCAGTGGTCAGTGGTTCATCAGTGCTGAATTTGCAATCATAACGTCATCTAGTGACCTTTAGCTACCAGTTTTATCTACTTTCAATTGAAAGCAATTGGCAACACTGCCCTCCAGGAATTGAGTTTGAGACCAGTTATCTAGATCTATATTGTTTGTGGGAAAACAAAGGTTTTGCTAAATATATTTGTTGTATGGATGTTTGCATATCAGGTGTAATTTTGTTCCTCCTTGTGCCGCAGGCTAAAACCACAAAGAAGATCGTGCTGAGGCTGGAGTGCGTGGAGCCCAACTGCCGCTCAAAGAGGATGTTGGCCATTAAGAGATGCAAACACTTTGAGTTAGGAGGAGACAAGAAAAGAAAGGTAGGGAATACAAACCTGCTGACCAGACTTGCCATCACGTTGGTTAAAAAATTATTTAAACACAATTTGAAACTATTTGTACTTGCAGTAAAAGTTTGGATGCACAGGAGATCATCTATTTTTAATCATTTAATTGTTTGGTTTTCATTATGGAAACCTGAAACCAACCTTACGAGGCACTTACACCCAGTGCATTTGATATTTATGTAGAAAGATTTGTGGTTGACTTCATCTAGAAGTTGCTGTCCTCATGAGAGCAATTGTTTGTTTTAAAAAATTTACAATGCTAAATTATTAAACGGTTGTACAGTAAGTTAAGTAATGGAAATTTGTTTGAGGCAAAGATGTATTTTACATCATAACACAACATAAATGTTTGGACTTTCAAATTTATTAAGTATTTTTCCTTAATGAATAGATGAAAACTGTTTTTGCCTGTTAAGGCTAATTTTTGTTCTCTTCTCTCTCTTACAGGGCCAGGTCATCCAGTTCTGAGCTGGGCCAAATGCTTTTGTTGTGGTTTACCATCACTGTCAATAAAAGTTGTATACAGTTATGACTCTTGCCCTTCCTTCATTATCAGTATCAAACAGTGTTCCCAAATCAAGTTCCACAAATGCACTGTAGCGGGACCAAAATGCAATGGTGTTGAATGGTGTTACTTGAACAGCAGATCTGTTATGTGTCTCATGTAGCTGTTGGGGTTAAGCGAATCATGTATCCCGCAGTAGAAGAGAAATCTTTACCAAGACTACATCGTTTTGTGTGTAGTCGGGGACAGAACAAGGAGCACCACACATTTAAAAAATGAATGTGAGAAACACTTAACTTGGCAGCTGTAAGAAAGGAAGTTATGTTTAAAGGCGTCCCCTGGTGTTTTTTGCGCTAGAAAGTACAAGCATTACTTTGGATCATTTTTAGACTGAGTTGAAGCAAAATTCATGATGCATGTAAATGTACTTTTTTTTTATTTTAGAGCTTCTGTATTTATGCAGTTACCTGTACATGCATGACTAAGAAAAAAAAAGCTGCATGTTTGTAACATTTATTTTTAATAATAGTCTGAACAAATGTGCTCAAGAGAAAAAAAAAAAAGCATTTCAAAGGTCGAGTGATTCAGCCATTGCATATAAACTAAAGGTTTAAATCTTTTCAGAAGTGGCAATAGACATGCATATATGTTCACTCGTGCAGAGAGAACGTGTTGCACCTTTCCTCAACTGGTTTGATTTTAGACATCCTTGAGATGGGATCTCATCCTCACACTGGATTTAAACGGGCTCACAAAATGGGATACAGGGAAGTTCAGGAGTCAGGGCTGCAGGGCAGCGTGAATGTCCTCGTTTCTAAGCACTTTGTACGTGATCCAATAGAAAACGTTGAAAACGAGGAAGCTGAGAGGGAAGACAGCTCGCGAGATGGTGTCGATCCGCTTTGCTCGTTCAATGAAGCGACGGCGGATCTCAAACAGGAAGTGGCCAGATGGCAGGTCTGCAAACATGGCAGCAGCCTCAGAGAGAGGCCCATCACCAGACAGACAGCTGTCCATCCCGTATCCCGGGAAGTACAAGTCCTGGTTCTGTGAGGCTAACTGCTCTTCCTGAAAGAAAATATGAGCATACACAAGCGTTCAGATGTTTGGGGTCGCCATTTATTTAATCAGAAATCCTGCAAAATAGTATCACAATTGATTTTTTTTTCTTCGTTTATTTAAAATATGAAATATTTTGTGCATGTGATGCAAAAGCTGAATTTTTAACCAGAAATCAAAAAGTGTAATACTGCTTTAAACTGTTGTTTTTCTCAACATTTTTAAAACAAGTTTTCTGTTTAAATGAATTGCAATTTAGTGTTTGTGACATATGAGCCAAATCTAAATATTACACATTTTTTCATCAATCTTGTCAAGCATATTTATAACAAAAAACTATTTGACAAGTCAAAATGTTTTATTTGCCACTATCCTAGGTTTTGCCCATTTGTCAGTAACTTTTTACTCATTTAAAAGACAATAAAAATGAGTATGCTTCTTTACTCTGTTATAGATTTTAATATGTACAAGTCAGAATAAGCATGTCGTTTGAATTTTGACCAAAATATTGTTACACTGAATGACAGTGTAACATTATTTTAACCAAATCCTGATATTTTATTCTTCAAAAACCTATTTGAAAACTTAAAAGTAGACATTTAACCATACCATAGTTTAATGACATTTATTATTTACGTAGAGTTATGTATGGCACGATCAGCAATTAAGCTTGTGTTTTTATGAAAAAGATCAAGCATGCCATCAACAATGGCAACATATCTGTGTTATTTTACCGGTTATTACACAAAAAAAATGAATGAATGACCAATTAGAATCAAGCGTTCTAAATGCAAGAGTGTTAATATGTAAATATATAACTGGTGGGTGTATGTACCCGTGCACAGGCACTGCAGTGACGTGTGCTTCTGCTTGGTGTACTCCCTGTGACGTTGTTGCTTTTGTTCTTCGTCTCTGTTCCTCCAGCCTGACCAGATGCCTGAAGACAATACAAAGACACTTATTTAAAAACGAGTCATCATTTATTTAAACAATAAAATATTCTCTTCCAGTGCACTCATCAACAGACCTCCCTGGCTTCTCTATAACCATGCATTACAGATTTGAAACGGGGTCACAATGTACCTTAAAAATCTCTAGTGGGCATGCACATTTCTACAGTAATATCTTTAATTTGTCAAGACGTAACTGAGTCAGTGAGCAGATTTGACTCTGAACCATCACATCAGAGGGAACATTCTAAGGAATCCGACTAACATTCTAGCAAGCTTTTGAACAAAATGTTATTCCAGTATTTCCAGTCATTCAAAGTTATTTGTTTTCAAATGTTACCACAAAATATTATAAATGTATGCATTATTAAAAATATTCGAATTGACATTTGCCTAACAATTTTTTGGAGTGACAACTTGTTTCAGAATGTTATAAGATAACATTAAAAAGTAACATTTCCATGTTTGCAAAATGCTAAAATGCACATAACCAATATATATATATATATAATTGGACATTTTAAACATTCAGCAATATCAGTTTTTAATAACTTAATGGGAATGTTAGCAATCCTGGCTTTTGTTAGCCAGGATTTAGTTTTAAAAAATGCATTTACTTACTAAGATACATATATTTTCTACATAAAAATAAGCCTTTATTTGTTTTTTAGTCTAAATAGGGTTTGTCAGTTTCAGCAGTTTTTTTGGGGGCTTTGTTTTTCTTTCTTATGGCAGCTTTCTTTGGCTTTCCTCAGTCTTCCCTTTTTTCTCCCGGTTGCTTATTCTTGGTGATATTTTCAATATGTATCTCTGTAAGCGCGTGTGATATCAACAGTGACAGCATATTTGTTCCTTAGGGGAAAGATGCTTTTTTTTTTTAGTATGAGATCCAGTCAGTTAGGTGCATTTGTGTGTTTGTGTTGAATCACATTATGTACAGGTCGCTGCTTTGGGTGACTTAGTGCACATGAGATCAGACAGCCTACTGCACCGCTCTGCCTGTGACCAAACAGCCAGTCAGATTGTGTGTGTGTGTGTGTGGCTAACACCACACGCATAATAGGGTGTATATGTTTTTATTTGTACATGCCTGAAAGCTTGAGTGCAGTAGTGTGTAGCATGTTTGCATGTTACATGCCTAAAAGCATCCCTAAGGCAAATGAGGGGGCACAGCGCCGCAAACTCACCCACTGGGTCACACACGCACAGCCTGCCCTGCAGGGCGATAGAGGGGAAATGGAGGAGGAATGGAAAAGGACAGTGTAGTGTGGCAGGACAGTGTCTGCTGTGTCCAAAAGAAAGCCATGATGTTCTCTCAACTAGCTGGTTAGGAGTAGAGCAACAAAGATAGGGAAATAACTGCAGTTTCTGCTGACAAAAACTCCTGAGAGGAGTCTGGGAATAGTCTTCTATTCCAGGCAGACAAAAAGCATGTCTCGGTCATAAGCTCAAAAATCCAACAACAAAATTTATATGTTACATTGAAAGAATTGAGGCTATTTTTAGGGCCGTTAGAAGTGCATTGCGAAATTGTCATGACAAGCGCATCTACCCCCACCCCATTCTCATTAGCATAATGCATCTGGATGTTTTTCTTAAGGGTTTGTTTGTATTTTTTTAATGGAACACATTTTAAAAAGGAAATTGAGATATTACTGTAACTCAAATAATGTATATATTCATATATCTTCAAAGTAATTTATTTATGTGATTGCAAAGCTGAATATTTAGCAGACATTTCTTCAGTCTTCAGGGTCACTTGTGAAAGATATTATAGTTTTCTGTAAGATTGAAAACATGATTTTTCACAAATCATTTTAAACATATTTTAAACAATTGAATGCCTCTTCGTGAAAATGTTAATTAATTTTAAAAATCTTACTGAAAAGGTAAGTACATTACATATATTTGTACAGAATGACCACTGGATCGATCAACCAATGGTGTGAGCTTTGGGCAGGGCCATCTGTCTTGCCAGCCAATCATAGATTAAGTTTTAGATGTTTGAATACAATTCCTGTTTATAGACATAATGCTTCAATTTATCGGTTTAGCTTAGTATTTTGTATTCCACTTTGCTGGGACATTTTCCAGATTTAAAATCCTGAAGCTTCTTCACTTTCTTCCCATTCCCTCATTTTGTGTGTGCAAAGAACAGTGTTAGTCTGTGCAATATTCATGACATGGCTTTATGCCATCGCTGACCTTCCCTCCCTGCTCTGAAGGGGCCAGCAGGCTGCTCTCATGAAAGATCACAGGCACACAGTGATTGTACAGTATCTTAAGGGCACTCAACGCATGCAACGGAGAGTTTCAGACCATCACTCACAGCTCTATAGCGTTGCTCTTCTCGCAGTTTTCTCCTCAGTCTGAAGAACTCTTTGTGCTGCCGAGAGACAAAGTTAACAGCCGCGTACTCCAGCAAAGCAGCAAAGACGAACAGCAAGCACACTGCCATCCAGATGTCAATGGCCTTCACATAGGACACCTGCATGCATACAGAAATATTCTATCTTTAACAAAAATGTTGCATCTGTCAAATGCTGTCAATAAACATAGAAATACATTTTAGCAAGACATGCAGGTTTGTAACAACACCAGGGGGATTAAATAATGACTGAAAGTGAATGTTTGTATAGACAAAGCAGACCTTAGGCAGTGATGCTCTGGATCCAGAGCTCTGTGTTGTCATTGTGAGAACTGTAGTGATGCCAAGGCCAACTCGGGCTGGGGCGGCATCCATGTTGATCCAGAAGGAGACCCACGACAAGATAACTGTTAAGAGGCTGGGAATGTACATCTGGATCAGGTAGTAACCCATCTGCCTCTCTAGATGAAATTTCACCTCTATACAGGTGAACTTACCTGGGTGAAACAAGCAAACATGTTAGAAAGCACAAATGAATACATGTCATTTATTTTCACTATTTCACCAATGTAGAACTGTTCTCTACAGTATTTCATTCAATTGCATCAGAGGTATCCTGGATTAAATTACAGTACTCTCTTACTCAAAAAAAATACATTACACTCAACACTGGTTGTAAAATCAGTAAACATTTCTAATGGTGAAATTGCAATAGCATACCAGTGTTGTAGTGTTTTGTACAGTATCCCAGATCATTCTCCTCTTTCAGGACAAACTGGGGCAGCATAAGGTCATCAGCCACTTGCACTGGGCCTTCATCCAACCACTGAAATATCAGATCATTCATAGTGTAGCCAACTAGAGAGAGAGAGAGAAGGAGAATAATGAACACCACATAAAAGAGAAAAAAGATAAATGTGACATTATTCGATGGAGACTCAGTCTTACAGCTCTCTAACTGCATAGTACAGGTCTGTGTGTCCATTGGAAAATTCTTCAGATCCATAGGACACGACAGAATCAGAGTGAGTCTGAAAGAGACAGAGATTTCGGATGATTGTTCGTGTAATGAACTCATGACATTACATAATTTGTCTAAAGGGGGTGAATCGCACCTGATGCTGTAGAGTACGTTTCCATTCTGGAAAATCCTTAGCAGTTTGTTGTCTGTGGTGACCTCGTGAAAGTTGGCGCCTTTCTCATTGGCGAAGAACAAGTCTGGCTTCCAGATGGAGTCCAGCATGGATGGGTCCAGATCCAGGGAATCATCTGGATACTCTTTATAAGCCAGCCGAGGGTCATTCCACTGCTGCCGCAGAAAAACGTTCAGCCGATAATCCTGAGGAATTAGTGTGCAGAAATACATCAGACAACATTCACAGCAGCTGAGGCAAAATCATTGGCTAAAACATGCCAGATGTTTTAACAT
The DNA here is from genome assembly GCA_034779775.1 of Enteromius afrohamiltoni. Taxonomy (NCBI): domain Eukaryota; kingdom Metazoa; phylum Chordata; class Actinopteri; order Cypriniformes; family Cyprinidae; genus Enteromius; species Enteromius afrohamiltoni. Next base: position 3,656,615 of record JAUYWG010000038.1, read on the forward strand.
TATGACAGATGTTGATGTATAACAATTATTTCCAGTACACTATTTATTTACTTATTTTTTTATTACAAATCAGTGGACTTAATTCATGTAAACGCACTGGACCTTTCCATATCACTCCACTTGCCTGTGTTAATTATGGTTGCCATATTGTGTCTAAAATGTCAGTTGCTACTTAGTTACTACAGTTGGTTACTCCACCCCAAAATTTGTCATTAATCACCATTATTAATCATAAAACCTTACGGGTTTAAAACGTTCACGGGATGCTGTCCAAAATGGCGCTACAGTGCCGAATCATTGAATAACGCTATTATTTTAGTTTTCTTTACATACAGAAAGTATTCTCTTACGTTATGATTGAATTCTTGATTCTGATTATTTTAACCCTGTTTTAAACTGTGTATTTTGGTATATTCTAGACCAAACATATTTCTGATGAGCTTTATATGTGAAGACATGCTTTACATGTAAATGTGTCATGTGAGTGTGTGTGTGTGTGTGTGTGTGGATTCCTCAAACTCTAAACTGTAATGTGTAAATTTAATGGTCATTAATTTAATGCATACTGACAAATTCTCCTTAGGAGATGTGAGTATATGTTTAGTGTGTGTGTACCATGGTGGTCTCTGTGATGGAACCAAAGCTGTTGATAAAAATGTTGCAAGTAACATTTACTGGAGGACCTGAAAAATGAAAGAACAACAAAATATGAATATAAGCATTTTTCTTAAAACCTTAAACAAGCTTAAAGGGCTAGTTCACCCAAAAAATGAAAATGCTGTCATTAATTACTCACCCTCATGTTGTTTCAAACCAGTAAGACATTAATTCATCTTCGGAACACAAAGATATTTTTGACGATATCAGAGAGCCACCCGACCCTTAATAAACAGCAACACAACTGAAATGATCCCAGGTCCAGAAACGCAGCAAAAACACTGGTAAAACAGTGGCTCAACTTAAGTTTCGCAATGCTAGGAGAATTTTAGGAGGTTTTTTTGCTCAACAAAAACATAAATAACAATCTACCATTCTTCTCCCCTGACTCTCTAAAATAGCAGAAGACATATTACAAAGTAAGCATACCTTCTTCCAGGCACAAACAGCCACAGATTACGCACATGCGCGTGCTTTCACCCAGATGTAAACAAGGCTGATTACGTCAAATAAGTTAAATAAGTTTGCGTATGTGCTGCACTCTAAAATGGCGGAAGAAGAATGGTAGAGTTAGAATATCTTATTTTAGTTTTCTTTGCACACAAAAGTATCATAGCGTTGCAAAACTGATGTTGATCCTCTGATGTTGATCCTCTGATGTCACATGACTGTTTTACTGTTGTTTTTAGTATGTTTCTGGATCTGGATCATTTCATTTGGATTGCATTTGTAGTTTGCAGTTGTATTTAATTTGTGTTCTGAAGATGAACGAAGGTCTTATGGGTGTGGAGCGACATGAGGGTGAGTTATTAATGACAGAATTTTCTTTTTTGGGTGAACCAACCCATTAAACCACTATGGTGCTCTAGCTGAAATAAACAATCCACTAGATAATCCACAAGATAAAGCTAAACAGAAAGTCAAATAATTCTCCCAAATCTTTACCCAATTAATTAAAAATTCAATTTTAACATGAGACCCGGAACCACAAAACCGATCTTAAGTATCACAGGCATATTTGTAGCAGTAGTCAACAATACATTATATGCGTCAAAATGATTTTTCTTCTATGGCATAAATCAAGATATTAAGTAAAGATCATAGTCCATGAAGATATTTTATACATTTCTTACAGTAAATATATCAAGCCTTAATTTTGATTAGTAATATGCATTGCTAAGAACTTAAATTGAACAACTTAAAGGTATTTTTTTCAATATTTCGATTTTTTTATGCACCCTCACATTGCAGACTTTCAAATAATTGTACCCCACACTGTAAAACATTTGCTGTAGTTATGCAGCTGTTTGCCAGTAACTGGCAACGGTTTGTTCAAAGTTAAACGAACATTAAACATTAACAAGTCTTTGTCTTTACAGAATAAAACTATAAAATAACAACCTACCGCAAAGCATTCTGGGAACCAGAAACCTTCATCAACCTTTTTCTGTTTTTTTCCTTCAGATTTTGGATGAGGCTGTTATTTTAGTTTTATTCTGTAAAGATATAGACTTGTTAATGTTTAATGTTCAGTTAACTTTGAACAAACTGTTGCTAGTAAATAACTTAAATTTAAATCTACAGCTGCCAGTAATACTGTAATTTCTACGGCAAATTTTTTACAGTGCAGCCAAATATTGTACTATACTACAACCCATACTTCAATTGATTTATTTAGCTGGATTTAGTTCAGATGATGTATAAATCTCAATATCAGAAAAATGTACCATTTTGACTGGTTTTGTGGTACAGGGTCAAACTTTAGATTAGATAATATCTAAAAAATAATCTTCAGTATCTTGAATAAATCCACAAACAGAACGAGATTAGCATTCAGTTGCTTTGTAAATATTTGATTACAGCATTTTATTTATTGATCTACCGTTCATGACATTAGTGATATATATAGCTTATCAGAGGGGACATTTCCCTCCACACATGCTGACAGCCACATCTCTAAGATGTAGAACATATATGAAATATACACGAGCTCAGAGACGCCTACGGAGAGAGAGCAAGAGACCATGAGATAAAACTAGAGGAAGGGGGAAAGAAAAAGTATGAATAAAAAAAAAAAGAAATTTCAGATTTAAAAAACATAAGCGAGAGAATGAGAGGAAAAGACTTATTTAGGTCTGTGGGTTAACGTGCACTCGAGCGGACAGCACAGCAAACTAAATGGCCCTGATGCCAGCGGAGAAACTGCCTCTCACAAATCCTCACAGAGGCTGTTGTGACACTTTTTGCGGAGAGAAATCTAGCGTGAACTGACAGCCATATCCTGCATATTTCTGAAATCATCCCCATCGTCTGAGGCTGAAACTCTGTCTTGTATTCTGTCGGTTTTCGTCTCTGAACGCCTGTGGGTTTCTCTTGTTGAATGGCGGGGACAGTGAAAATAGACCTGAGAACCCATGGGGGGGGGTCACATAGTTTAATGAGATCTTATGTTGCTCTGTGTTTTCGGGCCGCAGCACTTTTTCACACGCGAGGCTCACAGAGAACGTAAATATATTCTTTGCTGACCGCATCACATTTTGGCAGAGCTCTTGCCAAAACAATCTATGTAAAAGAGATTAAGCTGCAACAGCAGTTTTACCTACTCCTGTGTTGCTTCATATGATGTTGAAAAATGACCAAGATATCATTGAAGAAAAGAGTGAGAATGAGTGGAAGACGAGACAGACTCCTAAAATCCTGAAGATCCAGCCTCGTGTGTGTCTATCTAACAGCAGGATTCAGCAGAAGGAATTCTAGGCTATGACATCGTTTTGCGAAAATATAAAGTGGTGAGGTCAAAGGAATCGTTCACCTAAGAATGAAATGTCTGTTCTTGACATGTCCACCGGTGGAGAAGAAACCTGCTCAAAAACAGTTGCGGGTTGCTGCTTTGAAAGCCTGTCAGTAAAACCTACAGTGAGCGTGGATGTCTTTATGGTTTGTGATTACTTTTGTTATATAGTTAATAAAATCATCATACGGGCTAAATGCAAATTTGTTTTCCAAATGAACAGTGTATACATACAAAATTGAAAATTGGGGTGAATAAGATTATTGTTTTGAAAGAAATTAGTATTTGTTTCTAGTAATAGAGGCATTCATTCAGCTGATTGTGATACTTCACATAGAATTGAACTTCAGCATCTTGAATAAATAGAAATAAACAAGCCGCAAATAGCAGCAGAAAGTTTCCAAGACAAAACACGGAAGAGACTGTCCAAGACTGTTAAATCAACTGCAAATGATAAAATAAAGCATTTTCACAAACATACACTAAAAATAAAGGTACTTGAAAGGTTCTTCACAGCGATGCCATGAAAAGGTTTTTGGTTCCACAAAGAACCATATCTTTTTATAATCTGGAGAACCTTCTTTCACCACGAAGAAATTTTGGAAAGGTTCTTCAGATTTTTGAGCACCAAAACAAGCATATTGGAATGATTTCTAAAGTAGGAGCTTTTTATTTGCCATCACAGAAATAAATTTCATTTAAAAATGCGCAGAAAGCTGTCATCTAAGCAACATTCAATATTACTGACCCAAAACTAATGTAATAGAAATTGACTGAAGCTGATTCACAGATTTGATGCATATCCTTTACTATACAGGTGCAAGTTAATTTATTTCGGTAATTCAACTCTCAAATTGTTAAACTTACCTATTAAATAAATTCAGTGCACACAGACTGAAGTAGTTAAAGTCTTTGGTTCTTTTAATTGGAAAGATTTAGGCTCACAATTCAATTCGTCTAAACAAATTGGTGACATGTCAATCAGCTGATCAACTCAAAATACCTGAAAAGGTTTCCCGAGCCTTCAAAATGGTCTCTCAGTTTGGCTCACTAAGCTACACAATCACGGGGAAGACTGCTGATCTGAGATCTGTAGAGAAGACAATCATTGACACCCTTCACAAGCAGGGTAAGTCACGAACATTCATTGCCAAAGAAGCTGGCTGTTCACGGAGTGCTGTATCCAAGCATGTAAGCAGAAAGTTGAGTGGAAGGAAAAAGTGTGGAACAAAAAGATGCATAAACGACTGAGAGAACCGCGGCCTTATGAGGATTGTCGAGCAAAATCAGTTCGAGAATTTTGATTGCTTCCATTGCCCTCATTCAATTTGGATAACAGCGTCAGCTAAATGACTGAATGTAAATTAAAACGTTAAATTACACTAGAGCAGATTGGAGTTGAAGTCAAACCTTTAAAGTTAGGCCTGATCCGAGCATCATATCCAGATGTTTTTCCCATTAATTTATCCAGAAAATCAGATGGTGACATGGGCTTTACCCTGCTGCTGGGCGATTTCAGCTCCTTACTAAACACACACCTGGGAAAGGACAAAAAGATTCACATCAGAACATCACGCATACAACAGATCATCATAGAGAGTCTGAGACCATGTGCATAAACTTTAACTGGAATCGTAAACTTTTAATTTATATTTTGGTTTTGTTCGCAACCAGATTTCACTGCACCATTTATGTTGAACAAATAACACTCTCTTTGCATTAATATCTTCTTTTTGGTCTTTAGAAAATTCAATAAAAATGTGGATTTTAAATGTGTGTGGTTTATTAATAAGTATGCTCTCTATGAGCTCTTTCAGTTGTTTATTTTAAAAATTCACTGCCTTTATTATCATTCCATCACTGACCGAATGCTTTTGGTCTGCCAAATTAAAATATTAATGGCAGAGGGAAATCTGGTTACAAACTAAATACCTGAGGAGTCTGCTTAAAACCTTTAACAAGGCTTTAAATGAGCACATCAGAACATCTATTTCATGTTTTATTAAAACCCTTCTCCACCTGACACATCCTGTCTGTTTCTCTGTGTGTCTGCAGTAAAAGATAAGATAGCAGTGACATCTTTATTGCCTTAAATCTAATTGCAGGTGTTGTAGGTGTTAATATTTTATTTAAAAAGAGTTAAGTAGAAGTCCAAGCAGAGAAAAGGACAGCACTTTCTCTCATACACTTTGGATCTTATTCCATATTTAGAGAAATTTTCTGGTCCAGTTCCTCTTCAATTTTCCTGTCTGTTTGTGAGCAGAACTGTGGCAAATCTGATTTGTGAAAGTATAAAGCCCGTCGCACACAGCATATTGGGGAATGGAAATAAGATGCTGAATGAATGCATCCTCAGGTGAGTCTTACAAGCCCTTATTGTCATTCTAAAGAACCGTCTCGTTCAGGACAGGCCAATAATAGTTCAATCTCATTATCTGAACTTCAATAAATCTGCAATTTCAGTAACAGTGAAAATGACTTCAGACAGAGCTGTCTCTATGTGTCAGCTTCATACTTCAGAGACCCAGATACATAAAGCCAACAAACACACACACACACAGAAACATAAGAACGCTCTCCGGGATTAAAATAAACCTATAACCCATGAAGACTACTGAAGTGAACACAGAAGCCAAACACAGACGACTGAGCACACAAAAGCGTAAAATGATGGAAATTAAAATTTTAGGGAAACAGGTCATTTTAACACGTGAAAACACTTCAAACTATATTTGAACCTTTACAAACAGCCTCTACAATTGTCATAATGAATCACATGGTGGTGCCAGTGAAGAACGATGGCACACCTGTGAAAAACTCACCTGACGACACCTTCAAACATCCACCAAACCAGTAAGAGCTCCAGCAGGATCCTCCAGAACAGAGAAAACATCTTTCCACTCTTCAGCTGCTCTCTTTTCCTCCCTGGTGTCCTGTGGCTAAATCTCAGTAAGCAGATGTGTTTTGGAGGGGCAGGGCGCCCATTCCGATGCACTCTGGTCTCTCCTCCACTGCCATCTGACTGAGCACCGCATCCTGAGACGGGCACACTAAGAGACGTCAGTGTGTGTGTGTGTGTGTGCAGGGGGTCTTCTGCTCTTTCTTTCTCACTGGCCACATGCTAGCCTGAGGTGCAGTTCTAGCATGGAGAAGAAAGAAGGCAACAGGGCGTAAGATGCATTTAAAGACTTTTATCAGAATAAACTGTGACACGACTCCACCTGAGGGGCTCCAGAGCCACAAAAAAAAAAAAATATATATTATCTTGCAATATGAACAAAATGATGTTATCAAGGATAAAAACTTTTTTTTTCAGGATTCTTTGATGAATAGATTTAAAAAACATTAATTGCAACATTGTAAATGTTGCTCTCTTTATATATAGATGTGTGTTTGTGTGTGTGTGTGTGTGTGTGTACTGGTATTCAATATGTTATTGGGACCAGATGTACCAACAAGTACAGTAATGCTAGTAGATTTTGACCTTGGGGGACAGTTTTAGATCCACATGAAAAAACAGGCTTATAAATAATATAGAAGGAAGAGGTTTGAAAAGGTAGTTTTCTGTTTTAGGTATGGGGTTAGGTTAAGGGGATAGAAAATACTGTTTGGGCAGCATAAAAACAATTACATCTATGGAATGTATCCTAGGGTGACCATACGTGCCATTTTCCCGGGATGCGTCCTGGCCAGGATTTCTATATTGCCTAAAATATCTAGGTTTT
>JAUYWG010000038.1:3667145-3679755 GCA_034779775.1 Enteromius afrohamiltoni
CATAGTATTTGTTAAGCCAGTGTTGAGCTGCTTAAGCGAATGTCCTTTATTCGTTCTCTCACCTTTTCTGACTTTCTCAGTGGTCCAGTTACTCAAGTATTCAGGCAGCACTTTTCCCATGTTTCCCTTCTCTGGGAACATCTGGATCACCTCTAAACCAAGGTCAGTGGCTACATAGAGAGAGCAGGAAGAATGTAAAGGAGAGAGAGGGGGTAGTCAGTAGCATTTTCATAAAAGCTAAGAAATAATAATATGACATGAGAACTTCAAGACACTCTCTCTTACACACACACACACACACACATACATGAATGACAGCTGAGTGTGGGTACTCACTTCTGCGACCCAAGGCACATGCTAGCTCACTGCCGAGAAAACCTCCGCCAATGATGGTGATGGATTTAACCTCTTTGGAGGTCTTCTCTAGAGATCTAAAATCTTCAATCTACCAAAAAGAACGTATGAAGGTTATATATATATATATATTTACACAAGGTTCTGTCCAACAGTACCTATTGACCAACACATTTTCATTCTCTTTTCAGTCACTACATTTTTTTTAAGGATTTACAGGAAAATATAAATAAATAAAAAACATTTGCATTTATGCATTTGAGACCTCATGCAGTCATCTGTGCTTTTCTTATTTAAAAAAAAAAAAAAAATTGAATTTCTCACTATGCTGACACTGTAGATCGAGGTATAATCAAATTCTGTACACATAAAATCACATTCACAAGATATTTAGCAAAAAAAAACAAACATGAAGGACTTGCATCATCTGATAAGGAAAGGTTTTATCATCCAAACGATGTATAGTAAGCTTTTTTCTTTTTTCCTAATTTTTTTCTAATTTCCATTCTGCTTGTCCAAAAACCCAAAAGAATGCAGTAAGACATACTTTTCTGAAGAGGGTTGTCCTCTTCGTCACATCCTCTCCTGCTCTGTCAATCACTTGCAGGTTCCTAGGCACCCCACCTAATACACACACATATTTATAGGACAGTCAGTAATAGATTTAACACCTCTGTGTGTATATGTATATATTATACATGCATTTTACCTGTGGCAATCAGGCACTTTTCATATGAGATCTCTGCACCATCACTCAGTTTGACTTTATTTCCTCTGACATCCATGTGTACCACCTACACCAAAGGTACAAACACACACACACAGGAGTAGGATGAGGACAACTCATCCACACACATATGCATCCATAAAACATTTCCTCCTCTTGTGTGACCCAAGCATTTTTCAGACTTGTTCATGTGGATGTAATTAAGAGCACAGCTTTGCATTAACATGCTGATGTCAGATTCCCACCTTGCGGCCCGTGAGCACAGCCACACCCCCATTCTCCACTTTAGAAAGATCCGCGGGACTGACGTAGAACGAGGGAGGCTGGAAGTAAATGCTAAAACAAGCATAAATAAATAAATATCACAGAAATAAGCAATGAAACAATGCCAGCACATTAGTGTGTGGTCTGAAAAATTCTGACACACACCTCCTTTCTTTGCCATTCCATTGTTTGAAGCGCAGTGTTTCGATGGCCTTGGGGTCATCAGAGAACCAGAGTTCTTTAGAGAGAGGAGGTCTCATGTAGGGCAGGTCAGACTCCTCTGTTACAATCAACACCTGTGGAATAAACATTTACAAACAAATACACACTTTATTGATTTAATTGAGGCATAACGAACAGTGGACAACAATACAATCCATCTACAAATCTCCCATCATTTACCATGGATTTACTGTAGTACCACTAAATGCACCGCGGTATTGTGGTAGAACTACAGGAAATTCATATAGAACTGTATTCATTAATGTAGACGTGTTAAATATATTAGATGAGTAATGGAATGTAATTACAGTATTTTTTGTGATTAAGATGTGTTAGTGTTTACTGTGTTTAAATAGGGTTACTGTTTTTCCATACAAATACCTTAAAAAAACATTTACGTTTTGTGACAAACAGTTTCAACTGTGGTTCCACAATCTAAATGTATGCTACTATAGAAGACCAATGGTTCATCAAATTAAAGCTCAATTCAGAATAAATATATTGTAACCACTTTTACAAAAAATTTTTTTTTACATTTTTGGTCATATCACCCAGCCCTAGTACAAGTATTGATGGTTACAGTATCATGTGCGTTTTATCATAACTGCCAGCAAACTGACAGACTCACCCTGGCACCAGGGTCACGTGCCCGGATGGACCTAGCTGCAGCAAACGAAGCTGTGCCTCCACCAATCAGCAGATAGGGAGCATGATCAGGGACATCAGAGGGAGCAGCAGCGGGTTCAACGGGCTCAGCAGCAGGAGCTGCAGCTGGTTAAATAAAGAGACGATTAGTACAAGCAAACACAAACAAATATACGTTTTCAATAACTTGACCTGAACACTGAATTAATGAATGCACATAACATTATCTGTATAAAAATACGTGATTGATCTCAGGAACACAGAGCTAGATGAGGGGAGAGATTAGCATTGTATAGTCATATTAGTGTTAGCTGCACCTCAAGTAATCTGGAAACATGGCTGCAATTTGGTCATAAGTGTGTGACCTTATACCGTTAACTTTAGCCATTAGTATTACAACAGTCACAAAAAACAACCAATAAAAGGAATTAAATAACAGAGTTGGAAAAATACAAAGCTTTGATAAAAAGAGAGGACAATGCGGTTTACACAAAAAAGAAAAAAACAAATAGGGAAGAAAATAAAATCTAAAACAGGTCAAGACAATTCATAAGCCGCATTCATAAAAAAAAAGCATATGTAGCCATAAAAATGTAGACAAATGTGCAGTAATGAAACGTTTCGAAATAGGTGTCTATATGTGTGAACTTGTGAAGTAATTATCAGTATCTTTAGCAGTAACGTGTTTAAACTGATTCCCATCCAGTCAAAACTGGACTCTTACCACTCTCAGAAACAGGTGAAGCCTCTGGAACATGCTCAGCGATGATTACAGGTGTAGGCTCTGTTTCTTAATCCCGACGTAAGAGGAGAGGAAAGATGTTAACCTTAGTTTCCAGAAATAAAAGACTTCCATGCATGCGTCAAGCTTACCACTCTTAATATGTGTAACAGTTGGATATTCTGCGGCAGGTTCTGTTACAGAGGCTTCAACAGCAGGCTGTTCCACAATGGGTTCCGGAAGAGAAGCTTCTACAGATGGTTCGGTTACAGGTTCTTCTACAACGGGTTCAGTTACAGGAGCTTCTGCAACAGGTTCAGTTTCAGTGGACTCCACATCAGCTTCTGTTACCAGAGGTTCTTCAACAGGAGGTTCTGTTAGAGTAGGTTCTTCAGCAACAGGTTCTGATGCCATAGAACGAGCAAAACACAAGAGGTTTGACTGAAACAGAAGAAGAACCAGAACAATCCTCCGCTCTATATTCGTCGGCTCTTACCACTCTTAACTGGCTCTGAAGAAGGTTCGGGGATGGATTCCAGAGGTGCAGCATCTAAAGCAGGATTACGAATGGATAACTGACTTAGCATTTTTTCAGTGCTCTAGATCCGAACATTTTCATGTATGAGTGGTTCATTTGGGGTAGGTTCATCCAGAGGATTAAAAAAAAAGTAAACATGTATGATCCAGGATCAGGAATTAATTTGTAGGATGGAAAAGGATAAAAACATAAGCAAAGGTTAAGTTATGGGTGAATGTGAAGGTATCAGGGTGTTCTTCCACTTCCTGCTATAGCTGCAAAATCTTCTATGACAGGATCTTCATGTTTTGTTCACCATGTTATCATTAATAGCATCATATCTTCTGAAATAGTGTCTGCCCATCAGAGACTATCATGATGGATAATTCTTTTTCTCTTAAGCCTTAAGCTCCTCTTTGGCGCTTTTCTGTTAACATTTGTAGCTGCTGGTTGAATCTGAGGCTGGGTCCATGTGTCAGTGACAATTAAACGGTCCAATAGAAACTTGGGTATTAAGAGAACATTTTTCCAGAACAAGACTTGACGAGAGTTTCTCCAAAACATCAGCTTCATTGTGCAAGCGGAGGACAGGACAGATAATCCAGACAAATTCATTCAATCAATGAAAACGTTAAAGCAAGAAAATAAACAAGGCAAAACAATTTTTTTTCAAAACGACTGCGAGTTAGTGGGACGAACGGAAAAAGGAGGAAAGACAATAGTGGTGTCCTTGTGGTGGAAATGTTTGGTTGGTGACACAGACAAAGTATGATGCAAAGTACACAACTGACAAATGAAAGAGATGACGAAGAAGACAAGACAAGCATCAGGCATGTCCATCACTGAAAGAACTTCATAGAACATCACCTCAATCCAACCATTTTTGGCCCAATAGCAGAAAGAAAACTCTAAAATGTTGTATAATATTACGCTCTTGAAAAGGCATAGTAAGTAAAATTTAGAAGAAAAAGCAAATGGGTAGTCAGGTGATTGGGTGAGGAATGTCAATGGAGTTACCCACAAAACACAAAAGCAAATGCTCACAGTCAAACGTCTGACAGTGGAGCAGTTCACCATGTATGAGTAGAAGTGAAAGGGCACAGTGATATTAATAAAGATGGCTGACAGTTTACACTAGCCCCTTTCACACATACCAAATAAAGTGGAAAATTATTATTCATTTGCCATAAAAAGATTTATTACCAGCAAATTAGTTCCGGCAGTTTATAGGTTTGAGAAGTTGTAACATTACATACAAATTGGCAGAATAATGTGTGTGAAACACAGAATCAAGATTACCGTTTATGAGCATGTACGAGTTCAGAATACGGTACTTTTCTGGAAAAAAGTATTATTGTGTGAAAAGCACTATTTATAAATCCTGGCAGATGCTTTAAAAAGATATTTAGAGGAAAGTGCATATAATGCAGAACAGTTAGAAAAGTAACAGACAACATCAAAACAAAGGGACATTAAATAGACAGTCACATGCAGTGTGCAGTGTCCAAGGAAGCATGCACAACCTGACAAAGTTCATGTACCATCTCTGGTTGGTCTATGACAAAATGTACATCCTGGATAATAAAAAAACATCCTACCATTTTAACTTTGAAGTCCAAGTCTGGAACTCTTGCTGTTGTATATTGTATAGAGCCCCATCTACACTATCATTCACAATGCTGCAGTTGACAAGGCTGCATTTATTTGTTGCTGTGATTTACTTCTTCAGCGCTCCAACCATTACTCCAGTCTTTAGTGTCACATGACCCCACATAAATAATTCTAATATGCAAGAGATATTATTATAGAGGCTGAAAAAGGTAAGCCGCTTATTTTTGGTATATGATATACTTTGTTCAGAAAGTTCAAAAGAACAGCATATATTTAAAATAAAATTTAAGTAACAACGTAAACTACTTTACTGTCACTTTTGATCAGTTTAATGCATTACTCATGTTTCATGCACAACTCATCACAAGAACCATAAATCTGTTTATAAAAAGAGGATATGCATTTATTGAGCATAAACTTTTCCTTGATTACTAGTCTAGTTTTGCATGCTCTACTGAACTAGCTTTTAACTTTAATAGAGTTCTAGTGGCAAACCAAATTAAGTTTATCATCACTGTACATCCACTTAGAGCAGACAAGTAAGTATGTCAGTAAGCTGTTATGAATAAAGACCATATTACCACTTCTGACGCCTGCAAATGCATCAGGTTTTTGAAAGAGTTGAACTAGTGCAATGGATATTTTTTCAGGCCTTATAAGCAAAAACTTGTTTATAGTTAGTAAACTACCAAATAACAATGAAACTGCATGCATTTACTTCTTAGTTAATCAAATGCAGGGTTGGTTGTTTGGTGTTTTAATGCCATGCCAGCTTCCTTGGCTGTTTTCATGGTAAATAATAAGCTGAAATTATACAAAAACCTATAGAAGGTTTTTAAAGTTTGCTTTAGATAAACAACTCTAAAATCTATCAACTCTACAACTCTATTTAAATAACTTAAAATTGTTAGATCAAAAAATGTGCAAAATAAAAATATTTTGCTTCATATCATGAGAAATGAATAAATAAATATTCAATCCGTTTAAAAAAACAACAACTATTTAATACCAACTAAAACTTATTCTGAACCAGCACAGAAACTGGATGTTTATTAATAAGAGCAGGTCAAAATGTAATAACTCAATTACAAATGATTTTGTCATTAAAAAAAAAAAAAAAAAACTATAAAACAATAAAAAGTTTAATATGACCTAATTCACATTATATTTATTATTAATTTCACGAATAATCTGGTTTATGTTAAGAAATACTAAATATTAAACTTGCAAACAGGAGCTGACTTGATTATTGTATATAATACAGGTCTTAGATAGACAGGTCTTATCCTAAATCAGGATTAGGCCATAATTCAAGTTTCTTTCAGTTGAAACAGCTCAGATTTACAGTTAGTCTAAGACTAAGCTTAAGCCTCATCTGTGAAACCGAGGGACAATGTAATATATTATTTTATGTTCAGATTGTTAACTTCTTTAATCTGAAAAAGCGATTAAGAATTCCAAGAAACATTCTGTGTTGTTTTATCAGGCATGAATAGGATGTTCTGTGCATGTACCCATATGTGCACCAGTGATAAAGGCAAATACCAACCACAGCCATTCAACCTCAGAACACAACAGCACTCCATCACTTACAGCAGTGGTTTTCGAACTTGTTCCTGGGGACCCACAGCTTCTGCACATTTTTCAGGTCTCCCTAATTTACACACCTGATTTAGATCATCAGCTCATTAGGAAAGAGCTCCATGAACTCGTTTGAGTGTGTCAGATAAGGGAGACATGCAAAATGTGCAGAGCAGTGGGTCCCGAGGACCAGGATTGAAAACCACTAACATACTGTGCAAAAGTCTAAGACCACTAGTATTTTCAGCAACAAAAAAATGGTTCTAAGTCAGTTATTTCTATCTTTTGCGGGAGCGTGTCAGTTGGAAATATCAGTTTACATTTCTAAACATTATTTTTGTCATTAATTGTAATAATGCAGTGAGATTGTTGTCTGACACAGAGATCTGATCTGATCATCATCCCATCTGTCTGGAATGACATGAAGTAACAGAACAGTCTCCAAGATGCTTTCAAAAATCTGTACTGTTCAAAGTTTTAGACACTATATGTATATGCTGTATAATGAGGATGCTTTCAAAAAAAGCCACAAATAGATTGTATTTATCAATTAATTTCTATTAACTAAATTAAAGAAATATTTGGTATGACAGCTTTTGGTAAAACAGCTTCTGTTTCCGAGGTACACTTGCCCATAGTTTTTCAGGCAGCTTTCCAGGTAGGTGTTTTTTTCATCTCGGAGACATTGGCACAGTTCTTCTGGATTGAGTCTGTCTCAGTCTGTTCTGTTACTTCATGTCATTCCAGACAGACTGGATGATGATCAGATCAGATCTCTGTGTCAGACAATAATCTCACTGCATTATTACAAATAATGTCAAAAATAATGTTTGGAAATGTAAACTGATACTTCCAACTGACACGCTCCCGCAAAAGATAGAAATAACTGACTTAAAACCATTTTTTGTTGCTAAAAAATACCATACTTAAGCGCAGTACCTAAGACTAAGATGTTCATCTTCGGTTCCCAATCAAATCAGAATTACAAATAAATGAAAATAACGATATTGTCAGATAAATGCACCTGCACAGAATTCAGCAACAAATGCACTGGGAGTGCAGGGCTCTGTGTGAAAGACTGTGAATGATAGGCACATATAGACAGAAAAAAAAAGAAAAAAAAAACTCTCATCGGCCTGTAGGAATAACCACTAACCTTCTTTTGATTCTGCCACAACTTCAGCTGAAATACAAAAGACAACATATCACTCAATTAAACTGTATATATGAATTGAAACAACTTAACTGCTAATGAGACCAGTGATTTATCATTTGGCGTGTTACCTTGTTGTTAGTGTATTTACTTACCGACAGCCTCAGCTGCTTGTGGCCCTTTTTTTGATCTACTGGCAATCTCTTCCATACGCTCATTAAATATGTTCTTGCCCCCTAAGACCATGCCATATGCCTTTGAACACACAAATCAATAAACAACAACCACTTTAAAATCTAAGAATGGGTTTATTAACCTGCTTTATTCATATCAAATTCACGTGTGATATAGTCTGCCACATTTTGGCACACATCTAACATCATTTTTAACAACCTGACAGAGCATATCACAGCAATGGTATGCTTATGTTGTATATTAGTAGTACTTTTTTTTTTTGAGTAGCATGATTTACAAACTAATCACATCACACACAAGTAGTACCAACTGATTAAATATATGTTAAATATCGATATAGGACCGATGAATGAGCGAATCATAAAGGGGTACTTACATAACCTCCTGCCCCCAGACATGTTGCTCCAATCAGGACGTAATACAGTGTGTTATCGCCACCCCCTCCTGCTCGCCCTGATGACATCTGAGCTTTCTGAACCACCTGCAGCCTTCTCCCATGTTTTAGCGCTGAGAAATCACAGACATTCACAAAATTACTTTATATACACAGCATATTAAATTCACAATTTGGGTAAAGCGTCCACTTTCACATCTCAAACATCTTGCAAAAATAAAAATTAACGTCTAACATGGGTGGAACCCATATTTTCTTTCGCTATCTGAAACAACAAATATTTTAATTTAAAAAGTGAAACATACTTTTTAATTATTTAACATATACACTTGCACTGTGATCCTTAAATAAGGTATCAAATAGAAAATCGAATAATTCTCGTCCTAAATATACCTGACAAGATATTTTGCCATAGAAAATACTGTTAAACTGAATGCCTTTTTCCATTAATGGGGAATTTTTTTAAAGAAGACACATTGTAAGGTATGAGGGGAAAAGTTATTTAGGGTTAACCGTAACCTAACAATTAAACATGCAATTAAATATTTATTATCAGGGTCTCGTGACTACTTGCGTTGAACAACCTGCATAGGAAAAATCATATATTTTATTCTCAACCTATACTTTAAATCAACTATTAAATGAGCAGAGTCTGACTTTACTGTTAAATCAATTGTTGCTATACAATTAACTAACGTTAGATGACAGCGTCACGGAGCTGTCAAAGCCACAAGTGTGTGAGAGGCAGGCTTGATGTTCACCGACCTTGGGCCAAACATTATCGCACCTCTTCGTGCAGTCCTTCATTAACTCATTAATTCGTGACAAATAATCGTTTCGACAGAATTCCCACATAGCGTTTTTCTG
Source organism: Enteromius afrohamiltoni (assembly GCA_034779775.1). Classification (NCBI taxonomy): domain Eukaryota; kingdom Metazoa; phylum Chordata; class Actinopteri; order Cypriniformes; family Cyprinidae; genus Enteromius; species Enteromius afrohamiltoni. The sequence goes on from JAUYWG010000038.1 coordinate 3,676,397, forward strand.
CGCGTGACCATAAGTTTGTCCATATGCTGCATGAACGCAGTGCTGCATAAAACTTCAACCCTGTGCATCTACTCCATTCGGTTAAGTGTGGTGTATTAGCTTCAACTATCTACACGGTCAAATAAAGTGCATAGCATTTTGGACAGCACCCCCAGAGCACGCGGAAAACTGAACCCTTACCCTACCGGCGCCTGGACGTGCATCTCCACAGAAATTGTGCAAGGCTTTCTGCTAGAAATGAAGTTCACAGGTGATTAACTGAGCCACAAACTTGCCTGATTTCTTCGCAGTATGCAGACACAGCGTGGATGAGGCCCGGGCCAGCGGAGCCAGTTTATTCCATGCTGTCTTACACTTAAACATCGCTGCTCTGCTGTGCTTCTTCGGAAAGACAGCCTCGGGAAGTTCACAGCCACGCTCACGGTACAGCTCTAGCACAAGGCCGGAGACCTTCTCAGGTCACACAGCTCCTGCAGGCGCTTCCGGTTTCTGCTGACGGCCCGCCCTCTTTCTGCACTGATTGGCTGCGGCACTGACGGACTGTTGAGCTATTGGTTAGTGTTTCTGTCAGTTACAAGATGTCAGCGTTACACAATAGACGATTGGTTATTTGGAGAATACGCCTTACGACTGAAAAGGTTGTGTGACGAGAGATATAGAGGTAGAGAAGCAGAAGTGATTTCACTTATAAATAACTTGAATTGTTATATATATATATATATATATACACTACCGTTCAAAAATGTGGGGTCAGTAAGATATTTAATGGTTTTTAAATATGTTTCTTATGCTCATCAAGGCTGCATTTATTAGATTAAAAAAAATTCAGAAAAAACTGTAATATTGTGAAATATTATTTAAATTAAAAATAACTGTTTTCTGTGTGAATATATTTTAAAAAGCAATTTATTCCTGTGATACAAGCATCATTACTCCAGTCTTCACTTTCAGACCTTTCAGAAATCATTCTAATATGCAGATTTTTTATAATTAGCATTGGAAACAGTTGAGCTTTTTTTTAGGATTGTTTGATCATTAAAATATTAAAAAGAGAAGACTTCATTTAAAATTGATAATAACATTAATAATGTTACACTACTGTTCAAACGTTTGGAATCAGTACATTTTTATTCTTTCTTCTTTGAAAGAAATAAATATTTGTATTAACATATAAAACATAACATGTTTTTTTACTTGTTATGCATCAAAGAATCCTGAGGGAAAAAAGGAACAAAAAAATCACAGGTTCCAAAAAATATATTTGGCTGCACAACTTTTCCAATATTGACAATTCTAGTACTAAATCAGCATATTGATGATTTCTGAAACCATCATCAAGTCTGGAGTAATGATGCTATGTGTTTGTATTTACATTTTAAAATCTATTCACACAGAAAACAATGTTTTATTTATTTATTTTTTACTTATTTTTACTTTAATTTTTTACATTTATTTGACCAAAAATACAGAAAACTATTTAATGTTTTGAGATATTATTACAATTTAGATTTGATACATTTTTTAAATATTCTTTAAAACAGAATTATTTTATGTATGCATTACTCCAGTCATCAGTGTCACATGAAATAATTCTAATATGTTAATTGCTAGCCACAATGTTATAGAAGCTGTTGTGCGGCTTAATAGTTTTTGGAACCTTTGATACTTTTTTCAGGATAGCCTGATGAAAAGATAAAAAAGAACAGTATTTATTTCAAATATAAATATTTTGTAACTCTATACACTAAAGAAAATATGAAGTTCATGGCTAAATAAATATTGTTTTTATATTTTTATTTTATTATTTAAATAAATTCATACTTTTATTTTGCAATGATGTGCTAGCCTAAATTGATTTTTAAAAAGCCATAGTATAGACTTATATAATAGTAGATACTTAAATAATATTAGAAATAAATTCTGAAAATTTATATTAAACATATTAAGCAGCAGAACTGTTCTAACATTGATTTCTAAAGGATCATGATGTCTGGTGAAAAATCACAGAAATAAAATGTTTTAAAGCATATGAAAATAGAAAACCATTATTTTAAATTGTAATAATATATATATTTTTTTAAATTTCTATTTTAAAAACAATCTTGCTGAGCCCAACGGCAGCGTATATAAAGAAGGACATATTTAGCTCACTTGCGCCCTCCATGTGCATGTATACAAGAATCTGAATGAAAAAGCAACACGCACAACAGCGTCTCTGCAAACTCGCATCATTCATTCATACCCAGGCACTCCCTTGGTTTCCCACACGCGCTCATCAGAACGCGGGGCGGCGCCGTGACCGCGGGACTTTCCAGCGAGGAAAACAAACTTGACACGCGGAAGAGCGTCAGACAGACCTTTGACTCCACAAGGACACGACGGGGAAAGCTACTTTCTCTTTTTGTCATGCGAACATTCTGTAAAAACTCTGTCGGAACATGACATCAAACTTACCAAACAGCCCCAATTACAGCCAGCTGGACGAAAGCACACCTGAAAACAAGACCGCTAAAGGCCAGTACATACTCTTCTTGATTCTGACTTTAATATTAAGCACGGAGACGTTTATCACGGCTTTTCTTCTTTACAACTTCTCCGAGGATATTCACAGAGTGAGTTAAAGTTTGTAATAATAACTGTTTAATTAATTATTATCATCTTTAAATAAGAAATATTGTCATTTGGACCTTTATAATTCTACAAATATATATATATATAATTAAAATTGTTTTTTACTTTATATATATATATATATATATATATAAAAATTGTTTTTTCTTTTTTTTTAGACTCGTGAAACAGGCAGAGATGGAGGGTATCCAATCCACTGTCTCTCCACAGATCTTCCAGCAGGCACTGCAAGCTGTGACTTGTTTAATCAAGAACTGGAACAAACCGCACAGCAGGTATTTAAAGCTGTTTATTGCGATGTGTTGCGAAACTGACTAATAGTTGTATTTTAAGACTGGATTTCTTTTTCAACAGAGACTGTTGATGGACATACAGAATTCTGTACTGGAAACATTAGCAGGTAAAACAAATACATTTTTGTATGTTTAGCTTTACCTGTTGCTATGGTTTCCTATGCCTCAAACACACTAAAAGCTACACCGAACAGATTTTAAAACACTTGACTGACTTTTGTAATATTCACTGAGGAAGAAATAAATATATAAACAACTGAGGATCACACATTTCCAGACTTTAAAGGTTTTTTTGGCTTCTGGGGCTCCAGCCCCGAATGTTTTTTTTAAAAGCCCTGAATCTTTTGGGTATGTTAATAGCTTTGTCAAAAATCTTGTTTTTAGTCAAGCATTAAATTCATAAGTTAAGTAGGTTTGCTGAATATTACGTTGGGT
>JAUYWG010000038.1:3679855-3695014 GCA_034779775.1 Enteromius afrohamiltoni
AAGTGCAGGTGATTTAGCCAACAGCCAAGACACTTCAAAGCAGAGTAAGAGAATATGATGCAATTTATTCATGTAAAAAAACATGTATTCATGTAAATGTAAAAAAAGTTGTAGTACAGCTGTTTGATTAAACACCTGTAAAATACAGTGGTTCTCATCTCTGGCCCTCAATGCCCACTTTACTGTGGTAGACTACAGATATTAGAAAATCCAATACAACAAATATGGGAAAACATACACTTCTCTAAAATGTTAAGATTTCCTCTTTTTCTGGTGAAAGATGAGGATGTTTAGCCTGTTTTCTTCTGTTTAGAAGCAGCAGCCTGACCCTACAATGGAAAATGAACGGAGAGCTTTATTTGATAAATATTTAATATAAAAAAGTTTGCTAATTGCGAATCAACAAGCCTTACAGCAATCACAAGGCTGCTGGTTTATTTATTAAACACATGCATTTTAGTTTTAAGAAGATGAAGTTCTGCAACAGAACTATTCAGTTTCTGACACATTATAACTAACATACACTGCACAGAATTGTAATCTATTCTTGTAATGGAATTTTTAAAAAAGCAGTTCTGACCTTCGGTGCTTTGAAAATAAGAAGCTTCCTCAGGGTGAATTGGGGCTGGGGGGTCATCTTTGCATCTACTATATCATTATTCATTTCTACTAAACCCTCTTGATGGCTTACATCATTATTGACAGCGGTGAGGATGCTCAAGATGTCATCGTCTCTGAAAATAAAGAAAGAGACCATTTAACAAACACTGACAGGAGGCTTAAAATAAAGTATTACTGCATGTAATATGATCAGTGTAGCTGATGCTCACTGTTTACTTCCTTCCTTTAAATGCTTGCAGAGGGCCTGTATAAACCATGATCCACTCGATTCATCACGCATTGAATAATATCCCTCCACAGTTGACTGAGCAATCAAAAAATCGGAATCTTTGGCAATGCTGTATACTTTGCAGGATTTCTTAATATGACTGGGAGCAGCACCATCTGTAGTCACCACTTTACTCTGCATCTTATGTCCTCTACATGCCTGGATAAAGAACACTTTAGGCTTTCCAATGAGAGCAGAGCAGTTTTCTCCATCAAATGGGAAGGTGATGTCTTCCAGGGGACATATTTGGTTATCACATCCCTCAACACCAGCCTTGTTTCCATGACTCAGCACGCAACAGACAAAGCAGTCTCCATGACGAGCATCTTCACTGTATTTGGTCATAAGCTCTTTTATTTGATTAGCAGTTTGGTCTTTTTTGACTTCAACCAGAAAGCCCAAATATTCAAATACGGCCTTCAGAGAATCTAAGAAACAGGAAAAAGAAAAGCATAAAAGGTCAAGCTAAGAAAATAATCATACAGATCCACAGAGCAATTACAACCACAAATGAAAGAATGAAAATGTAAGCATCTCTAAAGTCATACGTGGAATGGTATGTGTACAGTGTACGAAAGAATGCCTACCAACATCCTTTTGAGATCCAGTTCTTTCATTTTTTGCAAATGTCTCGTTATTAATTATTACACACAGTCCACGTGGATTACTGTCCATTTTGTACACCTTATCCTGGAACACAAGAGTAATGTTTAAAGCACAACAAGCAACACTGAATGAAACACTAAATGATTATACATTTAGAGGAAAAAAAGGAAAATCATGGTAAAACATATGAAGCAAACATGTTGCATTACTAACTCCACTTACCGTATTGTTTTTTTTGTCTGGGAAAAAAAGGATATTGTCAATTATTATTATTATATTACAAATATATATATATATATATGTGTATATACAGTAGGCTATAAGAGGCTCTTAAAACTGTAACACTGGACTAAATGAGGAAACATGATAACATCTATATAAATCAAATATGATTCCTGAATGTTTCATGTAGCTGTACCTGTTGTAGAATGAGGCATTGGTGCAGGGCTACAGGTCGCTCCTGTTTTAGGAATTTCTAAATAGCTGTCTATCTCTAGGTTGTTGTAGAGAGTATTGTCTCTGTTCTTCAAGCATTCCAACATAATTTCACTTGCTTTTGTGCCCTTTCTGCTCACACCATCAATCAGATCCCGAGCTTGATCGGCTCGTGCTTTGGTCTTAAGCGTTATTTCTTCAATCTCCTCATTTCCTAGCACCTTCTTTTCCCGAAGATCATCCAGCAAACTTTTGATGACTGCCTCATTCAATCCCTCCTTCAGTTTAATCCGAAGTTGTTCCACCACTTTTTCTAAAGGAAAGCACTTTGGTAAGTCAAATGCTCATTTATTGATTGGCACACAGGCATAATGTAGTGGAAACCAGGTTTGGTTGTAACACTTGTAACACTTTCAATTTCTCAAATTAGGAAGAAGGTTTTGTTTATTTATAATAATATTAAAGTTTTGTTCAGTCATGGCATGTTTTGTTTAATTTATACAAATGTTTACGTTTATAAATAAGAGTGTGTTATTTAGTCATGTTTGTTAATTTATTGTTTGATATTAATAAAAATAGCTTGTTGTTCAATTCATGTTTTTGTGTTTTGCTTTGGTACCGAAATCGGTACCGAGAACCGTGGATTTTCACTGGTATTGGTACCAAATACTGAAATCTTGGTACCGTGACAACACTAGTCTGGATAGATGTTGCGGGAGACACGATTAAAATGGGTCTTTGAAAATGTAATCACTATCGGACTAATTGAATCATTCATGCAGGAGATTTAAAACGAAACAAGTCTTCATTTATTCTTTTTTGTTTTACATAATAAGGCTAATTAATTTAAAATAATATATTGTTTTAATAAACTCATTTACTATAACAATAAAACATTTAGTCGGAAACAAAAAAATACACATTTTAATGTAGCTAATGCTAATGTAGGTGGTAATGTATTTTCAGTTGCAAATGCCTTAAATTGGACCATAAAACAAAAATAGTCTTCTTTAACTGGTTAAACTTTGTTTGCGTATTTTTTTTTAATTATTATTATTATATACTTTCTCTTTCAGTCTTGTCATTGTTCTGCTAAAATATTCCTCATATAGGCTAAAAATGAACTTTTCTACATATATAATTGATATTAATTAATCTTACCTGCCATTTCGTCGAATATAAAACAGGATTCTTAGCAAGGGCAACACCTGCAAGAGATATGAAAAAGTTTTGTATTAAAACCACCGTTAATGCGTGGGCAGATTTGAACTCTAGGAACGCCCACTTCTTGCTTACAGATTACGTATTTCTTAAACACACACACACACAGACAGATACAGTGTTACACATTTTGACTCGGACTGTCATTTAAGTTAATTTCCCCCCTTATTAATGTATACACAGCACCCCATATTGACAGAAAAACACAGAATTATTGACATATTTGCAAATTTTTAAAAAAAGGTAACATGGTCCTATATTAAGTCCCTTCCATGTCTATGAAAATATATTTTCATATATTTAACTCAGATGCTGTTCATTTATTCTGATCATTCTTGAGATGGTTCTACACCTTCATTTGAGTCCAGCTGTGTTTGAATATATTGATTGGACTTTATTAGACAAGCCACACACCTGTCTATAAAACCTTACGGCTCACAATGCATGTCAGAGCAATCGTGAGGTCAAAGTGCCAGAAAAGCTCAGACACAGAATTGTGGCAAGGCACAGATCTGGCCAAGGTTACAAAACTATTTCTGCTGCACAGTGGACTCCATAATCCTTAAATGGAAGAAGTTTGGGATGACCAGAACCATTCCTAGAGCCTTGACCTGAAGAGCCTTGGTGGGAGAGGTAAGGAAGAACCAAAAGATCATTGTGGCTGAGCAACAGAGATGCAGTCGGGAGATGGGAGAAAGTTGTAGAAAGTCATCACTGCAGTCCTCCACCAGTCGGGGCTTTTTGGCAGTGTGGCCCGACAGAAGCCTCTCCTCAGTGCAAGACACATGAAAGCCTGCATGGCTACAAAACACCTGAATGACTCCAAGATGGTGAGAAATAAGATACTCTGGTCTGATGAGACCAAGATAGAACTTTTTGACCTGAATTCCAAGCGGTATGTGTGGAGAAAACCAGACACTGCTCATCACCTGTCCGATTCAGTCCAAACAGTGAAGCATGGTGGTTGCAGCATCATGCTGTGGGGGTGTTTTCAGCTGCAGGGAAAGGACGACTGGTTGTATTCAAGATGAATGCTGTCAAGTACAGGGATATCTGGTCGAAAACCTTCTCTAGAGTGCTCAGAATCTGAATACTTTCCATACCCACTGTATGCCCTTCATTTAGTCAAGATTTACCTTTTTTTTTCCATGTTTGGTCACCTCACTCCAGAACTCCAATCCTGATTCATTTTAGCAAACTTGGCCTTTCAGTAAGCGTCTCAGCCTGTTTTTTCTACTTAGTCATGGAAACATGACTGGTTTCTGGTCACTGCCGGAAAAAAAACACAATATCTCAAACTGAATAGCGCAACTGAGGAAAAACTTTAGATTTACTGGCAAAGTTTTTTCTCAGTACTTGCAGTCTTGCCAGTAAATCTAAAGTTTTTCCTCTGTTGCGCTATTCAGTTTGAGATATTGTGTTTTTTTTTCCTCAAAGGTTTTCTGGTGCAACACATTTTAAACATATACGACTGCCAGCTGTAGAGAAATTTTTATACTCTTGGAAATATTCCTGTAGTCACTTATTTTCTTGTTTATAGGTTTCATCAGCTTTTTTAACTGTGCCATACTCATCTTTAGCACATGCAGGGGCTAAGAGTGTATGTGTAATAGCTCAAGCTTATTCAGTTATAGTGTTTCCAAAAGCTTTAATGTCTTCAGTCCCACTTTTTTTTTGCTTTCAATGGCAAAGAGTATGTTTGTCTCAATTCTCAATTGGTATTAGGGCATCTAGGCACTTTTTGCCTACCGTTTTATAAGCACTGTGAATTCGGCCATTCTCCTTTTGTTGCAGGTTTTGAAGAGTCAAAATATTCAAGTTGTTTTAGAAGACAAAGAACGCATGTATAAACAACTGAATGAATAGGATACAATTAGTTTTAAATGTATTCTGTCTTTCCTTCTTTGTTACAGCTTTACAAAGACAAAAATCACAAAATGTAATCCATGAATGCTGCCAGTGACACCTGGACAGTATATAACACATAGTTGTGAATTTATTTAAAGTTGTCTAGAAAGGCAAGCATTGCAGAGGACAAGATGGACAAAAGCTAATCTCTACTTTTAGAAAAGGTCACTGCCGGGTGAAATACAAAAGAGAAGAAATTAATAGAAAAGGAAAAAGGGGCTATACAAAGCTGAATGTCCAGCCAGGAACTGTTTCCATGCACAGATAAACCCTTGCTCATAGATGAAGCATCTTCAGTCAGAAATCATAAGCAGAAGGGTCACCCAAAACTCGGCTCAATTCATTTCTGGAAACAGTCCCTTAAGGCTCCTGCTGGGGATGGGAGATCTTACAGGGTAACTTAAAACATACACTTCAACCTGGTTAAAACATTTGCCTACACAATTTCAATTGTGAATGTGAAATGCATACACAGGTCCTACAAAACCACAATATGCACTTAAAAATATTTTACAGAACGTAAAAAAAAAGAAGAAAAAAAAAAAGAAAACAAAACAAATGACTTTTGGCTGGTCGTCTCAGAATCTGCGCCGTTTGTTAGGCCCAAAGTCAACAGGTGCTCCAGGACGAGGGAAGGGGAGAGGGAGACCACCTGGATTACCAGCCGGCCCCTGCTGAAAGAGACAAAGACAGAAGATTACTTATGGTACACTTTGCATGTTGAAATGGAAATTGTAAATGTGAATTGAGAATTCTATACCTCGCTGGATGCCAAGCTGGCAGCTCCTCCTGTCGCGGCATTTCCACCCATAGGGTTCCTGTTCATTGCCATTCCCGGACCTTTGAACCCAAGAAATAAAAAAAATGTTAAGTTAAAAAGTAAAAGTAAATTAGTTAAGAACATAAAAGTATATATACTGCAGAACTGAAAAAGACCAATCACCTACCATGCATTTTCTCTACATCTCAAGTGAGGCAAAACAGGACAGAAAACGCTAGTTACTACATGGCACTCAAACCTATTGACTTGGCTCATACACAACATAACAGCTCCCCAAGAGTTTGATTCTATATTTCTCCTCTTGTTAAACTTAAGGTGTTTCCAGTCAAGCATTACCAAACTACCAATCCTGGTATTCAATATTACAACCAAATAGCGGTTGCTAGTGTTGTCAAAAGATCCGGTACTTTGGTACAAAGTCTGTACAAAAAAATTGTACCGTTATGACATAAATACATAAACATCTCCAGAATTAGCATGCTTTCGTGTTTTGCATTGGTACGTAGAACCGTGGATTTTCACTGGTATTGATATAGAACACCGAAATTATGGTACCGTGACAAAACAAGTGGGTGCAATCTTTTCATCAACTTTCTTTCAATTAACACAGGTCTAATAATTTATGGAACCAACTGATTATAGGCCACATTGATCTGCATTTATATCTTTTTTTTTTTTTTTTTAAGTGAACACTGCAGAAACAGTCAAATGTTGTTGTTTTTCAGATTAATGAGGTTTATGATCACTTCTAAAAAATTAAATACAAAACCTGTGGTAATTGATTAAAAAGAGGTTGACAAAAAGACTGAATCCAAGACGTGCTGATATTGTAGAATAATCAGAGTCTATTTTCCCCATATATTTTATCATTGAGGATTTATTTTAAAAAGTCTAAAAATCTCATCTCGTCTCCTTGGGATAAGTGTCTCACCTCCCATGTGCATCCTCATGTCTGGATCCCTCTGAGAAAGCAAACACAAAGCCTGTAAATTAAAAACCCTCAGAGATGCAGACAACAACTGTGGAGCTTGAAAAGTCCAGACTCACTTTTTCAGAGAAGTTTCCTCCCTGCCCCTGCTGTCTCCTCATCAGGTCCTCAGAGTGAGCGCGAAGCTCCTCCTCTCTCCTCCGCCGCTCCTCCTCCTGACGCAGCTCCATCTGTTTCCGTTTCTGCACCTCCTGGCTATGAGCCTCCTCCATTCTCCTCAACTCTTCCTGTCTGCGCAAAAGATCTAAAGCAAACAGAGAAACAGACATGAATCGATGGTCTACAGCAAGTTTTAAAAACTGTGAGACGATGATCAAAAAATGCAATCTGAGAGAAATGCTGAAGTCCAAGAGTTTTTGGCAGGTTAAATATCTAGACTTGTTTGCAAGCCCTGTAGGTGTGAAAAGTTATTAATAGGTCATATGATGCGATTTCTATTTTTCCATTTCTGTAGTGTGGCATGTAGCTTTTTGCGCATGTATAAGACCTGCAGAATTACAAAGCTCAAAGTCTCCCACAAAAGGATTAATTCTATTTAAAAGAAGGCTGATCCTTTCAAGAAATGCCCTATTTGGCTTTCTGAAAGTAGATGCAGAACCATTTAGAATCAAGCATGTAAATTCCAACTTTTTGACAATCTGGCACTTCTGACTCTGAGTTCTTAATTATTCGCTGGTGACTGTACAAAATTTGGTGTTTAGTGCAAGCCACTGAATGGGTTTCATAGCACATGTCCTGTGATTAATCCAAGCTTGTGTGCGGCAAACACATGAAATACAAGCAATTCTGTTGATATTGGCTTAAACTGATGGTAAAACTACCGAGAACTAAGATTGGTATTCTGAAAACATTTACTGCTCATTAAAGAAACGGCTTTACTGAAGAGGTGCTCAATATATATCACCCAGCCCTAGCTTAACCCTCCCTACAAAAATGACAACCTGTGTGTGCTCACCTTGTCTCATCAAAATGACTTGGTGCTCATGTCGTGCCGCTTCCATTTCAGCCTCTAGCTTCTCTTGGGCCTCTTTGATGTTTCGATCAACCTGTTCAAACTGCTGCTTCTCCATTTCCATTAAGGCCTTCCAGCGCATAGCATACTCGTACTCAAACGAGCCGGGCTGAGCGAACCGGGGCAGCTGCTCACGCTCTCTAATGGACAGATAAAGGAATAAGTGGGAAAATTTACAATTAAACAGCCATTCACAAAAATAATCAACGTGAGATCCATCAACTTTGTTCCTAAGATCAATTCTTCTTTAATTGCAATGTATCCCAATGATGTATCTGTTCTCAGAGAGCAAAGCACCAATTCATCATTAACCCGGACCTGCTGTTCTCTTCTCATTAGGAAACAAAGACTCTTGCAGACATTCTATACCCATTATAAAATCATAACAAACACATTTTTTTGCACTTTGCTTTTTTTAAATACTTAAATGATAAAGTATGCATTTGAAATGATTAAAAATATTTATCTTTTAGTGTACTCCGAGCGGCATTACTTAGGATTAGGATTTATTAAATAACATCTCCAGATTTCAAAAGCTTCCCAAGCTTGCAGGAAGTGTGGAACACCATTTGGTCACACGTAACAGTTTACATAACACATATGAGAACATGAACTCACTTGTGATATAGTGGGTTTTTGTTGATAAGTCTCTCAGGAAGCCCTTCGTCCTCATCAAGCTGGTCCATCGGCTCAACGGTAACCGGCCTGGGGAAACTGAGTTTGGGAAAGAAGTGCAAACTTTAGTAAACCAACTACCATTAACACAGATTTAAATCAAATGAAAGCAGAAGACACTTACGCAGTGAGAAGGAAGGCTCCATCTCCACAACGGTCCAGAGCTTTCCTGGCAGAGGGTTTGTTGGCAAACTCCACAATGCCCTTCCCAGTTGGCCTGCCACGATCATCGACGATGACAATGGCCCGTTCGATCGGGCCGAACATAGTGAAGGCCTCCTCCAGGAGCTCGTTGGACACAAACTGAGGCAGGTTCTTTACTGTCAGTGCAGCCCCGTGAGTAGCAAAACGCACACGGATCTGGCGACCTCGAAACACAGTGTCATCCAGTTCTGCTTTCGCTATGTCTGCAAGAGTCTTTGTTTCCTAAAGAGAAGAGAACAACAGGTCCGGGTCAGTGATGCATTGGTGCTTTGCTCTCTTAGAACAGATACATCATTGGAAGGAAAAACAAACAAAAATGGACAAAAGATGGTTTCTGCAAGTTTTATGAAGGTGAATTAACACAATATCAATATGGGAAAACAGATCAGAGCAAGATATCTGTTCTTGTTTTTTTGCAGTAGATGCAACATGCAATGCCATGAATTTATCAATTTTAGACTTTCTGCTCTGATTTAATACGCATTCAGGTCTTAACCTTGGAAAAGACAATTTAGACCTTTAAAGATCTTAAAAGCATAAACCCTTAAGAAAATATGATCTTAAATTAAAAATTGTTTAGCATTAAAAATTAAAAGCTTGGTTATTTATAAACAATGTCAAGTCACTCTGATTAAAACAGACCACCAAAGTCACTTCTCTTTCTGCTTCGTTTTAAGGTGATACCCTTTTAAACTCACCAGCCTGATGAAGCCAAAGCCTCTTTCCTTGTTGATGAAAATCTCCGAGGGTTTTCCATACTTGGAGAAGAGCTTCTCCACATCCTCCTCTGTGGTTCCAGTGGGCAGGTTCCCCACAAACAGCCTGCTCCTCTGCGTGTAAGTCTTCTCACCTGGCTTCCTGAAGTTCTGCAGGTCTATAGTGAAAGCAGCATCTGCAGGAGAGAAGGTTCAGTCAGCGACTATGGCTTCAATAAAGTCAAAGATCTGTCCCATCACTCCACAGCTGTTGCTTACTCGGGCTGCTCTGCTCTCCAGCATCAGTGTGTTGTCCGTTGCTGTCGGCTCCTGAGGGCTTCCTCTGCTGCTCCTGCTGTTGGGGGTTGGGCTGCTGTCGGGGTGGCCCGTGATTCTGCTGCTCTGAACGGGGTCCTCTGTTTCCCTGCATCTATTAAGGCACACGAACATCAAACTTGATACCATTTTTAAAAACCTGAGAAGAATAAGGCTCTTTCGAAAGAGTAAACAAGGCCACGATGGACCTCAACCTGGCTGCTCTGGGATGACATTAAATTAAAAGCATCCTTTAATTGCAGATTTATTTAAACACTTAATGAAATCTCCACAACACACATGAACAAGAAACACCAGCAAATTACGAATCTCACTAAGCTACACAATAAAATAGAATAGAGCTTGGAAATAAATATATTTAGCATTGGTCATGTTATTTGAATAATAAAACAATAGATGCAGATTTAGTTTAGTTAATGACTGTTCTAACAGATTTCATTTAGAATGTGATTTCTTTATTGGTGGGTGCAATTTGGTACCTTTGTTGCCAATGATTGCTGGATCCTTCGTTATGTGGGCTAATGTATGCTTTGTTTACTGTTAACATTAAACTCGAATTACCAACATTAGTGAGTGTGGCTCAGCGCATGCATTTTTACATTATTCATTGTCTGATTTCTTAATGAATAATCGTGTATTGGTTTGCAAAGCGTAGCGGAGCCGGACAGAAAGGCTCAACACGGCAAATAGCCCGGATTCATGTCCAGCGCATATGCACAAACACATTCACTAATAAACAAACACATTCATTAAATGCATACAAAATAAAAACGTCTATATACCTTTTATAAGAATATTTAATCCGCTCCAGTAACACACGCAGCGTTGATCACAAAGAGGAGAAGGGCTAAACGCCGTTCAACTCAACTTGCTGCCTGATCTAGCTGCTCATTGGCTGGCGCGGGTTTTCCGGTGCACGCTCCGATGCTTTCGATTGGTCAATGTCACGTCAATAAAATGACGTTTACGCGTTCCAATTGTTCCATTGGTTGTCGTTGTTTTTAAACCCAGTAAGTTAGGCCAAAATTGGTTGTTGTTCGTAGGAAATGACGAAAAAACAAGTTAGTGAACGGCGCGGATTGAGAAAATATAAAACTACTGGCGCCGACCAGTGTTGAGCAAATGAAACGCAGTTAACAAAATTATGATTTCAATTAAAAGAAATTAACTGGTGTACACTTGTGATTCTCTTAACCTTTATTAATTAATTGTTAATAATTTTTATAGGAGTATTCAATCAGATTAATAATGATTATTAACACACACACAGAGAATATAATTTGAAAATATTTACATGCATATAGATTTATATTTTATATGTAAATATGTTTAATATATAAACATAACATTCTTAAATATATACATTAATGTGTTTGTGAGGTTGGGATTCAATTAATTGAGATTAATCTCAATGAATTATTTATCAGCTATTATTTTTGTATATAATCATATACATTTTAGAAATTGTATCTAATAGAATAGATAAACAATAGATAGACAAACAACCAATACAAAAAAAAAACATCAAGGAATGTTCATATTAATTAATATCTCACATATTAATACATATACAGGGGGTCATGAAAATGTACTCCTATAAAATATAATAGAAATAACCAATGAATTATAAATAATTTCTAAAATCAAATGGTGCAATGTATAGTGCGTCACCAAATTTATTTTTAATAAACTTTTAGTAAACTCCATTCAGAGACAACAGATTGGAAAGTTTGTATGTGACACAGAGTGTACTCTGACAGATAAGCATGTTCAGTAAGAATTAAAAATAAACCTAGAAAAATAAACTGTTGTCAAAATAAAACCCATTGTAACAATGCCCACATCCAATTACAGATCCGTTCTCCACATTCCTACGAGGAACACGAATGTACAACCCCCGACAATTCATGTTTGTTTCTGCTTTGGATCCAAATTTTTAAAATAGACCATTATTCTAACTTTTCTATTTACCAAAACAGCTTCCAGAAAACATGCCCAATGGGAACCAAATACAGCAGTACTACTACCACAGGTCCATTCAGCTGAACAAGTCCCATCGGTCAGACAAAGCTTCTATTATTTAATCAGATTTAGTTTATGTCCGTACAGTAATGCCAGCGTTCTTCTGCACTGTGATAAATCGAATGAGGCCCATTCAGAAGTCTGTTAATCCTATTTGAATTTTACTCTCTTTGCTCCTTCCTTATAGTCCTCCAGCGTGAGTTTGTAGCCCCAGTGCTGCAGGGTCTGTCTGACCACTGGGGAAACACTGGGGTTGTCATAAGCACAACCGGACCGGACCACTTTAGTGATGAGATTATTCCGCCACCGACCTTTGACACCTGCACATTTGGCCCAGCGGCTGATCTGGCGTGCATCATCCTCCGTTCTCCTGCCCTGGTAAAACCTGCGGGGAGAGACTAGTCTTCAGTCCCCAGTGCCATGTGAAATCAATGTTGATTTAATGCTTTTTTTCTTTAATTAATAGAAAGTTCTAAAGTATGAAAATGAAGAATAATAAGATTTTTTGCAACAATGTAATTTTGTGCATATTTCGTGCAATATTTGATCTAATATTGACTTTCTAAATAAAAAAAATACATGCTTAAACATAAACTTCAGAACAATGGTGAACAGTGAGTTGCAGCAGCTCTTGCCTGCAGTACCACTGGAACCAGCCGTATGGATCCTGCGGCACAATCCAGCCACTGCTCTCCCACATTTCTAGACTGCCTCCACATTTTACATTATAGGTGTTCACATTTTCCCTGTACGTGGATGAAGCCACCTGAAAAAAAAAAAAACAATTATTAAAAAAACAAACCATTGAAAAAACAACTATTAATGGCGTAAAACTTGCTTAGAAATTCACAACGTTTAAATTACTCAAGCACATGCATACAACAACAGCAGCGCCAAGCTGGAAGCGAGTACGCCGTTTCTGTCAACTGTGAATGATTGCTGGCTTCTTGCTTTGTCAACTACAGCATGTGGCAATCGACTAGGCCTATTCATTCATTTTTATCAAGTGTAAGCAGGGTATTTCTGCTACATAATCTTTCACGATGTTTCCCTTTTGCTTGAGAGTCTCGTCACATGCTCATAGCCGAGAGCTTCACACTAAAGGAATAAAACCCCTCCAATGACCCGGTTAATCTGTTAATCATAAAACAACATGAGGCAAATACCACATAAAAACAGTAGAGCTGTAAAACCTACAGTAATAATGATTATAAAACACGTACTAATACGCAACAGTCAATTGAGGTCTCTGCTGTGAGATCTGAGTCAACAGCATAAATCAAACACACAGAGTACATTAAGCTCTTCTATCCGTGTACATGTGTATGTTAACTTTGACCAAAGCATGTACTATTGAAATGCTATGTGCTAATGAAATGATAATTATCCGCACCTGTTTAGAGGTGTTTAGCCCATCCAGCCAGTCTTTGGGAATCTCCTGCCACACATCTCTGTAATGCTGCTCTGTTTAAAATAAAAACAATTCCACAGTTGAGTGAAGAACTATTGTTAGATATTTGAGTGCATAACCAACCTCTCTGGCTGCCAAAAGAGACGTAAACAAACAGAAAAAGTAGAGTGTTACTCACTCATGTCTGAAGCAATTAGAAAGACCTTTTAAGCTGAAAGTACAGTAAAATAACTATTTCTGCCTGTCTTGATCCTTAAAATCACTATTTTCAAATTTTGGAAGCAGATGCAGCCTTAAAGTTTGCAGAAAGAAAATAAGTGGACAGCTGGAATAATTCAAAATAGCTTCAAAAATAAAAATTCCATAATTTGATCATTAAGGGATCATCTGCAGTGACTGGGAGCTGTCAGAACGGGAATCCAATCAGCTGAGAAGAACAACCCACACCACACAGTAAGTGTTAAAACGTTTTCTCCTGTAAACTGTACTTGATCTGTGGATAATTCTCTCCTGACTTAGGTAAGACAACTTTTACTGGAGAAAGCCATATTATGAATGGAATATTTGTATTTCAGCCTGAAGCAATGGTCTGGAGTTGGATGTATTACAAACATGCAGGTTTTGCTTTTATAGATGTTAAATGTCACGCATTTCTTATGGACTATTGTGGGGCTTTTATCAGCTGTTTGGACTAATTCTAACGGCACCTATTTACGGAGGAGGATCCATTAGAGGACAAGTGATGTAATGTTAAAGATGCAAACTCATCTACATCTTGAATGACCTGAGAGTGAATACATTTTAAACTAATTTTATAAATAAACTATTTCCAAGTCCACCCTTGATTTCTCAACTAAGATTTAGAATCTGACTTTACCACTCAGCACTATTAACATTCATGTTTTTAACCCACTCTGTGTAGCTTTAGATTTATGGTCACTATGGTCATAGAAAATTATCTTCTGCCAAATCACAGATTTTCCCCCCTGTAGCTCTCTGCGTTTATTTTACCTTCTACCTTACACCTAACACGGTGTACAGTCTGATTGCCAAGACGCTAAATTTTGATCTGATCAGACTATAGCTCCTCACACGCCTTCTGGCAAATTGTAGATGTCTTGTGACATTTTAACAGTGACTTTCTCACACAGAAGTAACTGGTGAAGCGCCCAGACAACATTTGTTTGTTGCAGCAGATCTCAGTCATTAGAGAGTGTAGCATCTTCAGGGCTGTTTTTTTCTCTCACTAGTTCACAATACTGAATCACCATACAGCAGATCTTCATTAACTATTCATGTGACTTTGAAAACCAATCGTCTGTCACGTTTAGATCACTTAAATAAAGTCCATGGACATACAATTGAAAATGCTGGGGAGAAGAAAGAAAGATTTACAACTGATCACAGCGAGACATACTTGTGACGCTGGAGTAGATGGGCCTAAAATAGGTACCCCCAAAACTGCCTGCCTGTAAAACCTCTTTAGGAGTCATGTTAGGTGTGAACTCTGGGTGGTCTGCAACAACAGAAAAAAAAAAAATAGTGAATGAATTAATTAATGAATAAATGATAAACCTACACCGCAAAACATCTTTAACTTCACCTTCAAACACAAGTTGTCCTTTCTCATTCCTCTCTATTTCAGAGGTATTATTGCCACCATCTGAGTTGCTTTTCTTATCATCCTCAGACCAGTCTGTGCAGCGGGCAGATTCATTTTTTTTCCTTTTGTCCTTGTCTTTGCTAGAAAGCTTCACTGTAGTTTTTGTAGAGTCAGCTTTACCGATGAGAGCTGAGGATCAAAGAAACACACATTACAAAACACAATCTCTAAGTAATCTGGCTAACCTTAAAAGCCTTCATTTCTGAAACATAATATGAAATATGTAAATTAGGATGAAAAAAAAAAATATTGCAAAATACCAACTGTACGTCTGTCAAGAACATATATATATATACATATATATATATATATA
>JAUYWG010000038.1:3695200-3713190 GCA_034779775.1 Enteromius afrohamiltoni
ATATATTTATTTATTTATTACCATCTGCAAATGTGGATAAGAAATCTAGTGGTAAAGCTCATTATTACAGAGACTGCATCCGAGTTAGATATCTCCAACCTTTTTTTACAACATGGATCTGTTACGTTAAGGACCAGCTGGACAAATCAGATAGTCAGATCACTTTTGACCACATCAAAGAAAAATGTACTTGAGATGAGTTGAAATGTCCACCGCTCTTCAGAGGACAAGTGCACTGAGAGACCATCTTCTTAATGAACAGATGTAAGTGAGAGTAGGGTATTTAGTGAGCACTGAAATTCCAGCTGCACAGATGACACTTGAGGTTACAGAGGTCACGGTGTCTAATGATGACCCTAAAAGAAGCTCAGTGACCTAGAGCTGGTTTTATTCGGGGACTTTTTCCATCAGGAGTGGTAAACTGATTGTATTTAAATAATGCCAGTATAGTACGCACCATACCATAGCTAGTATATAATAATAACGGATGATGATAAAGTAAACAAACTGTGAAAAAGATGTGAAGACGTAAAGAAGTTCAGGATAGATAGATACCGTCTGATTTCTGCCCTGCGTCGCTTTTTCCTTCGATTTTGTCTTTTATTTTCTGTCTCTTCTTCCCAGGCGCCTTTAAATCATCCGGACCTGTTTTTCTTTTCACCCTCCTACTGTCTCTTTCACTATCGTCGCTCATGTTTAAATGACTTTTATGACTTAAGGAAAGTAGCTTAATGAGGAATAGGTTATAGACACAAGGACACTTTGCTTAGAGACTGAGCAAACAGTTTACTAACTACAGAACATGCTCCTTGAGAACCGCCGCTTTTGAGTTTATGCAACACAGTGTAGTGCGCATGCGCGAACACGACAGGCGTGTCTGACTGATTTTTAACGAATCAGGACCATATAACTAATAGGCTATATTAATGCAACTGTTTCCTAATTAATATGAACATACTGACAATTAATAAATTTATCATTTATCGACGTGCATGAGTCATGATGCAAGAACTGTCAATTTATGACAATTGTTTCAGAGTGTTTCTATTTTTGACACTTTTTTGATCAATTGTTTGATTTACTGTTTAACTCTTAATTATTAAATATCGAAGATCGCAGATTCAGCAGTATCTATTAAGCTGTCTATCCGTTTCTCTCTGTCTCTCTATCTGTCTTATAGCTTTTGTTTGTTAGCTCCAAGAGACTTTATTTTTTATGCGTAGGCAGAAGACTCCTCTCACACTTACCAGTATTTCTGATGGCCTTTCTGGTCTCCTCACTTTGTTTAAAGTTTCAAAGTTTTTGATTAGTTTTCTTAAATCTACATTCTACCTCTAGAAGTACAACAACATCTTTGTGTTTTATTAACCCTTCAAAAGTGCATTTATAGCCTTACATGCCATTTACCCTATTTGTGACCCTGGACCAAAAAAACAGTCTTAAGTTGCTGATTTGTAATTCATACAAAAATACATTGGTCAGAATTATTGATTTTTCTTTTTTGTCAAAAATCCTTAGGATAGTAAGTAAAGATCATGTTTGTAACAAAGGAAACAGGGTCGTGCAGATCCATTCGCAAACTCTTTATTTTGAGTCAGGCTAGCAGGGTCAAGCAATGGCAAACAGGGAATACCCAGAATCATAAACCAGAGTCCAGGCAACAATCAGGGCAAGGCAGCAAACAGACAACAACCAGTAATGCTCGGAAAAGATGCACTGGGTAATCAAGACATCACAATATCTGTGAGTTTGGCTGAACTATTTATGTTGGAGGGAAGGGGTGAGGTGACAAGGAACAGCTGTTGTGAGTGATAGGATTACTGATTACAGACAGGTGAAAGAGACTGGTGAATTCTGGGATTCGGAGTCCGGGGTAAAGGGTGAGTAATGAATAGGATGCCATCTGGTGGGGCAAAGGGGAACTATCATTACAATGTTACATGAAGGTGTTGATTAGTAATGTGCATTGCTTAGATAATCATTAGAATAACTTCATTTTCTCAACATTTAGATTTTTCTGTACCCTCGGATTCATATAGTTGTGTCTCGGTCAAATATTGCCCTAACAAAGCTTATTTATTCAGCTTTCAGATCATGTAAAAAATCTCAATTTTCGTCCAGGTTTTGTTGTCCAGGGTCACATATTATTAATATAGCCTTTTGAAAAAGCTGAAAGTTATGTGGCATATAGTCTATTTGTGTGCAAAGCAACTTTTAACAAACAAGTCAGAAAGGATTAGCATTCAAAGAAGCAGATACAGTAACCTGGGAATTGACTCACAAACTAACCTTATTGCAGAGTTCAGTTTATTCAGTGCAAGCTGAGACTGTTCTGACACATCTGCAGAATGAGGAATGACAGGGAGACTTAAAACGCTAGTTCGACAGAAACAGAAGTCTCCACTGAGATTTGACTGATGACATTGTACACTGTCGTGGAGCATTCCTTCAGTTAACGCGCTTTGCACTAGACAGAAATTTATGGAATAGAATTGTAAACGAGACATGAGGCACCTACAGGCATGAGCTCATGGTTGTTTATGATGCCTGTCCCCTGCTTCAATGCCTTTTTTGCATTATAACATAACTGCATAACTTAATTTTCCCTGAAAGCACTGCAGTGATTGGAATAATATAGCCTCTCTCTTCAGTTTCCCATAACGCTTGCACTCGCCAGCACATTGTAGCTACACCATTGTTACACCAGTGTGAATGTAAATATGCATGAGATTAATGATTATTTTTAGCTACAGGTTGTTTTCTGTTCAGCTGTCCTAGCTCTCATGTCAGGATGCCACTGTTTATACGTGGTCTGCCATTGTTGGACAGCTTGACTGTTGCAGCCTAGCCATTATTCCTAGCCAAACATCTGTAAACTTGTTTTAAATGAACACAACCAGATTACATGCAGCAGCAAATGTGTGTATTTCAGGGTTCAGGGTTAATGACTTGTGTGTAGAAGAAAAGATGATTTCACAGCCTATAGGACATCAAATAAATCATACTAGACGTAGGCTATCATACTTTTAGATCGCAAAATATATAAATAATAATAAAAAAAAATATTTCGCCAAATTATCGAATGAATTATGTAATAATGGGTCGAACTGTAAATTAAGCAATGAGCTAGGCCATAATTTAACAAAAATATATTTTTAGTAGCCTAATTTTTAGCCGAAAGCTTCTTTAAAATAAAAATAAGCTATTTATTGTAATAGTAACGTTAGAAAGTAAAACTATACTTGTACATTTGTATTTTATAAATCTTTACAGAAAGCGCTTCGGCTCCATACTGTTGCTATGGTTACCCATTTTAACCATCGAGAGTTCGCTTTGCTAACTTTTCTAACATTTAAAAATTTACAATATATCGAATATACGCAACTATGATATCTGTATGTAGTCTAGTTTAAAATTATGGATACCAAAATCTCCGTTTATAAACCTCCAGTGTGAGTTCTCAGAGGTGGCGGACTAGATTGAATCCCAGTCTCGTTACGCTAATCGCGGCTCGGTTTGGCGCTTCACAACGGAGACCCAGGGGCTACGGCGCCGGGGACGCGACGCAGACTGCCGCTGATGTGTGTGGCGTCTGAGCAACAGCCCGGAGTGTGTGTGAGTCACTGTGATCCGAGGTGACAATCCAGATAACTGTGGGGCTGACAATGCGCCGACTACCAAACATGCATTTGAATTGAATGGGAGCTACTGGGAAATGCGCAGGAATCCTTCTGTGACAGTTCCCGTGCTATGGAAGTTATGAAAAAACGGGTTTTACGAGGCATTACAGTGGCATAAGTGGAATGGATTGGTTTTATTTCGTGGAGGGTGAACACCGGTTCGCTCCAACTTTGCCTTTTTTCCTCGGAGAGTGGATCAAAGGAGAAACTTCAATGTGGCTTCGCGCTTTTCCCTAAGAATGGAGTTGATGGAGGCGAACTTGAGCTGTCTGGATAGTTTATCCCGGGGAAACAACTGCCTCCCCGCCAGGAGCACGTCTCCCGGGGTAGCGGCCACCCTCGCCGGCGTGCTGATCTTCACCACCGTGGCTGATATCGTTGGAAATCTTCTGGTCATCCTGTCGGTGTACAGAAACAAGAAACTCAGGAATGCAGGTGTGAAGAGAAACATAAACTGTAATGTCAGGCAGACATCACACATCTTTTGATGAGATAAAATGTTTAGATGAGGAATTTGTAGAATATGCATCTGTATGATAAAAAAACACATCTGGACTGTGCATTGGATTTTTATGTTGGCTGAAGTTGTTCCCAGCTGCTGGTGTCAATTTGGTATTAATAATTTCAGATGATAGTGGTTTTTAATTACACTACATGAAGGGAAACAGTATGTGTTATATCAAAACACCGGCCGCATGCTTTTCTCTGTGTGTCCAATGTTTTGATGCACCCTTTTCTCCAGAATTACATAAGAGACACCAGCAAAACATGGCTGTCTTTTTTATGTTGTGCAACAACACAAGATGTTGAATGGCATATTAACTTTTCATGTTTCTGATGTGCAAAGAAGTGTCAAGACAATGTAACCCAAGGCACGATCACTTCAACAGAAGCACGTCAGCAAACAACTCATTTTACAGGGCTTCGTTTTTTACTGCAGGCAGTGCGATGAACAAACAATTACTAGATATGTGAGATTGTTATAGGGCTGCAGGAACATAAAACGCACACACAGATAGAGATGTCCAAGTATCTGAAACCTTTAGTGAAAATTTTCCTGTATTGCTCATTTTTATTTTTATTGCAAATAATACATTCAGCATTATTGAATAATAAATACAGTTATTAATGAATACATAACAGCATTTGTAAAACCTGATGATCTGTGTTGTCTAACTACTTGATGATAATCCTAAGAGCATCAGTGCTCCAGTGGTGGAAAATCTGACCTTTTGTGTAGTTCCCACGGTCAAGGTCCCAAATTTGATTATTTGACTAGAAATCGGACGGAATCATTCTTATTCATTTTAGAACAAAATACTGAAACATTTTGGCCAATTCGATTACGCATCCTAGATTGTCAGCGTGTTTTCAGACCTTTGTATTTCTGTTAAAAGAGCTGTTTCTTTGCGTGTAATCTTATACAGGTGAGAGTGAGGGAGCAGAGCTCTGCCTGCGAGGGGTAGATATCTCTATCGATTTCACTGCTATAGGAGTTCAGGGTTTTTTCATGTGATTGCGCTGTGCTAGGTACGAGACAATGATCTGATGTGAGCAGACAGAAATTGAAAAGACTCCATCAGAGCTGAAGTGCCATCATCAGGCACAAAGGTTTATTGGCATCTATGGTTCCATGAAAAACCTTTATGTAACCTTTCCATTGCTTAAGATTCCCTTTTTAGGTTCTTGGCTAAGAAAAAATGGATTGGAATTGATTCTTTAAGGGACCCGAAGTGGTTGCATCACTTGGAAAACCTTCTTTTGAATCGGTATTTTGAAGAGAACAGTGTGGTGTTTACACGTGTTTAAAGCGCTCTGGGAAATGAGAATTTCCCATGAGTTGAAGACAGTGGTTAACTGTCCATGTTGGCGTCCACAGAAAGGGAATTATAAGATGTACATCAGTCGTACTGAGAAAATAATGCTTCAGTATGGGTAGTGTTGTTCCCTTTGCGTATTCCTGTCATCAGACCGTTCCGATCTGTGCAGCTGCTCCTAACTGTTTTGGCAGCGTGTCGAAATGTTGCTGCCTCGGATCATGCGGTGTTTTCCCAGCCTGCCCTGAGCCATGAGCTACTTGAGTATATGTGCAACCCTGTATGTTTACAAAAAGATAGACATCCAACGTTGCTCCTGACAGAGATGGACAAACACCAGACGCTTAGTTTGGAAATGATCAGTGATCAGTTCAGGATCTGTCAGTAAGAGAGAGTGCGGAATGTTACATTCTGGAGGACTCTGTAACATCAGAATCCTGTGCATGATGGAGGGGAAAAAGAGGCACGCGATCTGCTTCTGCAGTTTCAGTGCTTGCTTTTTGTATTTCTATTTATGGGCTTTAATGCCTTTAAGCACAGGACAAGAGGAGAGGAACCATTGGGGACACAGTGGGATCAGGACATGACACAGCCCGTTTTTGTATTTGATGATGGAAAAGTTGTTGCTGGTTCATTTTATTCCTAGTAAGTATTCTAACCAGTGAACGACAAATGGGAACACTTTACAATAAGGTGTAATTTGTTAGCATTATTGAATGTATTAACAAAAATACATTTATTATAGTATTTATTCATCTTTGTTAACCTTAGTTCAAATAAGTACAACCATTTATTGTTAGTTCACGCCAGCTCACAGCGCATTAGCTAATGTCAATCAACATAACTTGTGATTTTAACAATGCATAGGTAAATGCTAAATTTAGCAAGATGTTAACTAATGTCACCGGAAAAATAGTTGTGCCTGATTACTTTTAAGTAATGCTTTAAGTTTTATGAAATAATAACACACTATGTTGTACTTTAGAATGACAGTTGAATGCACATGAAAAAAATTTGATTGATTGATTGATTTTTATGCATACATGTCTGTATGATACACAGAGGTCAAAATGTTAACTATATGGGCTTCTACTTACTGCAGTAAGAAGGAAAATAAGACTTGTGTATGGCTTTGGAAAAAAATGCACTAATATGTCTAATATGTACATGACTCAGACATTTGGCACAAGGACACTGAAAACCTCATTCCTCTCTTTTCTTTTTTGTTTTCTCTCAGCTCAGCCTATTTCTATAGCCGTCGAGTTTAGTTATGGGGCTGCGCAAGTTTTGGCAGCCTGAGTTGGGTTTAATCAATACTCCCTTACCCCCTTCTGCTGGCCCATCTCTAGACTAGAGTGCTGATTGATAGCTTTTTAATGTCCAGCATCAGTTGGCGTTCACACAGCCTGCTCAGGAGATTCTGGCATATTTTAGATCTACCCAATTCAAGCATCCCAACCGGTCTGAATCATCTAAAACCCAGTATAAAAAGGTCTCGTATGCTCACCAAGGCTGCGTTTATCTGATGACAAATACTGTAAAAATAGCTATGTTGGGAAATAGTGTTACAATAGAAAATATTTCTAAAATGTCATCAATTCCTGTGATGGCAAAGCTGAATTTTCAGCAGCCGTTACTCCAGACTTTAGTGTCAATTAATCCTTTAGAAATCGTTCTAATATGCTGACTGGTGCAAAAAGTTGTCCAGTAAAAGTCCTTTCCAACCCTATGCTCAAGTAACATTTCCATGCAAAAGTCTACAGTCACATTTGATCAATTTAATGCATCCTTGCTGACTAAAAGGGATCATTTCTTTCAGTTACCAAAAGAAAAATACCGACCCCAGAGATTCAAATGGCACTGCTACCAGTCTGATGGAAGGACATTTAGATATTCACTGTTTCAAAATGTTCACTTCTGCATTATGGTGTCTCCATTAGCGGCAGAGGCACCCTGCAGTTCATCCATTACGCCTCACCTGAATTAGCAGCTCCTGATGGGCAGATGGCTTTCAGAGGAGAAGCAATGAACTACTCTCAGTGTAGTAATACTTACAGATGGTCAGCGAAGGACGGCGTGACAGTATTAGAATTCTCGACTTTTGCTAAGGCAAGCATAATGTTGCTTAAATGTAAAGTTAGGTATTCAAACAACCCCCAACTCGAGTCAAGGGTAGCCAACTGTGGTCCTCCAGGGCTGTAACCCGACTGTAATTTAAGTAATCCTGAACACGTTAATTAGCTGTTTCAGGTGTGTCATCAAACATGATTCCTACATCAATTTATGCAGCTTGTTGAAGAGAACACCATGGCAGCTGCATAGCAACATAATGACAGCCACCACGGCTCCTTAGCATCCTGTGTACTTCTTCAAAAAATGTGAGAAATAGTTACAATTTTATGTTTGTTATGCACCATAAATTCTGTTAATGGGACATCAGTCTGTGTAACACACACTCAGTCAATGAGAATGTGTGGTCTCACTACACACACACAGACACACACACATCTAGCGTTGTCAACATAATTGAATCGGTCACCGGTTCACACTGAGGCATGTTAATGCTCTTATATGGGCATTTCTAAACATAATGGGTTTGAATTAGACTGGAATGCATGTGTGCAGATGAGAATTATTGAGATGGAGCTTTATGGTGATTGTGAAAGTCTTTGATGGCAGTGGTAATGTTTTCTGGCTCTCCCGTCTGACCGCTAACTGGACACTCTGCCTGGGAGACAAGCTCAACAGGCAACAGAATATCTGGCTACAAACTGCAGTGACTCTTTGGAAATCGAATAGATTTTTAATAATAATAGAACAAACATGATTATTTGCATACCGCAGTATGAAGATGTTGTTTAGATAGCTGGAGTGGGTTTGATCCGTCTGTTGGCAGAGCTCCTGAGAGGATGGTTGCCTCTTTTATGTGACTGGCTGGTGTACAGGAATAATTCAGCATTAAGTACTTATGGAAATGAAGGGGGGAAATGCTCCCTTTCTTTCTTTTTCATACACACTTGCACACACACTGCTTCAAAATATAGATACTTACAAAGGCCCCATATATAGCCTCCTTTCTAGAAGTGTTACATAATGGTCATCAGGGTTGTTAGTTAATTGAAATAAAACAAAATGTACGATTCTTGAACTTATTGGTTTTAGCTGATTGCAATGGCAACTTATTTTTATTTAGTTTAATGTGATAAAATAACTGAAACTAAAATGTAAATAAACAGTAGCAGTATAGACTAATTAAAAACTGATACATTTAAAAACAGATAAAAACACAGAAATTATAAAAATGGAAAAATATCAAAAATATTCTAAATAAAAATTACAATTAAATCTTAATGACACTTAATGGCAATAATAACACTAAAAGAATAATAACAGTAAAAGAAGGGTTGCATTTGTTAACGATAATTAACTCATCAGTTAACATTAACTTACAATTAAAATTTTAATTGTTGATTAATTCTATTAATCATAGCTAACAAATTATTTTAACGTTTAGGCCTACTTATACATTATTAAAATGGACTGATGTTATCAAATGGACCTGAGTTTAAATAGACTAACAATGAACAGTTCTATTTATATTAGTGGTGGGCTGTTAACATGAGACTCTTCACAAATACCATGGTGAAGCTAAATAGTACAGCAAAAACATGTTAATGTGTGGTTACTTTAGTTCAACTATTATGACTTTTATTTGTGGTAAACATGTTTAATTTTGATAATTAAAACATATGTAACCGAGTGCTGAAATGAGTAATCTTACCTGATACTGATATTACAATAGCCAGTCTTAACAGTTTACATGATCTGGCTCGTTATTTGTATTTATTTATTTTATATATTAAAATATATTAAATGTGTGTGTGGTAAGAGGATTTATGGCGTATCGCGTTCGCTGAAACACACAAGGAAACGCGTTGTGAAAAATAATATCAAAGACATTGCATTCGGACTCTAGAATTATCACAGCGGTTGTGAGAGAAAAACACAGACATGGCAGATTCGGACGGGATTAAAATCACCAAGTACCTCTGTGAAACTAAACATTCTCTAACTACCTCCTGTAAAACTAGTCCTGTCCGAATAGGGCTTTATTTTTAGTTATTATTTAGGTAGCACACATATTCTGAACGCCTTTGGCAGAATTCAAATGAGCCATTTTAATCTATGCCCACCCCTACATTTTATTAACATTTATAAAATGTGATAAATATTGTTACAAATATGTTTTGTTAGTTATTTGATGCATTAAATACAGTTATCAAATAAATCGTTCATTTAAAGTGTTACTAGACAATTCTTACAATATTCTTCGCATTTCATACATATTTAGTCAATATGATTTTAATCAAACAGTTTTGAAATAAAATCATTAGAAATGTATAAATAAAAATGTATTAATTTTTTCAAATATTTCTGTTTTAAAAAACATACATTATAGTGTAACGCAACTTGTCCTTCATACATTTATTTTCTCATTCTCTGTCGTTCTTTCTTCGTGTTTCCAGTGAGATATTTTTATGGAACTGGAATGTAAAAGGTAATATGGGTCTGTGTGTACATAGTCCTAGTACATGTGTATCTAAGGCTGTGCTTGCACGTGTGTGTTTATAGAGTAGAATTGGTTGTGATATCTTACCAGCATCTAATACAATTTGTAATCCAATATTTAACAGACGATGGTTGGCAGATTTTAATGTTCCACACGTATAATCCTGGACATCAGAGCAAGAGATAAAGATGAGGTGTGCAGAGTTATAATAGACTGATCTGTGTATTAAAATAAGCCTATAAAATGCTTTTTAATATCAGCTAATTCCAGCAAAGATGCTCCAGACAAGCAGAGCCAGACTATCCATTAAATACATTTATGACAGCACAGACGCAGCCAGATCAGCTTCATCCTCACAGCTACTGATAACCTCCAGGAGGCTCACGGAGGTACTGGGAAAAGAACAGGTAATTGCGTTTTAATTGTCTCCTCTGAAAGTCATCTGCTAACTGCAAATTTCTTCTGCAAGTTTCTGCACACAGCCAGGTTTAGACAAAGTTAGAACCCGTTGCTCTCTGAAGAAACCTCTAACTATTATGGCTTTGTTAAAATTAAACATTCATTAAAATGTATATTGCTCTTTGCAAATATTCAATAATTAACCTAGGTTTTGGATTATTTTAAGAATTAAAAAAGTTGCATATATTACATATGTTTTATATAAATTGAGCAATAGGAAGCAAAAGTACATGTGCATCTAATTGTGCATGCATGTGTGTGTGGGAGGAGGGTTGTGTGTGTGTGTGTGTGTGTGTGTGTGTGATGAGGTTGCATAAGCACATTCAGCCTTGTTTCAGTCCATCAAACACCTCAGGTACTGATGCAGTCTGTGATATTTGCTAGGAGAGGTCACAATATATTGTAACGTGTTATTTGATTTAATATAACGTCTTTGTTTTAATATGGCGTATTTCAAATTGCTGTCGGCTTAAACGTTAAAACTTGAAATGCATAATGTTCTCTGGAGATAACTTTCTCAATACATTCATTCCGAAATATTCCAATTTCATTAGTACGCGAGTTTCATGAAGCCGTAGGTTGCAACAAAGATGTGAAATCTATTCTGGTATTTTCTCAGCGTTGCAAGAGGACTACCCTGTATGTGTTTCCAAAGGCCAGACATCTAGATGGAACTCAGAACATGCTGACACCTCAAAACAAGCTTTTCTCACACTAGATTTCAGTTAGTCTTGCTGTTTGCAACATGAATTTGAATTTGGATATTTTTGACAAGATGCTTGCCTGGAAAAAACCCTTTCATGTGCATCCATCTTCTGGTTTACTCTCCTAGCAGATTCTTCCTTGTTTACTCTTTGCCAAGGTCTCTTTTTTTTTTGCAGTTCTGCTCTGCAGCTCAGCGTTGTGACTGGCTATGAAATCATCTCTCCGCATGCTGTTAGATGACACAATATTGTATCCACCTGGAGGAAAACATGAAGCTCAGATAGCTATTGCAGATGTTTCTTTCTTAGTCTTATCATGTTAAACAAAGTGGATTTGCCATTATGGTGTGAAGGTGGTAATTCGATCTCTTGATCAAATTACTTTAGTAGCTGAAGTTTTAAGATATAGGAAAAAAAGTTTTCAGTCGAAACAATAATTAATGTGCAGTATTTATATATTTGGTCAATGTTCGTTCTGCATCAGGCTTTATTTTTTGGTAGTCTGCACAAAAAATGATGTATCCACACAAATGAATACGTTTTGTATAATGTTATTAATTTATGATTTCTGTTTAAAAATGAGTCTATGGATGAGACTATTTCTATGGATTTAAAGAAGCGAAGCAGAAATAGTAAGAGATATTCTGCAACAATATTTCTACACATCTCCCATTAGGAGGAAACTACGTAACATTGCTTTTTGTATTTAATAACAACTCGCATCTTTCATGTATTTCAAATGTGAGAGATTAACAACGTGTTTCATACATTGTCACTTCCTTTATGGGTTTAGCAAAACCCCAGGCTGATCTCAGAATAGCATATTCTTCCTATTTCTGCCAAATAGCCTAAAGATATGACCAAAATAGTAAGGACAGCAACCTATGCTGGTTTAAATTCAACAATAATACATCTGTATAACTCCGGTTGGTGATGATATCAGCTGTAAAGCAAGTCAAGGTGGAGCACTTTCGATGAATTATGATTCTGATGAATCTTGCACAGCAACGCTGTTAATATTAAGAATGTACATAAGGTCTGTTTGGATTTTATGTTCTCCCATGTGACTTACTTATGCTGCTCTTAAATGTAAGATTCAGGCTTGTAGAACATGTCTTTGTGTAAAGTTTGCCATGAGAAATTGTGGAGAAGGAAACCAATTGAACCGTTCTGTCCAGGATAATCATGTGGATTTATAGAGATCCTCAGGCACTCGCTCCTGCACAGGAACTGTCCTGATCTGAACCGCAGACAAAATAAATGCTCCTCTCTCTTTCCTGGTCTTCCTCTTTCTCTCCCAAATGTGCTATATCAGCCACATAAAAATATGCCTGTCATTATTACACTGTCTTTATGTCCTTCAAACTTGATGAGGAATAAAAAACAAGAGCAGGCACATCTCTACCCCAGCTGGAAGTTAGTGATAGAGGAAAGGTCAGCACTCACATCTTATCTCTCATGATTTGTGGTGTTATTAAATGTAAAATATAGCTTTGATACTCTGATGGTACCTTTATTGTGGGTCATGTAACAGCTTTGTAGGTTCATACATGTGACCGCAATTCATATCCAGCTCAAGCTAAACTTCTAAAGCAACCAAGAGAGAAAAAAAACGATTTTAAGATGCTTATTTGTATTTAAATGAAAGCTTGCGACTTCTACGTCTTTGCTCAAGCAAAGGATGCTTTTTTAGGTTTTGTCCGGAAAACTTTCGCGCTCAGAAATGACGTCTTTGTCCGGTGCCAACAGCACCGACTCTCCACATAAATGTCATTGTAAATGTCAGTGCGAAGGACCCGCAGTGACCTGTGTGCAAATCCCTGACCATTTGGACTCTGTTGCCAGAGGATCCATTACTAGGGACTGTTTGAAAAAAGTCAAAAACTGCTTTTTGGAGCCCGAGGTCCGACTTGAGCTCAGATAGAGGATTGTGCGCTGATCTCAGTGATGAGCTGCAGAGAAGCAAACCGCTGAGGCATTTGAGCGCACCACTCGAAAAGGGTTTCAGCCGAATAGATATTGCAACCTTGAGGGAATCGAAATGTCTTTCTAATTGTACAAAATGGTTACATTTGATCAGCTGAGTTACATAAAAATGAAATAACCAGAACTTAATCAGGAATAAAAGTAAAAAGGCTGATAGTAAGCATGGCTGATATTTATTCCAAAATGACACACTAATTCATAGTAATGTTATAGTTTGCCTATATAACATCTTCACACAAAATACGTTAGTTCTAAGAATGATTCCAGATAAACACAGAGGGAGATAACACAAACTGTAATAATGTCATTTTTAGGTTTTCTAACATGGTTTGTTTTTCCATATTAAAGCGTATTATAAATATTCAGTCATTCATATTAATATTGAGAATTTGAGAACTGATGTTATTGGGCCAACCTAGTCTCTTCATACATTTCTGCAAAACTGAAGCGAAGCAGTAAGGTACGTAATTAAGTGGTTCCAGAAATTTAAGTAGAGGCACATATTTCCAGTGAGCCCGGGTAACATTATGCAGGTGTCACAACAAATGTAAAATAAGTACAGATATTCCAAAATTAGAATTTCTGGACACACCTTTTAGCACAGAGAGCTGAAGCCGCTCTGTTGTTGTCCAGTGTGTGTGATGCCTCGGGTTACTGGACTCATGCTAGACTGATGGCAGGAGATAGTGATCTTGTCAAAGCACACTTCCTGTCAGTTGTGGCTTCGGGCTGACCAATGTTTGGCAGGCTGAGGCGCTAGTTAAAATGCCGCTATGGGTTAAAAGGAAATGCTCAGATAAATCATTTCTAATCTTAGAGGTGACATGATGACAAAAGGTGCGGATTTAAGGCTGTCCAAAAAGTGATTTTCTTTAAGTGTTCAATTGTGTTCACTAGGCTGAAGTAATCTGTAACTTATTTCCAGCTATTTTACGCAGCAGTTGCTATTTGTTGCAGACAGAACAGACCTTGAACTTAAAGTAGTAAATGATCAAAAAAGGGTACAAACCAGTCACTTGGTATATGCACTATTTAGGGGGTAAATAAGGTACAAAGATGTAACTTTTAGCTTTTGTACTTTAGGGTACCATCCCAGTGACAGCATGCTACCTTTTTTCTGACAGTGTTTATAAAGTGTGACTCGGTCTGAACACTTTGCATGAGTGGAAGCCTTAGGTGATGCCAGGTGTTACATGCACACAAAGCAGTGGGTCCGATGCGGTTTGAATCTGTTTCACTCAAAGACGCAACCTTCCTGAGTTGTAAAGCTTTTTTAGTTTTCTTGGCACGTAATCTTCATGGCTCCTTCGGGTTGGAATAGAGATGGAGTGATGGAGGGAAACAGTCGATGAGAGTTCATGAATGGAAAATTGTGAGCAAAACAAGCGTGACCTGATCGGTGTCGCGAAGAGCCAAAGAATAATTGAAACTGCAAAAATGAGCTGCTTTAGAATTCATCGAATGATTTGTAAATGGGTTTATGGGGGTAAGTCAATCAGAAATGCATTTCTGCACAGACACAATGAGGTCATTTTCGGAGGAGATGGATGTGTCTGACCGTTTTGTTTTTGAGATAAAGCATGAGGCTGAATCACTTAGCTTTTAAAGACAGCCAGACAGGGTCTTCCAGCGGGGCATTTTTTTCCATTGTTATCTTTTAGAGTGTTGTGAACGGTGTGAGGAGATTTAATGTTAGTCTGCAAGGATAATAGTTATTACAGCGCCTCCCTAATCGAGTTATAAATTACACATCAGAGTCTGTATTCTGTCAGTCCACACACAGATCTTCACATACACACTCTTTTAAAAGACACAGACACACTGTCTCAGAGATATTACAGAGTCAGTGAAAGAGACCCACTATCACTATAATGTCTTTTTCTTAAATTCGGATGTCATTTTCTGGTTCAGTTTTTGATAAATGCTGACCGATACAGTACATAAGTAGTGCCTAATGATTTGTTGCTTACATTTTAGAGGTTTAAAATGTAAAATAATATATATGAAAATAAATATTTATTTGAAAATAACTTTGTTTCAATTAAAATGCAAAATAAAAATAATCATAAATAAGGAAGTAATGAATAAAAAGTACAATACAATACAATAAAAAACAATATAGTGGATGAAAAGGAGTAGTACTACCCACGCAAAGGCAACCTGTGCACAGCAGTCATTGTGGTCCCCGAAGGGCCGTTCACACTGACAGCGATTTGCAGAGACAAAGGAACCGGAAGTCATTCATTTTGAATGAGAGTTGTTGATTTGAGTCGACATGAGCAACAGAGACCGACGGCAATGCAACAAAGTTGAGCAGAGTTCATCTCTATGCAAATGTACAGTGACATAATGTGACTATGAGATAATATGGCAGTGAGAGAGAGAGCGGAGCACGTGTGATCCACCACATGATACCGTTAGATACAGTCAAGGGGTTTATGTGAATTACATTCTGAGACTTCACTCATCCTCATATCGTACCAAACCTGCATGACTTCCTTTACTCTGTGGAGCGAGCACAAAACATGACGTTTTGAAGATTGTCTCAGTGCTGGGGTCTAGTTTTTCCGTCATTTTGTCGTCGGTAGAACACAAAAGAAGCTATTTTCGGAACGTCTTATATTAAATTGATTTGTTAAGTGAGTCATTGCGATTGAATTGAATTATTTAAGCAGTTGATTAATTCAGGAGCAAAACACCGTCATGTTGCTCTGAGACACAAAACAGTGCACTCAGTGTTTTCTTTGGTTTTTGCAATATACCCTAATTGTGTACCATACCATACTGTTCCGCATGTAATATTGATATTCAAACAGAATAGAATTACATCACTTTCTCATTCTCTCTCTTTACTAGGTAACATATTTGTGGTGAGTCTTTCTGTGGCTGACCTGGTGGTGGCGCTGTACCCCTACCCCTTGGCTCTGGTCGCTATCTTTCATAACGACTGGACGATGGGTTCCCTGCACTGCCAGCTGAGCGGGTTTGTTATGGGACTGAGTGTGATCGGCTCGGTCTTCAACATCACGGCTATCGCCATCAACCGCTACTGCTACATCTGCCACAGTCTGCGCTACGACCGGCTGTACTCCCGTCGGAACACCTGTCTGTACCTGCTGCTCACCTGGATGCTAACCGCTCTGGCCACCGTGCCCAACTTCCTAGTGGGCTCCCTGGAATACGACCCGCGCGTCTTCTCCTGCACTTTCACCCAGACCGCAAGCTCTTCTTATACCATCTGCGTGGTTCTCATCCACTTTCTGGTCCCTCTGGGCGTGGTTTCTTTCTGCTACCTGCGCATATGGACGTTGGTGATCAGGGTCAAAGGTCGCGTGCGGCCCAATCCGAGGGTCAGAGCGGCCGACTTGAGAAATTTCTTGACGATGTTTGTGGTGTTTGTGCTGTTCGCCGTGTGCTGGGCGCCCCTGAACTTTATCGGGCTTGCCGTGGCGATAAACCCAGCAAGAGTGGCGCCGAATGTCCCTGAGTGGCTGTTTGTTACCAGCTACTTCATGGCATATTTTAACAGCTGTCTGAATGCTGTCATCTATGGGTTGCTCAACCAGAACTTCAGGCAAGAATACAAACAGATTCTCCGTGCTCTCTGCACCCCACGAGCACTGTTCACTGAAAGCTCCAGATACAACACTGAAGCCATAAAGAGTAAACATTCTCCGGCGGGAACCAATAACAATGTGAAAGACCCCAATATGTATAAGGGCGGTGTAACACACACTCTTTTCTAGTGTGTCACTCCACATTTAAATAACAACCACTATATTAGGGTACAAAGGGGTTAAAGGCACAGCGGGGTTAAACACACATTTGCTTTTATTTTTCCGCAGCATCTGTGGTTCACTATGCACCATACAATTTTCGATTCAGCAACTGAATCTAATATTTCACTATTTTAAAACTGACCTATTATTTTACAGGGTTTTTTTTATTACACATGAGAATCCATACAATTTCAAAAACAACGTTCTTGTTCAAAGATCTGAGAAATATGCAAATGTATGGTATTCATGATAAAAACGTGCACCTACCGTTGAAGCTAAAGGCACAGTAATTGTAAAAAAAATAAATAGCAAGTTGATATTTTCAGTTGTTGACAGGAGACCGATTCAAATGGTCAGTATCATGTATTACGTTGGGTTTCCACCTTAAAGATAATCACCATATTAATAATGAAGCTATCATATTAAAAAATACATCAATCGGATTTTAATCACAATTCATGTGATTCATTGTTACTGTAAAGCCTCAAAAAATGATAAGATCTTCTTCAAGCGAGAATTTTTAAATTCCTC
Organism: Enteromius afrohamiltoni; assembly: GCA_034779775.1. Classification (NCBI taxonomy): domain Eukaryota; kingdom Metazoa; phylum Chordata; class Actinopteri; order Cypriniformes; family Cyprinidae; genus Enteromius; species Enteromius afrohamiltoni. Next base: position 3,712,727 of record JAUYWG010000038.1, read on the forward strand.
TTGCTGTATTTTTAAAAGTAACAAATGTAAATGACAGTGTAAAATAAATTTTAATAAATAGAATTTTTAATATTCATCGTCATTCATTCATTCATTTCCTTTTGAATTTATCATTCTGAACAAGTATTAACTTTATTATGCAAATTTATTGCAGTCCACTTGTTAAAAAGATAGTTCATCCAAAAATGAAAATTCTGTCATTTATTACTCACCTTCATGTCATTCCAATATCTTCAGAACACAAAATCAAAATAATTTTGATGAAATCGAGATTTTTGGGACCTTGTTTACAGTAACGCAACTGACACGTTTAATGGCCCATCATTAAAATAGTTCATGTGACATTATTGGTTCATATACTTTTTTGTATACTTTTTGTGCGCAAAGAAATCAAGTCAAGTCACTTTTATTTATATAGCGCTTTTAACAATACAGATTGTAGCAAAGCACTGAACATTATCAAA
>JAUYWG010000038.1:3736427-3774763 GCA_034779775.1 Enteromius afrohamiltoni
TGTGTGTGTTTGTGTGTGCGCGGGTGTCTGTGTTCAGTTTCAGCTCTCCTCTTCAGACTCGCTGCTCTATGAGCAGGAGCGTGGCGGTGTGGAGAAGAGTCAGATTCTTCTGGAAATCTCCCAGAAGCTTTCGGTTCACACACGTACGGCAGCCGGAGGTCAGGAAACCCATCAGCACTATTACAAATAAACACAACAGTGGGAAGTATGAATAACATCTCAAAACTTAACTGGATCCGCTCCAAATGTAACTCGATTCACACTGAACCTGTAAACATTAACCTGCTCCATCAGCACCATGTAATTGAGGGAAGACACTGAACTCTAGATTACTCCAGAGACACTGAATCTGCAATTAGTGCATTTTGAACGGCTTTCAGTGAAAAGCATCTTCTGCACCATGTTAGGTTTCTCTGCATCCTTGCTTTGTAACACAGGGGAATCTGTAATGCCAGTACTGAATATTTAGCACTATGGCAAAATAAATTATATTCTAGGTCTGTACTTTTTAGTAAATCAGAAACATCCAGTCTGATCAGTGTAGCCCGTTTCCAGAAACAAATAACTCTTATGAGTTTGTTCTGTTGAAAGGTTTAAAGAGTTGAGTTACTGTTGGAGTCGATTTCAAACACTTCCATCATTTTTAGCATTAGCAGAGATAATTATTACCTAAAAAGAGATTATAACTTCTTTAGTGTACTTCTTCATGAATCATTTTACCTTTAACTCAAAGTAAACAACTTCACAAGTGATCAATTCAGCATTACCAGTGTGTGAAAAACAGCAAACAAGGGGATAAAAGGGGTACAAAAGGTATAAAAACTGGGGTGGTAACTGTTCAAAAGGTACATGTTTGTACCTAAAGGGTCCATTTTGGTACCTTAAAGGTACACATTAGTACTTTAAGTGTACATATTTGAACCTAAAAGGGTACAAAAGTGTATCTTTTAAAAGGTACTGCCCCAATAACAGCTTGAGTGTAGATAGATACTAATAACTAATAATTTTAGTACATAATACATAACAAACAACACAAGTGTTCTACTTGAGTGGCCAGTAGACTTTCTAATTTAAAAGCAGTTGGACTATTTTTGGTTAGTTTTGGATGCTAAGCAGTAAAGCACCTATTGCATTTCTACAGGGTTTTTTAGTTCTTATTAGGTGAGTGATCCGTTTGAAGCCACAAGTCAATACATAATTTTTAGCGATCATTTGGAGGAATCCTTAAACGTCACACTGTAAATTTCTGTTAAACGCTCAAAAACTCTTTTAATATAAGATGTTTTATGCTTTATGAACACGTACAAAACAGTCTGTTATCAAAGAGGGATTCCATTTACCAAAATGTTGGAGAAAATGTTATTTATTTATTTGGTTGTTTGTGTGTGTGTTCATCTCAGCTATCAGGTTCTGTCATCACTGCCAATTGATAAAACCAGATCGCTGCCATCACTGTTCTGTCTGCCAAATGTAAGAATCACCCCCTCTATCTTCTCTCCATTTCTGTGTGTGTATCGGTGCATCTCCCACTCATCTACGCACTCTTCCCTTAATGAAAGGGAGACGTAGAAATGCGATCTGTGGGTGAGTGTGTGTGTGATAATTACAGGATGTTGTTGAAGCGCTTGGTCACATTTATTTGAGTGGACACAGTGAATCTTCTCAAATGTGTCAATATCAGGTTCCCATCCTTTGATTAAAGTCCAGGTCTGAGTGTGTGTGAGAGAGAGTGAGTGGGATGGAGAAAAAGAATGACTCTGTGTTTGTGGAGATTTTGAGTGTGTGTGTGTCTGATTACACTGGGGTTTTTATTATTATTTAATGAGAATAGTTCCTGTGGCCTGTGCACTTCACTCCTGCGGTCTGTCTTTCTTTTTTTTATTTAGGTGTGTACTAAAGATGGATCATCATTGCCCATGGTGTGTAAAAAGACTGTTGAGAAATGCATATTTTCAGTAATGTAAACAACTTATGAATCTTTGTAATCTGTGGCTTTGTAATGTAACTTACTTAAAAAGAATCGTTCACCCCAAAATTTGAATTAGCTGAAAGTCTACCCGCTCTCAGGTCATTCAAGATGTAGACGTACCTCAGAATCAGAGTCCCAACAACTGCTAAAAACATCACAATTAATCCACACGACTCAGGTCAGTCAGTTAACATCTTGTGGAGGGAAGAACCATGCGTTTGTAAGAAACAAGTCCATCAGTAAGGACTTATAGCTTTAAAGGGATATTGCCTCATGCACGCACTTTTTATGATGGATGGATTGATTTTACTTTAAAATCTCGACTCCCACTCACTGCTGTTATAACGCTTGGAAGATCCAGGACATTTTCAAAAGGGGTCATACAAACCCAGTTTTCCACAAGCTAATAAGATTATTTAGGGTCTTAATGGAAAGTTTGCAATATAGTTTGTTTTAAAATTTCTCAAAGATAGTGTAAAAAAAACCTGTCATAAACAGCTCTTTTGAAAATTCTGTTCTGTGTACTTCCCCTTTAAATCTTCACAAGCTCCCCTGACTCCGTCCCTCTTTTCCGAGGCGCTCTCAGAGGATCTTTTTTTTTAGCTGTATTCACAGTGAAACTTGCTAATCAGCACATTATTAGGAAAGGCGATTTGCAAAGATTCATTAAAAGACATTATGCTCACTGCTTCTGTAGGTCAGGCTGGATCATGAATGATTCGCGCAAACATAAACGCATTCCGGTTGATCAAGGGGGCGTTTCCCTTCAGAACCAACCATAACATTAATATTCTGCCTTTCGTTCACTCAATATCGGGAGTAAATCACTACTGCTCTGTTCATTAATACATTCAACAACAAAACACCTCAATCTCTTAGGAATCATGCTTGTCTCTGCGTCTCGGTCTGATGCCGGCTCACTCAGGGCGGGTCTGGGGTAAGACACCGGTTTGTGTGACAGGCTGCTGTCAATCATCTATTGTGGGTGTGGCTTCACACCGACATGCATTTGAGAATGGCTTGATTTCAGAAGGGGCTACTTATTTTTATTAAATCAATAGAAAACTACCTGTGGATGTTTATCATTGTAGGCTGGTTGTGTACACACATTTCAGTCCAAACAGCTTGTAAAAGTGTATGACCCCTTTAATATAACTCTGATTATATATTATATATTACACCTGGGTTGTGGAGGGTGAGTAAATCATGGGTTTATTTTCATTTTTGTGTAAACCGTCCTATTAAAACATTTCTTCGTCTGGCCATAATATGAGTTCCCTCTACATAATAACATTCCTCCAGTGAAAAGGTCCGTCCCCTGTTGGCTTCACACATTAAAGCCAATCAACACATTTCATTAGAACTGTTTTAGACTGATCTTGGTTTTAACTGTGTTTGATTTGTGCACATTCTCCTCCTGATTCAGACAAAACTTGTCCCCTGGAGAACGCAGCATTATTACATGCATTATTATTATACCCTAAAACAACGGTTTGAACAGAAAAACATTTTAAGGATGGATGTTTATCACCAACATACAATGTTTCGCTCAAGACATTTGTTGATGAACGAGTTTGATCAAAAGCTGTTTGGACTTTAATTCTGACAGCAAACTCTCTTATATCTTGGATGGCCTGTGGGTAATTAAATTCCCAAAGTATTAATAAATAGTGAGTATAATGTTCCATTAAATATCTTTTAATTTTCCACTGATGTTGTTTAGGCAGTTAAATTCTTGTTTAAATAATCTCGTTTTAACAAATTGACGTTGATCATTTTCTTCTTGTGTGTGCGCGCTGTGTTGTTGTGAGCATGTTTAGGCTGAATAACTGTATTGGATTCTCCAACTATAAGTTCTTCATGCTCTTCCTGCTCTACTCACTGCTGTATTGCCTGCTTATCGTCGCAACAGTTACACCAACCTTCATCCAACTGTGGCTGGTGGGTGACACTTTTTTTTTTTTAAGCAAGATTCAAATGCAGTTTGCATGTTAGAGGCAGGTCTCAGCCTCAGATGACACGTCCACAGTTGCTTGCCATCAAATATTAAAAATATACTAATTCTTATAAAATGTCAAGCTTCAATGCAAAGTCACTTGGATAGAAATCACATATCTTATAAAAAAGGTTTTATCTTTTTCAGTATGACTTTATTTATTATTTGAGTAATTATGTGTCTTATTTTTGCACAGTATCTTATTGCAATAATAAGAATTACACACACTCTCTCTCGCTTTCTCAGGGCAAGCTGTTTGATAGTTGTGTTAAACTGCATGTTTTGTTCCTGACACTGGTGTCGGCCATGTTTGCGGTCACCCTCTGTTTTTTGCTCTTCTTCCACATCTGGCTTCTTGTCAGCAACAAAACTACTCTTGGTAACACCTGCATGTTTCACACATTCATATACTGTGTAAGAGGTGTTGTATGGCTCATAACATCTCTCACCGTCTTTCTGTCAGAGTGGCTTTCAGTCCCGTTTTTTGTGGACGGACCAGCAAGTCAGGCATTTGATGTGGGTGTCTGGGCAAACTTCTTACAGGTGTTTGGAAAGAACAAGAGTTTCTGGCCATTTCCGGTATTCAGCAGGTCAGTAATACCCATTGTTTTGATTCTGAGAACTCAATGACTCATAAACAACTTTACATTAAAGATTTATGACAGAATCATTTTAGCGCAATAATTGTAATTTATTGTAATTATTAACAACAATAATAATAAAGGTAACACTTTGGAATAGGAAACACGTGCTCACTATTAACTACAACTTTTGCCTCAATAAATTCCTAATTTGCTGCTTATTAATCGTTAGTAAGGTGGTTAGGTTTAGGGATATAGAAGAAGGTCATGCAGAATAAAGCATTAATATGTGCTTAATTACTACTAATAAATGTCTAATATTCTCGTAAAATGTGTAGTAATAAGCAACTAGTTAAGAAACCCTAAAATAAAGGGATTTTCTTTTACCTTTATCTAGAATGGACACTTTAAATTGATCAAAAAACAACATTTAGCTCATTTATATTCTTACAAAACAGTTCTGTTTAATATAAATGTTGTTTTGCTATCTATTCATCAAAGTCAAAAATGATACTTTTCAAGATTGATAAGAAATTAAGAACAATAAATATTTTTTTCATTACCAAATCAGCATTTCTGGAGGATCATGTGACCTTGAAAACGCTTCTGGAATCATGTTTTTTAATTGTATTTTTATCCCATTTATCTTTTAGAAGCATGCCACACGTCAACACATTATACAGACCCCACACGTTAGTTTACGTTAATGGTTACTGTCTTTTATCGTATTGGAATTGCCACATATAACATTTTCCAGTTTTCAGACTGAAATGCCTGCATCGATCCATATCCTTACTGGCATTTCCCTGTTTAGTCAAATGGCAGCGATCGGAAGAATTTGCGTTTGGTTTATTTTGATCTAAGTCACTACACACAATCATGTTTCTCATTATGTCTATCAAAGTCAAGGGGATGGACAGTCTTACCCCTTGAGGTGGCAGATGTCATCTCGCAGACCTTCAGTGATGAATGGAAATGGACATTGTGCCACGGAAGGAAGTGTGGGTAAGACTCGCACATTCTGAATCATATTTCATAAATCAGTCAACGTCCAATCGTGCTTATCAGTTAATCAATCAGAGTTTGCCGGATTGCAGAGAGTCACTTCTGTAGTCAGAATGGTTTGGTAAATCTTTTATTTAGAAGGAGACCGAATTTATCCCAGTTCTCACGCTGTCTCTAAAGGTGATCTCCTCTCTGCTTCTGTCATTAACTTAAGTGTGCTATCACAAAGAGTAGGATTACGAACACTTACTCTAAAATTCCCCTACTGATGTAAAACAAACTCCAAAAAGCACTCGGAATAATCATTGTTTAAATTCTCAGAAGCAACTAGCAGGTTAGGAGAAAAATACATGGAATCTTTTATTGTAATAAAAACATGATCGGAGTAATTTGGGATTCAGACTGCTAGTGTATACCGCCCCCTTGAGGCCAAACCAGGGCTGCACAGCCTGATCGAAAATTCTGATTTGAGCTATTTGTCTGTCTCCTCAGTCTCACCTGAGGGGGTCTCTGTTACCATAGCAGTGGATGACTAGCAGTAATGAAATAAGGTATGAGAAATGATTGTTCTGCTTTTCAAGGGCATCTCTGTATTGACTCGCGCAGCCTGTGAGGATTCGAATGTAGTAGAAATGAAGTTATATAAAGCGCTCTTTGTATTTTTAGGTTGACGGAACGGGTCATGTGACATCGTCACAGAAAGCTCTCAGTCACAGGTTAAGCTTACAGGAGCGGCGGGCAGCCCTCAAGGAGACGAGGGTGAGGGTGAACACCTGCCCGCATGCTCAGTTTTCACCTGGAACACTTCCTGCAGGAGCGATCAGGTCTCCGAAAACCTCTCCTTTACTGATCAGGGTGTGAGAGAGCTTTATCAGGTGTCCCTGCTAAGTGATGATGTTTTAAATTCATTATTTTGTGGTGAAATGCATTTTGGTGTTTTTCCTGTTGATTCCAGCTTTATGACGAGACACTGTTAAATAACGTCTTGTATGAAATTAATAACAGTACTAAACAAATACAGTTCATTTAATACAAAATATTTTATTTGTATTTTTCCGTTTTGCATCACTGTTCAGGAAACGTTTGTTGTAATCCTGGTGGCATCATGGATAAGCACATGTATTTAAAAGATTATAATACATTTGCTCACATCAAGCATGGATAAATATATAATAACAACCAATAAAAATACAGAGGCCAGCCCTGATGAACCATTCACACACGCAGAGACACTTGCTGTGGGCTAGTCAGGATTTACCAGGTGGATAAAGAAACAAAACAAATACCAAAGCCGCTTCAGCTGAATCCAAGTGAACGTGTGTGCTGTTGTCAGTCTGTGCCGAAATACCTTTGGCCAAAGTGTGTCGGAGCAACAGCGTGAACTTCGGTTGTCAGTATGGTGATGTCAGGAAACTCCTGAACAATGGACCGTGCACCTGTGCAAAGCATTAGTGAATAATAGACTTTATATAAAAGAAAGAAATGAATGCATTTATTCAAGGATGCATTAAATCACAAAAAATTAAAGACATTTATAATACACAGAACTATTTAGCAAACGATGAGCTGCTACATTCAGCTTTTCCATCACAGTAATTAATTACTTTGTAGAATATATGTGACCCTGGACCACAAAACCAGTTTTAAGTCGCTGGGGTATATTTGTAGCAATAGCCAAAAATACATTATATGGGTCAAAATTATTGATCTTTCTTTGTATGCCAAAAATCCTTAGGACAGTAAGTGAAGGTATTTAGGCAATTCCTTGCTGAAAATATATTAAAACTTATTTTTTGATTAGTGATATGCATTGATAAGATCTAATTTGGCTTATTTATTCAGCTTTCAGACCGTGTATAAATCTTAATTTCGGAAAATTAACACTTACGACCAGTCCAGGGTCTCACATTAAAATAAAACACTTCTTGTAACATATATAAATACTGCTCATTGTACTGTATTTTTGTAAGCAAGTGCAGAGAGAGAAGAAAAATGCTAGTGCATATAAATTACAAACGTAAAGTATATATAAATATAAATGTGAGTATATTCACAGCTAATTTCACATTGTTTATAAACGTTCTTGAAAGATTAACACCTAAAAAAAAAGAAGGTAAAATAATACAGATATGTCATATAATTTCTTCATGATTGAGAATACAAATCAAGCCTTCAGGGTTCGCTCTCTGAGTGCGTGTCTTACCGTGTGGAGTGGAGAAGAGACTCAGTAGTATGATATGTTTGGCCTGCAGGCCGTGTTCATTCAGCACCCGCACCGCTTCTATTACAGTGTTGCCTGTACCTGAACACAAACACACACGCAACGATCCATTTATTAGGATGTAACAAAATATAACAATGTTGAAGTTACATCTTTTTATATGAAAACAGCAAAAAAAACCCAACAACAACAAAAAAAGCGAAAGCACATGCAAAGCAGGCATACACCAAATCTTTATCAACAATGGTTCATTTGAATTGTGCCTTTTAATGACATTTTTTAAGTATTTACAGGGAGACCCAGATAAAATTTAGTTACTGTCATTCTCATTTACCTCCCATGATTTCACTCCCAATCAAAGCTCTCTATGTTATAAAAGTAATGTACTTACTAAGTATAGGGTACATGAGCAGAACCTTCCTTCGGCTGATGTCAGGAGGGAACTTTGCATAGTAAACTTTAGCCTTTTGTGTCTCTTCATCGCTCTGGATTAAAATCTTCCCGATACGGATTGATCTGCAGCAGTCTCTTAGGCCTTGCTCCATGGCCTCACCTGCTCACACGATACATGTGTTTTGTATTAGTGTAAAGGGCATGCGCGCTAAACGGCTAAGTGTTTTCAGCAGGACTCACCGCTCCTCATGATGCTAACCCCACAGTTTCCCTTTTCAAACTTCACACCTTCGTATTTATGTCCTGCATAGGGAGTAAATAAGGAAACTTATGCACAAATTCAAGAGCCGACAGTGGCAATGTTATATTTATATGCAAAAGGATTACGGTGAGCTGGGGGAATTGATCGTCATGGTAACAGGCTCACCTGTTGGTGTGGTTACAGTGCACTCACTGTAAGGAAGCTGATTGAGACCCTCCTCCACCACTAATCTTATCTGGGAGCATAACAAACAACCAGTCTGATTTAAATTGAAGGATGGCAAACCAAATACAGAACATGAGAGTCGGTCTACTAATTTCACAACAGAGAACAATCAAGTGTGCAATCAGCCACACATTTACTGAAAAATGTGTGTTGATTGCCTTTATTCATAAGGTCTTCATAAAATATCCTATTTGTTTGTAACAGGTTGACATTCCTGGTGATGCTTACCAATCTATCAGCACAGAACACAAAATCACCTCTACTGGTAGTTCTGAGTGAAACAGAAAAAGGAAAATTATTACCCTTTTACTATGTAAATACATCTCTTTATTATGCAGCTGCATATAGAGTAAATAAAGCACAAATCCGTTCCATACATATTGTTATTATTACTGTATAGTCGTTATTAGGTCATATGCATGCACTTTAACAATCCACAACAAATTCCCCGTGTGTCTAATTCTTCTGATATGTCACAATATGACTTTGTATATTATACGTATGAGTGCAACAAAACAACACGAGGTAATATCCCAGTTTATTTCGTGTACATTTTAGATAATTACAGTCGGATAACCTACGGGTTTAAGTTCTTGTACATATGCGTGCATATGATACAGATCCGGCCTAAATATGGGACACGCAATGTGCATTCAATGCAGATCCGGTTTGAGAGGCGGACTGGACACTCACTTGTCCCGAATGATTGTCTGAAGTTCTCGTATTTGGTCATTTAATGGTAAGAGCTTCAGCTGAGGTCCTATTTGTTGGATGTCGCTCGTGGTTTGGTTCTCGCACGGTTCGTCTTGACAGGTCTCGGCAGAGGGGCTGCTGCGGGCGAAGCGGACGTGCTTCGCGGCGTGTTCGGGGCTCTCGCTGTTATTCAGTTGCTGGTTATGGCACGGCATCTTCTCAATGAGATCCGTTTCCATAGGACTAAAACAATAAAAAGAAAAGTACACCAAACCACCTGGTCCACTTAAAAGGGTGGCTGTTCACGGATGATGTCAATCTGTACCACTATCTTCTCGTCATGTTGAGCGGAGGAGACGCATGAGACATGACGCACGCTCCCGGGGTACAACAATCTGACGTCATATCCCCTGCTCACCTGATTGGTTAGAAATCGTGCCCGTCTAAATCTCGTTGACGTAAGGGGCGGGACGCTGCGGCGCTCATTCAAGCAAACCCAAGCAAAGTGACTGGTGGCGCTTTTAAATACATCGTGATTTGATAAGGGTACTTAAATATAACAAACGCTGTCATAAATAATGATCTTGAAGGAAGATAATTCAACACAACAACAACAAAAAAACTTGCATCAGCAATATTATCGAGGACAAAATTAGGATATTCAGTAAAGATCATGTTCCATAAAGATGTTTTGTAAATGTCTTAGCCTAAATATACAAAAACTTAATTTTTAATATCAATATATAATTTTCATTCTTTCTTTCTTTTTTTTGCACCTTCAGATTCCAAATTTTCATATAGTTACATATAGGCCAAATATTTCCCTATCCAAACCTATGATCCAAACAAATGGAAAGCTTGTTCATTCATCTGTCAGATGATGTATAATTTATAATATATATTTATATATATATATATTTTTTGACTTTTCAGAACTACTGATTTTAAATATACCAATTTGTCTAAGGGAAATAAACTAAATCTGCAGAGACCCCTAGCTAGTGCTTGCGAAGTATCATTGCGCATGCGTGCGCCTCTGCACCTGTTCAGCAGTGCCGCGCGCTCCCGACTCCTCAGCGCGCCGCCGTGCAAAATATGGGGGCGCGCTCTTTATGGCAGGTCTCAAAAGAGGGGGAGCAGCAGCGCACGAGCGCGCCGTCGTTGTCAGGGACGGACGGGGTACAGCTGGGAAAAACACATCCGCACGCACGCACACCCCCGTCTCCGTTACGCACGTACATAAGGCAAAAACAAAAGCGACTCTAAAGGAGGAGAGAGCGGAGAGCGAGCATGCGGCGAGGAGCAGGCGCTGCAGCAGACCTTTGTTTGTTTCCTGGAAACCCTGGAGCGCGAGGGAATAAAATGGAGTGGTAAGGGGCTCCGAGGCGCGAGAGGCGCGTCCACCTGCTGCTACCGGGGAGGCAGTCGGAGAGGGCAAACATGCTGAGACCGCTGCATTGAAGTGGGTTACGAAAAAACAACAACAACAACGTATGACAACATTCTGCACGCCGAGCGATCAAACGGAGTATTAAGAGCGGGCGGGACGGGTGTAACGGGAGGTGAGTGTGCGGGATGCGCGTGTTTGCGTGCGTGATGCGGTGAGTGGGCCAGTGTGACGCGCGTCAAACGCTGCAATGGGGAGAAATGGTGGAACGAGTGTCAGCTGTCATGATGCGTCCATATTGCACAGGTGTGTTTGTGATGGAGAAAACGCAGAGAAACGGATCAGTGTCCCGCGGAAGCTACGAGCCGCAGGCCATCGTTTGAGGGACAGAAAGCATTGGTGCTCATGACGAATACGTGAGGCAAACACACACACACCATCCCCCTTAAGCCAAGGCCATAGCTATATACGCACTCGTTTACAGACAACAAAATAACACGAACGCTTTCATGTGGCGTTTTTCTATATTTACGCGTTTTCATTTTCCCCGCGTTTTGCTTGAGCCTGAGCGCCTGCGACCGATGCGGCATTTGGCGATGCAGAATAGCAGAGCGCGTATCATAGCGCACCATGCAGGCCTTCAATAATTAAGGGTGGACTCAAACCTGTTACGTCTCTCTGAATAATGTAAATTCTCTGGGTTATCCGAGATGTTGAAAGCGCGCTCGTCTTTCAGGCCTCTTGATGTGGTCGTGTTTAGAGTATGGAGGACCTGTCAGACACCGGACAGCCGTCCTGGGAAGATGTTATGGAAGTTTCTTTGATGCTGTCAAGCTGCACCGTGCACGTATAGGGCAATAACAGAGCTAAAGTTCTCTCGTCACAGCTTGAAACACCAAAATCAATATCACAATCAATCAATTGACAAAAAACATCAATCAGAGTGGATGCTGAGGTCTTGTTTGTTTTCCACAGAGAAGCCAGACTTGCAGTCAGCGGTTAAACCTTACGTTAAGTAGTCAGTCAGCGTAGTAATGCTTTCTGTGACATAAATGGATGATATTTTGGTTGCCTGTCAGACAGATTGACCAAGGACAGATTGCAGCAGATTTATTGATCTCTGAAAAAGATCAAACAAACTCGTATCGACATGGATTCGGCTTCTCCTTCTCTCTCTCTTTTTATGCGTCTTTCTCTCTAGCTCTCCACTTCTCTCTCTCTCTCCTCTGTAATTCCATTGTCTGTCTCTTGGGTGGATGTTGAAGCTGAATAAATATTAATTTCGTTTTTAATAAAAGCAGTTTGCAGACAGTGCCACTGCCCTGTTCTCTATCTCTCTGTCTGCAAAGCTGGCAAGAATGAGCCTAGCCATGATGTTCTCAGAACAGCCCTAGGCCTTTTCTCATACTGTTACTGGTTAGGAAGGAGCGAATCCTAGATTGTTATTATATAGCTATTTCTTTACCTGGAAATGTTGCATGCCAGAGAATGTTTTTAGCGTGTAATGTGTGTGGTGTTGAAAAGTGGAGTTATGGAATTTTTTTTCTGCCATCAAGGCTGTGCAGACAGATGATGCTCTGAAATTATCCATACAGATATTTTTTGTGATAATTTAAGTAAGACAAAATTGTTTACAGCAATTGTTTTTTTTTTAAATAGTGTGACCATTAACATAGTCAGTTGTAAATGAAGCAAATGCTGATATTTTCATGCGGAGATAAAGGTAATATCACCACAGTTTTTATGATGTGATTAATACATTGAATTAAAAAAAATAACTATCATAATGTCAGATGTCAGATATTTGAATAAAATTCTGCACCTGAACTTTGATATGGGATATTTGATATTGAAATTTTATTTCTTACAAATTGTACTATAAAATAAACCTATACGTAATTCAACTGGACCATGGGCACGGAAAATACACACAATGCCCACTCAACAGTTACGATAACTCATAAATCTTCAATAAGTCAGTTCTGAAATCCTATGTAAATTCACATTGTGGGAACACTTCTGTTCTGAATTCGTTATGGTTTATATATTTTGATATTACTTATACTGTCATTAATACCTTTTGTTTCATATTTTGTAAATGTTTGCATTATGTAAATAGGGATTACGTAGCTTCTGGTATAATACGTGCTTGGCGTAAGTGACGTGCCATTTATTGGTTAAGCATACAGAGCTGACAGAATGTGACACCAGTGCACAAGTAAGTGCAGGGCAAAAGCTACTGATGAAGTGAGTTTATTCCATGACTTTATATTTGTAACACTGGATATTTATACTGTTGAAACGGTTTCTATATTAAGCCTGTGATGTTGTTGGTTTCACATTCTTCATGGTTGTTGGTTAATCACGTGAAATGCAGATGGAAATGCCACTAACATCGCAGATAATCTCACTCGTGTTATTAATATCTTGTTTAACTATGTTCTGATTCCGCAAGAGAGCTGGTATTGTTTAATGTGAAATGCACTGTTTTATGTGGAACAATATGTAAACATTTATGTTAGATATTTAGTTATTTATTTGATGGCTACAAGTAAAAGCACAGCAGCAGAGACTGTCTATTTGACTAGTGCAGTGCTACCAGCACAGGTGTCTGGAAAGAGAAACCTTTGGGCCTAAGTCTAGTTCTGTTTCACGGTGCATCCTCTACTGAGACTGCACTCTCAACCCGTTCTTAAGAGCCCAAGCAAAAGAAACCATTCAAGATACAGTAAAGAGCACTATATCACACTCTGTGACAAGTCAGTTGCAGACCTGCAAAAGTGGATTTTTAATGGAAGGCGATGCTGGGGATGTGCATGACTACATGTACCAGAGATATGTAATCTCAAGAAGCCATGCAGTGATTGTTGTGGAATACATCTACAGGTGCTTCACCGTATAGCATGCAATGATCCAACAAACACCGTAAATATGCCAGAGAACCATGATCTTACCAATGGCAGTACAAACACTTCAGACAAGAGGGGAACCTGAAACACTGGCTCTACACACCATACCTCTAAGTTTAAGATTAACCTGGAAATCTCCCCAAGGAGTTCCTTCACAGCTTCAGGTCTGGACATAGTAGAGCAGTCTTATCCAGTGCAGAGACTACAGAGATGGTATGCTCACCTCAGAGGGCTCCCATTACAGTCCTTCCACAATGTGCAACCAAAGCTTAAGGCTCTGAGCCACAGTTCAGTGCATCAGTGCCTTTTCATGTCAACTGCCTGTCCAAATGATCTGCTGTACCGTAATGTTGAAAAGCTATGGCAGCTTGACATCCTGCCTATTGAAATGAGAAACTGGTGGTTCGATCCAGGGAAGATCATTAAGCGATAAACTTCTCAAATGCATGACAAGACACAGAGGATTCAGGTAGATGAGGTTCAGCGTTAGGCCATCCCTCTCCTGCACAAAGCTGGTGTTCCGAAACCACAACTCAGTCTGTCATGTCCAGTCTGAGAAGTAAAGAAAGGAAACTTCAGAGGGATTCTGGAAAAGCTGCTGTCTACTCTGGTGAGATTAATAAATTCGTTAAGGCGGGCTATGTTTCTAAGCTTCAACCTGAGGAAGTCATTAAATCAGAGGAAGCCTGGTACATTCCCCAACACTTGGTGTGTCACAATGACTTAAATTGGTCTTAAATTGCTCATTTAAGCATCAAGGTCTGTCTTTGAACAATCAGCTTCTGCCAGGGCCTGCACTTGGCCCATCATTGTTAGACGTTCTAATCTGAGGAATGTTCCATCAGGTCTACATGTTGCCTGAGGACAGACCTCTTCTTTGGTTCATATGGCGAGAACTGTCCAAATGTTTATGAATGTTCTTTTCAGAAGAACTGAAAATGAGAACTTTGTGAAGCCTTTGCCACTATGGAACTCAATTAAAGGAGCAGTTGGTAGTCAGTCTGTCTCAAAAGATGTCTTGTCTACAGCATTAGTAGAGGTAGAGGGGATTTTGAATGCAAAACCCCTTGGATACTCCTCCACAGATCTAGATCCCATTACACCAAACATTCTCCTCAAGGGGGTCAGGATGCACCACTTCCACAGGTGCTTCAGGTGAAATGGGGCGATGCAGGTGCCGCCATTGTCAAAATCTTGTGGATAAGTTTTGGAATTACTTACCCACACTACAGACAAGCCAGAAGTGGCACACGACATCAGACTCTCTAACTGTGGGATCAGTCGAGATCAGGCTCAGTGGCCCATTGGCAAAGTTACCAAGACTGTGGTAAGCAATGATGAATGTTTAAGAACAGCAGATGTCAGTGTTCAAGGCAAAGTGTACACCAGGCCAGTAGCCCGCCTCATTTCTTTACCAGCATTTGAGGATAAAACCAAAGACTCTTAAATAATTCCTTTAACTTACACATTTGCTGCTTAAATGTGGGGGTGGCTGTTCTGAATTCTTTAGGGTATATATCTTTTGATATTATTTATACTGTTACTAATACTATACTTATACCTTTTTGTTTTATATTTTGTACGAGCATTACGTAACTTCTGGTATAATATGTGATTGGCGTTAGCGACATGCTATTTATTGGTTAAGCATACAGAGCTGAGTGCAGGGCAAAAGTTACAGACGAAGTGAGTTTATTCCATGACTTTATATTTGTAACACTGGATATTTATACTGTTGAAACGGTTTCTATATTAAGCCTGTGATGTTGTTGGTTTCACAATCTTTATGGTTGTTAGGTAATCATGTGAAACGCAGATGGAAATGCTTCTAACATCACAGATAATCTTGTTCATGTTATTAATATCTTGTTTAAATGTTCTCATTTCAAGCATAACATTCTACATTTATTATGCCTTCATATCGTAATAAGGATGATGTACAATTTATCTTCAAGTTCTTTATATGATCCTGTACATCCCATATATATAGGATATTCACTGATTGCACGGAGAGAGAGAGCTGTCATTATTTGAAATGTGTGAAATGTGTTTTATTGGAACAATATGTAAACATTTATGTTAGAAATTTAGTTATTTATTTCTGTTTATTGTTCATTGCAGAAACTACCTCCAATGCATATCAGTGTGTATATGGTGAAACCCTGCACGTAAAATAAATGGTGTAAAGATATTTGATGACTACGACTCTCTGATCAGAGTACTGAAGTGGTTAACACCTTTAAAGAACCGGCGTTAGTGGGGCAGTTCCCAACATATGGTCCTTTGAGCCGGATCTTGACTGCTTCAGAATGTCATTAGATGGCAAACCTGCATCCATATTCCATATCCAATACCGAGTGGTTAACACCTTCAAAGAACCAGCATTAGTGGGGCAGTTCCCGACAACTTCAAACGGTATACTAGAGATCAACATTTCTCCCCACAGCATATGCAGTGTTGTCATGTTTATTTATTATTTTTTTAAATAAAAAATAAAAAAACCTGCATGTCTTTTTACTTGCATATATGGCACACTGTTCTGACACATGCACACACAGCCTGGGGCAAGAGAGAGTGCACTTTCTTTTCTCTTCTCTGCTGTTATAAAGCTCTTTTATTTCTTTCACATCCTCAAGAGTTGCACTTCACAGTGAAGGGCAATCAGAGGACAGAATGATGTAAAACAAAACAACTCACTGTAATACTGAGAGAGACAAAAAGGGACCCAAATCGAGGAAGTCCTAGAGAGAGAATTCTGATTTGTAACTTGCAGTTAGCGTGATAAATAAAAATATTGATGTTTTTCTTTTCAGTTATTATCTGGTCAAGTACCATTAAATTCTCAACAGTCGTTTTTTATTATTTTAGCAGCTGATAATCTTTTAAAAGAACATTTCAACCAGAAATTTAAATTGATCTTACCAACATGTCAAAAACTTCTAAAACTGAATGCACAGAAGACATTCATGAAAATAGTTTAGATTCTCTCTCTATTAAGTGACTGTTTTTGATTTAAAAAAAAAATAACTCTTACCTCTTTCTTATCTTTGATGATTGCGCTTCTTTTGTAGGTTGTGTACTATTTTATTCTGGCCACTGTGTACTGAAAATCATTTTGGCACCAATAAGCAACTGCTTGAGATATTTCTTTTTTATTAGTCATTTTGGATAAAGCATCTGCTAAATGAATAAAAATAAATATGACACCTTAAAATACTATTGGTTTACAAGTTTAATCTCTCAGGTTTTTGCAAGGTTTTTAAAAGGTTGCATTAATGTCATGGCTTTCTCCTTTACTGTGTCTCTCTGTGTGTTTCCACAGGCTGGACAGTTGTAATTATGTTAGTGAGAGAGATATTCAGTTCAGATTGATGGATGTTCTACAGGAGTCCCGATTCTCAGGGGCAGATCGCAGCCCCTGCCCAAGAGACGCCAGTGAAAATGGTAGGCTTTTCCATGCACATTTAAAATGCAGCATTTTATGTAACTGAAAAATTATATTTTAACTATCATTATCTGCACTTTGTTGAAAAAGCTAATTAATTTCAGTGTAAAATGTAAAACTACTTTCTGTATATAAATATATTTAGAGATGTTCACCAGGAAACATAATGCATTTTACTTTCACTCTCTCTCTCTTTTTTTTACATTTTTTTTTTTAGAATCACATGACCCGTTGGCAGATGTGTCACATGATCTAAGGCGCTGCGATGACATTGCTCCTGTGGCACTGTCCCTGCCCTCCCTCTGTGGCCAGAGTCAGACTGAAGGTCCTCTTAGCCCAGCTGACCTGCATGATGGGTCTGTCTCCAACACCACCTCTCTATCCTCTCTCTCTTCATTCTCCTCTCTTTCCTCCCTCTCATCTCTCTCTTCTGTGCCCTGTTCCAAACCTGTGACGCCCTGGTCTGTGCCGCAGACCTGTGACAGGTCATCACTCTCTAACATAGACTCCAGGGGCGGAGACTGCCTTAGCTGTCTGATCCCCAAAAATCCGACAGAACCGGAATCCTGTGACTCCGTACTCGGCTTTGCCAGCATCAATTTGCAATGCCTTGGCCCCGCCCCCAGTGCTGGTCGTTATGGTGACCAGGTTCTATCTGACCAGCTGCTCAGCGGCCCCGCCCATCCAGCTGTAACCAATGAGGGGGCTGAAGAAGGACGGTCGATGCAGGAGAGCGAATCAGATGAAGATCCCGCATCCAGGAGCATATACGAAGGTCTTGTAGAGGAGGCACAGGATTGGAGCTGTCTAGAGACTCTCATCAGTGAGAGTCGTATGGAGCTATTGGACTTATGCTCCCGCAGCGAACTTGCAGTCAATCTGTTCTGTGAGGAAGATGTGGAAAATTACATGTTTCAGGAGGAGGAGACTGCACTTGGCACTGACGTCTGCTCGCTCAAGATACGCTATGAGTCCTATCAGGATGGAGTGCAGGAGAGGAGTGAGTCTGCCTTACAGGATGAGTCTCAGCTAGGTTTCTTTCCTAGCTTACCTTGCAGTAGAAAAGAGGGACCAAAGGAGAAACCAGAACAATCCACTGAGATTAAGGCTGATGACCATGTGACCCCCAATATAAGCCCAGACAGTAACTTTCTTTTTGACCTCAGTAACTCTCCAGAAGATTCTGGTGAATTCAGTGATGACAGCTCTTGCACAGGCTCCCCAGACCATGGGCTCTCCCTCCGCCATGGCCGCTTGTCCAGAGAAAATTCTAGCTCCTCCAGCCAGCTAAGCTACCGTCTCCGAGCCAAGAGGAAGGTAGCCTACCGAGAAGACTATTTGTACGATGTGGACTCGATAGAAAGTGAGAAAAATGCTGAAAAACGAGAAAAACCGCCTGCTGGGTTCAAGAAAGAGCGTGATGATGACTGGTGCCCGAAGAAAAGGCGACGGTCCAGTAGAAAGGACCCACCTGTCATTATAAAATACATAATCATTAATCGTTTTAAAGGCCAGAGGCACATGAGAGTGCGTCTGGGACGAGTCGACCCATCACCTGCTGTGGTCTGTCTAAGTCCAAATGCTCTGCTTCACTATGAGAGACTTGCACCATTAAAAGCATACTGGCAGGAAAAAGAAAGGGAGCAGCAGGAGCAGAATAGATTAACATCAGCAGAAACAACCAAACGTCTCAATGGCTGCAAAAGACCAAGCACTGCTCCCAAACGCAAGCACAGGATGGCCAGACTAAGGATTCAGCAGATCCACTCCGTACAGACTTGCCTTCCAGGCCAAACTATAGTGGTCCCCATCCACAATCAACCAGACGGGACTCAATCCCTGAAAAGCACAGAGGAACCAAAAGAGGACATTATCTCCATTACACACACTGCCAGGGCTAAAAGCAGAACACAGGAGAGAGAGGAAAGAAGAAAGGAAGGTAAAACAGGAAAGGTAAAGAAGTTCAAAAGTGAAGCAAGACTTCGGTTGAAAAAGTTAAAAGAGGCTGAGAGACAGGAAATCACAGAAGCCTCAGAGATCGAGCAGTGCAGCCCATGTTTACCAGAAAACCTTAGTAACTCTTTGGAAGGTAGTGCCACAAATGAAACCTCCAGTAATGACACTGAAAAATGCACTTTGACCCAAGCTGCTTCGGGGACTGAAGGAAATGCTGAACTTCTCCCCGGGGGATACCTACAAACTCTTCTCGAAGCTTCTGAGGCATCAAGCGCCACTAACATCAACTATTTCCATCCAGGGCTACAGAATCCCACACTTCAGCCAGCCCAGAGCTGTGTTCTCTCTCCTCCCTCTGAATCAGAGCTGCCTCACTCTCCTCAACCTATGAACCACAGGCCCCACCACACGCATTATACAGAGCCAAACCTTACTGAACCAAACCAGCCCATTTCATGGCCATCCCAGCCATCTGCTGAACAGCTACCCTTCTCCCCAGACATCCCAACCCAGTCACCAATGATGCCATCGGGCTTTCCCACACCGTTGCCTGTGTTAGCAGGGGATAGCACAAACGTCACAGGCTTTGGGCAAGTGTCTCTGTCAGGTTGCAGGGTCTCGTATGAAGAGTCCCAACCTGATGCTGATTATGGCTTGAGTCCGACTGGCTCTCGGAGTGACAATGGTGTTGGGCGGCTGGTTAGTTTTAACTCCCTGGGGTCACTTTCTGCCACCTCTAGCAACTACAGCTCACTTAGCCTGAGAGAAGGAGAAAGGGAAAGGGAAGAGGAAATTGGTGAGATCAATGATGGCTTCTTGCCGCATTGCAGCCCACGGCTTATCTTGCAGCAAAGTCTAGAGGAGGTTGCTCCACTTCGAGAGTCGACTGACCTCTTGGATATCTCCAACTTCACCCCTGACAAGTTCCGCCATTCATCGCTCTCAGAGATGTCACCACCAGACACACCTAACTCTTCCCCTCAGCTGCTGGGGAACTGTGGTAAAACTGGGGAATTCTCGGAAGCAGCAGAAGCAAACGTACAATGGAACTGTGGAGTTGTCCCACAGCTTAATCAAGACGGAAACCCACACCATCTACAGATACACTCTTTCAACACGGAGGAGGACGAAGTAGGGCTAAGGGATCACAAAGGCTCAACGAAAAAGGGTGGGAAAAGCGGACAAGCCACCAAAAAGAGCAAAACTGCTAAAACAGTGAAAGGAGAGAAAGTAAAACTCCCACGTCAGGGTTCTCGTTCTGTGCGTAAGATCAAAGCCTTGCTAGAGGGAAAAGCAGCCAAAAGTGGCAGAGGGGCAGGAAGCGGTGCTTCTTCCCCTACCCCGTCGCTTGGCTTAATTGGAGCTCAGGGGGAGTGGCCTATTACTGGGGGACTGTCAAACGATGACCAACGAGAATTCCAGGAACCATCGAACATCCTGTCCAATATAGTGTCTGGCATGGCTGAGGTACAGCGTTTCATGAGGGCCTCTGTGGAGCCTCTTTGGGGGCCTTGTCTTTCACCCGGTCAGCATGCCCTCCAGAGCCAGACGCTGAAGATTCTGGGTAGCGCTGCTGACCTTAAAAAGCGGGGTGGTGCCTCAGGCGGAGGTAGAGGGAAGAAAGGGGCTGGGCGTGGTGGTAAAGCACTGCCTAAACTTCTCCCACCTGGCTTCTTTCCTAATCTCGGATTGGACTGTCTCCCACTTCCACACCGTCCAGCCCACAAAAAAATGTATCGTCACAAAAGCAGCGCTAAGTTTGCCCGTGAGGAACTCTTAGCGGGTAAAAGGGACATAAAAGGAGTAGCACTGACCGCTTTGGTCGAGAAACGGAGGTAATATTTTCTCTCTGCAATGTGCCCCTTCTCTTTCTCCGTTCCCTTCCCTCGCACCCTGCCAAATCCTCCTAAAATCCTTTCCACATTTCAGAGCTGCATGGCACCGACTTTACCCACAATCCTTTGCCTGGCCCAATGGAAGGCAGGCACATCCTGCATGTCAGCCCTGCTAAACTACCTACTAGACTGACTGAAGTCTCACTGTCATGGCTGCACCCTACTCACCATTGCTGCTTTGTTGCATTTTTATCTGACAAATTTTCAGTTGTTTTTTTTTTTTATTTGCGTTTGGTTTGTTTTCCAAGAAGAAAAATGCCTTGAAAGTCTTTGGATTCACTTTAAGTGTGGTGTATATCTAAATATACATTTTTTTGTCTTTTTGTTTTCCGTTGCAGCTATAACACTGTATGTGTTAAATCGGTGTCACAGAACCATGGTTTAGACCGAGCCCAGCGCCCTGCTCTGACTCTCAGCAAATGGTTGCCTTCTGTTCAGGGGTCAAAGGTCATGTGTAGTATTCTGTGCTAAGAATCGTTTCCCCTCATTTCTGTGCCAACCCCTCAGAACACTGGGCTTTTGACAAGCTAAAAGAAAGCATCTTGACTGAGATGCTCTTGTTTTCTGAGGTTCTGAAATTTCACAAGAGATTTTTTCATTGTTGTTGTTTGTTTATAAGTTGTGAAAAGGAGGTTCATTCATCTGTTCTTCAGTGAATCTCCTCCTGCCAGTATCAAAATGCTGTTGTACACAGACATATGCACTATTTACAAAACAAGATTATATCACACATGTTTAAATTAATGTGCCAAACTATGAACAATTAAATGTACAGACATTTTTATCGACATAAATATTTGCTGTTTTATAATGTGGCAGTGATTGAGGAGCGTGTGTGTGCTTGGGATGAGTGGGGGTTAAGTTGTTAATCTGAGATTCACTCCTGTTGCATCACATCTGTACAAACAGCTAGCGGCGAGGAGTCATCTCAACAATCAGAAGAAAAATGCTGTTGGTTTATTTTCTGTGTTTTACACTCCTGGCTAGTTCAGGATTAGAGGCATGAAGTGAGAGATGCATGATGAGAATTGGTGGGAGGAAGCTGTAGTGCTATAATGGCAGAGAAAAACATTGGTTGCCTTTCATTCTGATGTGTTTCTGGATCGTCAAAGATCACTGTTCGTGTGTAACAAGGTAAGAAAATGACCACTTCTTCTTATAACAAGACATACAATGCATTCTAACTCGTTTTTGTCCTCAATTTTCTAGTTCGGTAAATATATTTCTCTGTACCTCAACCCTCCAAACTGGTTAAGAACAGGACCAAATCTTTTTTGGAAGTTTTCTAATTTGTTGCTAGTGATGTGCATGCATTTAGAACATGATATGGATATGTGCTGTGAATGCTGATCCCCTGTATTACTTTCTCTGACTCGCCTGTTTTTTCTTACCTGATCTCAAAACCATTGTTTTTTCTATTGCTGTTGGAATGTTATTTGTTGTGTTATAAAAAGAGGGAAAGATGCCAACTTGGTTACCCCCATGGGCTGTTTACTGCATTGCTTCAGGATCTTTTTTTTGTGCAACTCCCTGGATCCCCTCTTTTGTGAATACCTTTTTGAAAAGAAATATTTTCTTTGATTTTCTGCCCTTGCGTTCACAGAGAATCACTTTTGAGTTGTTCAACACTGACAACTGCAGTTCAAGAACTGTTCCACCATTTTCTAAGTTTAGTGGGTACTTGTGCAAATGCTGTAACATTGCTGTGAATGAATTAAGGTGAAAATTATTGGAGCGTTGAAATGTTGAAGGGAACCGGTGCAGATGATGAGTGACATTCCACAGCTGGTGGTGCAATTCCGAAGTGTTTTTTAGGGCCTTCCCAGCCAAATCAACCTCACCAAGCAAAAGACCAGGACATATTAGAATATAAGTTGGTTATCCAAACGATTTCTTTTAGTGCTGAGTGAATGGAGATGTAACACGGTTGGTTCAGGTCCGTTGGCTCAGGGAACCCAACCGCACTGACATCTCTCATTCCCTCAGCTGCCCATCTCGCCATTCCAACTTGAGCTGTTCTCAGCGCTGCCCCCTGCTGTACTGTATTTACATAGCACTACAGTTGCTGAACCTGCAGGACATCTGTGATGCCAGTGCAGGGTGCTCTTCATATACTTAAAGAGCCAAGTTTTACACCAGTGAAAACTGTATAGCACACATCCCCTGCACTGACCGAAGTGCTCATATTTTTGAAAAGTTCTTAAACAGTGTTATTCCCCTATAAGTGCATCATGTAAAGTTAAAACAGGCATATCAAAAACTTAATTGTGCCCTATTTATGAATGTATTATATTGTCAAGTTGGAAGTATTTTTTTCATGATTTATTTGACACTACATTACTTGTAACTACTTTTGCCTTTTTTCATCATCAAGGAAAAAAAAGAAACCGTTTCTACTGCCTGGTCTGTCTTCTCCAGGTGGATTCTCAATGAACTCTTGATGTAGGAAAAAAATGACCTGTATATTTTTCATTGTGCCAATTTGTAACATATTTTCTAAGTGTATATTTTTCTTAGAAAGTGATGTGAGGTTGTTCTTACTGTGGCTTTGTTCTTTTCCCTTTTCAGCAAGTGAAAAGGTTGCTAATTGCCATGATGTTTTCTTTCTTTCTTTTTCTTTCTCTCTCTCTTATTTGTTTTTTGTTTGTTTGTTTTAAAGCCAAAAATTGAAAATACAATAAAAATAAATAAAAAACTATTGTAAAGGAGAGAGAAGGAGAGCAAGCTGTGACTCTTTGTTGAGAGTTTTTGTAATTGGACCAATCTTGTTGTAAGAGTGTTGTGCTCTAGTTAAAATATATATTAATTTAAAGAGAAAAAAAGAATCCATGAAAACAGACAGTGGAACAATAACACTAATTTGTGATCTCATTGCTGTTTTATAGATTTTCATGTAAATTATTCTAGTATTTTGTTTTTGTTGTATCTGTCAAAAAGGTTGAAATATTTGTGATCAAGCCTGTATGGTGACAAATGTAATATTGGTAACTTGCTGAGTTTTGTAATCATGTTTATGGAATAAATATTAATTAAAAGAGCTTTTGATCACTCGTTTCAGTACTGTCTCGTTTTTGTTTGTGGGAACACAAACAAAAGTCTAACTTGATCAGGTTTTATTGATCCTCTGATTTCCTACATTGTTTCTCTGCGTAGCTGTTTGCTCTCAAACTCACTGTAAATCAGGTTTGAAGGCCTAGGAACACAGACGACACCTCTTTTACCTCCTTTTTTCTCCCCTAGGAATTAACTTAAAATTAGATAAACCAGCTGCACTGGAAACATCATTTACATGTCTTAAGAAGTGTAGGTGTCAAAATAAGGTAATTGCAAATAATATTTAAACTGTGTGTGTGTATATATAGATAGCCCTGTCTAAAACTAAATTAAGCAATGTATTTTTTGACCGAGTATGCACAAACGCAAGCGAAACGAAGAAACACTTTGCTGAAACTGTAAACTGGAACTTAAAATGTCTTGCGTGTTTATGTCTGTTTAGCTGCCAGTCATCCAGCCCCCAGAAATGTGTCCAATCATGGCGCCGAAAATTGACGCGCGCCACAACCTATGGGCGTGGTTAACGCCGACGTGGGCGGAGCCACGATGGCACATAGTAGTTTTGCTGCACGGACGGATCCGACTCAGACGAGACAACCGGGTCCAAGGCCTCATCACTTTCTTTACTGGGGTTAAACACTGATTTAGCAGAGGTCATTTTAGCTTACAGTGTTTTTTAAAAACACTGTACACCTACCCGACACTATAGGCACCACGGATCAGCCCAGAATGCCAAACATTAAGATATTTTCCGGCAGTTCGCATCCGGATCTGTCGCAGAAGATCGCGGACCGACTGGGACTCGAACTGGGGAAAGTGGTCACCAAAAAATTCAGCAATCAGGAAACCTGGTGAGTTATTTACTGGAAGAATTGCAACTGAAACCATGATTTCCCGCAATGTTTTGGCTAGCGTAAACGCAAAGGTAAACACATGGCAACCATATGTTTTTTTTTAGTTTGTAGTTTTATGAATTAATAGGTGTCGTCTGGCTCAATGCGTCTCGTACAGGCGTCAGACTCAATTTCCCAGCATCCATCTGCAGTAAGCATGTGACTCCGGAGACGCTAATGCTAATTTTAAACGTCCTGTCTGGCCTCCTCTGCCACGTGAGGAGTTATAACGCTACTAAATGCGCCCACGTGAAACGCTCCTGCGGTTTAAATTATTTATAATTATTTTTAAATAGCATTAGTTACAGTTCCGTAGCAAAAAAGAAGAAATATGCAGGCACACGACTCATTTCATAGCGTGAGCTTAAAATATAATGCTGGCCCTAGTGTCTGTGTTTATATAATTGACATTTAACTCCATATAAGTGGAAGCCTTATGACCCTAAAAGATAAAATGTTTCTGACGCTCTTTATCTGCAGCTGACATGCGATAAATGCAGTCAGACGCAATAGTTTCAGTTTGCCTTCTAATGCATAACTGTCTTAACCCCAGAGGTAACCATATTAAATCAGCTCAAATCAGATACCCCCCTGTAATCAGACAGACAAGTATAGATTTGTAGTACACTATCTTTAGTGATTGAGACTCAACCTTGTGTGTGTGTGTGTGTTTTTGTAGTGTAGAGATAGGAGAGAGTGTGCGTGGAGAAGATGTCTATATTGTCCAGAGTGGCTGTGGTGAAATAAACGACAATCTTATGGAGCTGCTGATCATGATCAATGCCTGTAAGATTGCATCGGCCTCCAGAGTCACGGCGGTTATTCCTTGTTTCCCCTACGCTCGGCAGGACAAGAAGGACAAGGTGGGGGTGAGGGGAACAGCTTGCTTATTAACACGTACACACAGTTAATCATACATTAACCACATCACTGTTGGTGGATCCATGTGGGCTACTTTCTGTAAGTCTTTCTTCTGTGGTGTCTGTTTATGTTTTCTGGCCCTTTGGCAACTTACTAGGCATGGTTAATTATGCTTGCTTAACCCTTTCTTTATCTTCCTGTTAATGTGTATCTGGTTAGTGGCTGTGATGTTGCTTGTTTATGAGTGTATGTTTATGAGTGAGAATTTTGTCTGTAGAGTCGGGCTCCGATCTCAGCCAAGCTGGTCGCCAACATGTTGTCTGTAGCCGGAGCAGACCACATCATCACTATGGACCTTCATGCATCTCAGATTCAGGTACAAACAGTGCAGCGCCTTTCTCAAAACACGCTCAAAGCAAACCCTTATCTCTTACGAACAGGGATCACAGACATAACACTACAGTCAGGCCTGGGTGCACCTTAAATTTCTTCAGAATTTTGTAGTTAAGACTTTTTATGGTTGTGTTTTGACTGAATGTGTGTGTGTGTGTGTGTGTGTGTTAGGGGTTCTTTGACATCCCAGTTGATAACTTGTATGCTGAGCCGGCAGTCCTCAAATGGATAAAAGAAAACATCAATGAATGGAAGAATTGCACCATCGTTTCTCCTGATGCCGGTGGAGCCAAGAGGTGTGTTTTCTTTCCTTTTCTGTCTCTCAAAATCATTGGGTCTCGTTCACTAAACATACGTGCACACAGTTTATAACCGGGCAAATATCTTTTTTGATGGTTTCATTCTAAACATGGTGATTATCTCTAATATATCACTTATATATCTCTAATTTATTCTGAACCTAACCATGTCATGTCAACAACTGGAAAAGACAGCCATTTTTTAATTCATGTTAATTGCTGTGTGCCTTTAGCCCCAACAAGGGCACTTTTTTTTAAACCCCGAATAGCATACTTTTATGTGTAAATAAAAATCATAAAGAAGACGTTTGTCTCAAAATTTGCGTGACCTTTGTTGCATCAAAGTGAAAGAGCTACGCCACATTTTTGTGCCATTTAGTGGTATATCATATATATATATATATATACATTTAATATTTAATCAGAAGTTTTTTAAAAAAGCAGAGGGCACTCAAAAAAATAAAGAACAATTAGACCTCTTTCTTTGAGTTACCAAAGCCTCTGCAGAAACTCCTCCTCCGATATGGTTTGGTTTTCAGATGTCCCAGATAAAAAATGTGGCATTGTGAAAAAATTCTGGAGAATTCTGTGATCGTGTCTCCTAAACGGTGGTCTTGTGTTGTACAGTATGAGAGGCTTAAAGATGGCCGTTGTCCTGGACTTCGCACAGTGTGTTTGCTGCAACGACCCACGTTTACTGAACAGCCAATAAAAATGCAACATGTTATGGACCCGTCATGGCGCTAAAACTTAAAACTGCTTACCTCAAACTCTCTTAACTTCCATTTTCATAGATTTCCCTTTTGTTTGTTTTTTTTAGCAAACCTAAGTAATAGAACTGCCAATCTGTGCCGCCTCATGCTCTAACGCATGTTAATGGTGATTTATTCTATTCTTAATATTAACATGCATCGTAGCCTGCGAGTCACTAGGGTCGTCATCGTACAGTCTGCATACATGTTGTACCCACTTTTATTAAATCCATGATGCACAGTGTGATTGGTAATGATCTAATAGGATTGCTAAAATCGTGCAGTATGTGGAAGGCTTCATACAAATGACTAACCTCTGTCATGCGGTGGCCTATTTAGAGTACTCCATATTCATTGACATTTCAACGAGGTTAAGATCAAATTGGAGTCTGCACGCACGTGTTGTGAATTAGGTGGAATTTTTTACAGAAACAGTTACTATTAGTGAGTGAGACCCATTCTCTTCTTCTTTCATTCCTTCACTGTCACTCTTATTTCAAATTCCGATTTCTCTTTGTTTATGCTTTTCACATTTAGTTGCAAAAAAATGTTTTAAATAAATGTATCTCATTGATTTTTGATTTCTATGGTAGCGTAACCCTTTCAGTTTGTTTAACCTGGAGAATTGTAGTTTTATAATGTTGATTAGGCACTTGAAGACGATGGACATGAGTGTGTTTTACTCTTTTAGGTGTGGAGGGTAAGGCAGTGTCAGGTTTTTTTGTGTGTTTCTGTGTAAGTGTGTGACTCGGCTAACAATGGATGGCTTGGCCTAAACCTTTAGCAGTATGTTATAGTGCTAGGCATTTTTTGTAAATCAGTTTGAAGCCTTTTAAAGCTTGGCTAATTTAATCACGCTGATTACATCATGTGATTTGTTTTTTTGAGAAATGACCTGACTACAGCGCCCCCTTTTGTAACCATTTAAGACACTCAAGTGAGTGAGCGAGTGAGCTTGTGCACACTGGTGTTTTTACTGAAACTTTTGCGCATCATGTGGCTTCTCTGTGGTGTGTGTATGTGACACTTGCAGAGAAGCCTGAATGCATCCATGGTCGTTTACTGCTGTTGTACAGAATGTTGCTTAAGATTCTTGTGTCTGTTTAATTAGAGTGACGTCCATCGCAGACCGACTGAATGTGGACTTTGCCCTAATCCATAAGGAACGGAAGAAGGCCAATGAGGTGGATCGTATGGTGCTGGTTGGAGACGTGAAGGACCGAGTGGCGATTTTAGTCGATGACATGGCAGACACGTGTGGGACAGTGTGTCACGCGGCTGACAAGTGAGCTGACAACCGCTTTCACGCTCAAACAAATGCACATTCATGATTATCCTGCTGATTTGTCAGACCTCATGCCTCCATGTTTAATTGCTTGTGTGTCTCTGTCTCTCTCAGATTGGTTTCTGCGGGAGCCACTAAAGTATACGCCATCTTGACTCATGGTATCTTCTCCGGGCCAGCCATTTCTAGGATCAACAATGCCAACTTTGAGGCAGTTGTGGTCACCAACACAATTCCACAGGAGGACAAAATCAAACACTGCAACAAGATTCAGGCACAGACACTTATTTTATATGAGTTATAGAAAATTATAATGAAGTCTTTTTTCTGTTTTAAGTAAATTTTTTGAAACTCTTGAATAGTAAACAGAAAAAAGTTTTTAGTGTAAACTACTTGATTATGCAATAATTGCTCATTATATATTTATTGTACTGATATTCTGGTATTAACTTCTGGAATATTATATCCGATTTGATTGTTTTTCATATTGTAATTATTATTTTTTTTTTCCCTGCTCAGAGCATGTTGACTAATTTATTTCTCTTTTCCTTTCCAGGTGATCGACATTTCTATGATCCTGGCTGAAGCCATCAGGCGAACACATAACGGGGAGTCAGTTTCATACTTGTTTAGTCATGTCCCCTTATAACACAAACATACATGGATACAAACACACACACACGTTATCACTGTGTACAAACTCATATGACGGAGAACCATTGCTGGCTCTGCTGAGCCATCTTCCTTTGTAAGAGTTCCATACATGCAGCATTTAACTGAAGACATATTCTGGACAGTGAATGAAAAGAACGAAAAGCCCTTAGTGCTACACACAACTCCCTTTTTCTGCTGCATGCGCTGACTCACCTTTTATTCCCAGAGGTATAGTGATATGTAACGACTGCTAAAAATCCTGATTTCCATTCACTCTCCACTCGCTGTATTCCGCACGTCACTCTAGGGTATATAAATGTTACCTGCATGTTAGACTGAGGATTCACTTGAACGTTGCTGTCTGTTATTTCTGCTTTGGAAACACTTTAAAACCAAGAGTTAGATGACAGCCCCTGCTTATAATGAAAGATATCCTTAATACTGGATTTTATTGCGTTCAAGTTTGTTGTGAAACTTTAAGGTACGATAGATGTTTATGACTTTAACACCTTAGTTTTGTTATAGAATCTAATTACTAACATGTGGCTAGATTAAAATAGAATATGGGTTAAGCCCCTTTAGATTGCCATTATTATGGCAGCTGGATTTTTTTTTCTTTTTGTTTCTCTTCTCAGGTTTTAGTTTTAGGTTGATTTTTTTTTTTTTTTTTTCTCAGAACTTTATTCATTTTCATTTCTTGAGGGTCTTTTGACTGGGTAAAAGCCAAAATCTGAGTGGAAAAATTAGGTCATTTTTTTTTAAGTTGTGATGAAATGTTTGTTTTATGTTAATGTTTACAGTTTGGCAGCATTTTTGACTGATTGATCACAGATCTGTGAAGTGTCCTTTAGATTTGACTGAATACACACGTATAACACTTAATTAAGTGGCTACTGTCGAATTGGCCAAAACAATCAACCTGTTGAATTATATATTTTTGTTGGTTTTGTGTGGGTCAGTGTGCTTGGTCTTGGAGTATGTTTCTTCTCCATGCTACTCAAGTGAGATCAGAGATAATACACCGAACTGTCCTACAGCTTACACTGGAGCAGTAAATTAGATGGCAAAGCTTGATTTGATAGGTCTATGCCGTTTGCCTTAACGAAGGAGAAAATACTGTTTGTATCTTGTCTGAATGCAGAATGAGTAAAATATTGCATTGTATAAACTGCACATGTTTGTGGTCTAATCTTTCCATTTTTATTCTATTATTAATATAATTATTATTTTTATGAAGTTAATATATTTTAATATTTTTAATTTATTGCTGTTATTCTAACAGTGCCAAATTTCAATGTCACGCGAAATTAAATATGCAGTCTAACTTTTTGTGTACAAAATAGATATAATAAGCGAGTACGCCATAAATCTACTTTGCAAACCGGCTTGTCCTGAATCCTGTAGCTCCAGCTACAATGTTCTTCTGTTTATTAACCGACGGAACGCTAAAAGTTGCAGCTTCAAACATTTGCCAACTATAATAATACTGTAGTAATAAATGCGCGCACTAGGTGGCACAATTTATTAGTTTTACGGGTTGAAAGGTCAGACCTTTTCGTAAAATAAATACATATTCCGTTATTTAAAATAAAATGTTAATGCATTTAAAAAATTAAAAACAATAACGGTAGATGTATGCAATGTTTTGGAAATGAATGCAAATGTTTTGATGTTTAGGTTACAGATTCTGCTTGATTCCATTCTGACTGACAGAACACAAAATGCAAACAGAAATGCATTTTCAATTACAAACTCATTAATATTTAAGGAAATGTTAGGAAAACTCGTTTTTCAAAGTCGCATTAAACGGAGCTTTGTACAAATACCGACTTGTCTCGAGCATAGCCAAGCTCGCGCTCTCCGCGGTGTCCTGACTTTATCTCGCCACTCTATTGCGGGAATACCGTTTTATCTTAACGAGCAATGTTCCCACGGCTCCGCGCTGCAAGCTCTCCTGTTATCATCCACTTGTCTTATTTATGGAAGCCTGTTTTGAAGTAATGCGTACTAGCTAATATGAGTGACAGGGAACGCGCGTACTTGGTCACGCAGCTCGTTCAATAAATAGATGAAATAATATTTCCAAAGTTATTACTGAGGGAATGTTGGTTTGCGTCACCTACAAACAAACAAATACAAACGAACTCGAGCAGTGAAAGAGAGAGAGAGAGAGAGCTCGCCTAGTTACCTCCTTTCGACCTCCTCAACTTTTAACCCCGCCGCGCGCAGCCGCCGCGCACAGAGATGTTGACGGAAAAGCGCTGATTATTTACCGAACAACTTGGAGTCTACGCGTAAATTCGGCACCAGATATGTGAGTACGGCGAATTTCTCTTCTTAAGCTTTTAGAATGCTTCCTCAATGCTGTATTGGTATTCGGAAAGCGCAAAGGAACAAGCCGGGTTATCTCGGAGGACTAGAGGTGTTCGTGCAG
This sequence comes from Enteromius afrohamiltoni, assembly GCA_034779775.1. Classification (NCBI taxonomy): domain Eukaryota; kingdom Metazoa; phylum Chordata; class Actinopteri; order Cypriniformes; family Cyprinidae; genus Enteromius; species Enteromius afrohamiltoni. Next base: position 3,767,990 of record JAUYWG010000038.1, read on the forward strand.
TGTGGCTGTTTATGAGGAATTTTGGTGAATTATGGTGAATGTCAGGAGTGTGTGAATGAAAAAGGTGTGACGACATAGAAAGCATCACATAATGGGAGACAGAGAATGGATGGAGGGAGAAAAGAGAAACACGGTGGAAGAGGGGACAGAGCTCGGCGAAGGGGTTTGAGGAGAGAGGAAAATCGAAATTAAAACGCCCTAAACTCTTTTTGTAGATATTTCTATTTGTATTCAGGGAGGTCACAATTATAGGCCTATTGGAGAAACAAATCAGAGGGGACGAATTTAAAATTACGTCTTTTTCGATATTAGGATCTCAACGAAAATCTCACTAAACAATGAGGTAAGAGACGACAAAAATCCTAAGATCTATCTATCATGTGACGAACTTATATATTTAAAAATAATTTAAATGAGTGGATTCTGTAGGTAGCCTATAAATGGAGATTTGGAGTATTCGAGAATTTCCAATAGTCGGCGTGTAGTCTATTATAACCTTATATTTTCTAAAGTAACGCTAAATATTTTACATTAAGAACCATAGCGTTCTGTCCTAAAATTCTCTCGATCGAACGCAAAAAAATAGCGACCCAGCAAATCAAGGTAATATATATTTAGGCATATATCTAGCATGCTGCTTTAGTGGCGGCACAATAATTCAAAGAAATGTGTTAATTTGTTGTTGTTTTTATCAGTTTTTATTTATTTATTTTTATTTAATTCTAGAGATTACCCGGTGAAAATATATCTACAATTTTCCCTTGCGCTTCTTTTAGTTCACCGTAGTTATACTCAAACGGGGATATGGCGAGTTCAGAGTTTGGATCCCAGCAGTCATGTTCCGGCGGAGATTCCCCCGCGATGGGATTCGAGAAGGAGAAAGATTCCGGTCATCAGGGTCGGTGTAAGACCGGCTCTCCGCCGCTGCAAACTCATCTCTCCCAACAGGTCAGCCATAACTGTGCACGTGCAGCAGAATACGAGGCCAGAATTCTGCTGTCAGGCTTTTTTTTGTGTCGAGATTTTATTATTATTATTATTATTATGATAAGCTACTATTGGTCTGTTTTTTTTATTTTAAGTGGAATTATTTATTGCACGTTGAAAATTCACAAGGAAGATGCCATACTTGCGAATGAATTAATAATGTTTATATAACAAGCAAATAAACATTTTGTAGCATCACACTCATAAATGCAGGAGTGCGATATTTGTTAAGTAGTATATTTATATAATGTATTGTTGTACGCCTGTCTACAAAATGTACACGCGAATAGTTTTAATTTGCTTTCAAATTCGATTCGTTTTCGCAGTTATGATTCGCGAGGACTGATAATAAAACTAAAACTAAAACACATTCTTTATTTAAATAAGCATTTCGTGCTATTATATTGTTTGTATTTGTCAGCATATGTAGGCAGAAAACATGTTAAAAGTATGAGCAGTAATGTAAGTTTTTCTGTCCGATCCTGGCGCGCAGGGTATGGAGGGAATTAAAGTTTATTTGCACGAGAGAGATTTGTGGGCCAAATTTCATGATGTCACTACAGAGATGATCATCACCAAAGCTGGCCGGTGAGTGACTCGTTAAAATGTTTTTTATTCCCCACAATGTATAAAGATAGAAAAAATATATTTCTTTTTATTGAATATTAGTGGATGAAATCACAAAATTCCCCATGCAAGGAAAAATTTCACAGTGAGAAATAGGGCACAATTTGCCATCATATTCAAACATGACATCTTGCTGTATTAACATCATCATTATTATTATAATCATTAATACTTGATTATTGTTGTTGACTTTCTAATGGATCATTGATCTTTTACAGACGAATGTTTCCCAGCTACAAAGTAAAGGTAACAGGCTTAAACCCCAAAGCAAAATATATCTTACTGATGGACATTATTTCAGCCGACGAGCATCGGTATAAGTTTGCAGATAACAAATGGTAAGAAAGAAAGAAATTCTTATTTATAGAAACTGTAATACTAATAAATCAATAAAGTAATAGAAAGGTAAACATTTGACTGGTTTGAGTATTGATTGAATTATTCTACTATAGGTTATTGAGCTGTTAAATGATAGGTGTAGCTAAATTAATGCTAAGAGAAAGTTATGCATAGCTTAAGTACAAATGAGCGCTGTTGTGTGTTGATGTTGTGAAATGATGCAGGAATAGTGCAATTATAAGCCTTGGTTAGAGAATATTGTTCAGTGAGTGAAGGATCCACACAAAGCAGAGAAACTCAACTGTCTGAGACAGTTTATTTTGTAACCTGAATCAGACAGAAAGTCCTTATCAACTCGTTTGTGTCCTATCTGCTCTGTAGGTCCATCAGTGGCAAAGCTGAGCCGGCGATTCCCGGCCGACTGTATGTGCACCCAGACTCACCGGCTTCAGGAGCTCACTGGATGAGACAGCTCGTCTCTTTCCAAAAGCTCAAGCTCACCAACAACCACCTGGATCCTTTTGGACATGTCAGTGATGATGCCAGTCAAATCTAAATGGTTATTTACTGATGAACATAACTAAACACTTCACAGGTTTACAGATTAGCTGGTTTGAACGGGACATGGAACAAGGTTTCTGTGTGTCTTTAAAGGGTCTTAATTCACCCTTCCATCAAATAAGGCCTGTGGCATGACAACTTCTTGTTGTTGTTGGCAGATCTTTTTTTCGTCGCACATTTGCATAATTTAGATGCATTTCACAGACTTCATATCTCCTGTCATTTTGCTTCTCAAATTTCAGTGTCTGTGCAATGTGATATGAAGGTATAATACGGATTGGAGCAGAGGTATTCAAGAGATCTCTTCCTGTTATTTGCTGCAGATCATTTTAAATTCCATGCATAAATACCAGCCTCGCCTGCACATTGTGAAGGCAGATGAGAGGAACAGCTTTGGCTCCAGCAACACAAGTTTCTGCACACACTCGTTTCCTGAGACGACCTTCATCGCTGTAACATCCTACCAGAACCACACAGTAAGCAGCAAGACCCCTATGATCGTAGAAAAAAATGCGTACATTTGCAGAAAGCAGCAGAGTGTTCATGTTTAATCCTCTGGGTTTTTTTTTTTAGATCACTCAGTTGAAGATTGAGAATAATCCATTTGCTAAAGGTTTCCGTGGAAATGATGATATCGAATTGCATCGCATGTCTCGCACACCAAGGTGGATATTTTAAACACCTTAATACACATGCAAACATTTTAATTTAGTGGATCATAACAACAACCTGAGTTTGTGAGTAATGATGAATCACTAATGTATTGTATCGCTTGCAGTCTGCATTTTTACATGTCCTGCGTGTCTTCATGTCATTGCTTGTTTCAGAAACACGGAGAATATGTTGTCCTTTTAACTAGCAGGGTTTAGGAACAAGAGTCAAAGCTTTGTGTTGCATGTTGACAGTATTGAATGTGACACACAAGAGAGGGATATTTATAGTGTAACAATATTAAGAGCAGAGCAGCACAACACACTGTCACACAGAGAGGTCACCGAAGGGCTAATGTGTGTGTGTCTAAGTAAATGCGTTTTTGAGAGAGAGAGTGAAAAAACAGAGAGAAAGAGGAATGAGTCAGATTGGAAAGGGGGTATAGAAAAGATTTTTAGCTACTGTAATTGTCTCTTAGCTTAGAAATTTCATTAGAAACGATCAGTACTGTGCAAATGATATCTGTTACCCTTTGCCGCCCCACCGTGCCAATGCAAATCATGAGCCTGCTCTCTCTCTTTTAACACTCAGATATATCAAGTCTAGTGCCAGTGTTCTCTGATGCACTGGGCTTCTGAAATATATTCTCAATATATCTTTTGCGTATTTTCTTTAAAAGAAATGGTTCCAATTTCCCAAATATCATCTGGGTCTCTGCTGTAGGAATCAATGCGTCTGATGCATTTTTCGCCCTTTATTCACAGTAAGGAGTATCCTCTTGTACCACGTAGTACTGCAAGGCAGCAACGTGCAGCTCCACCCTCTCCTGACTCCTGTCTCTCTCAGTCAGAATACACTGTGACGCAGAAGCCCAGTCCTGGCTACACCTGCTCCGACATTTCAGGTACGTGCTGCAAAACAAAGAGGGTGAGTTTCTGTGTTATAATGTCTGGATTATATATAAGTCTTATCAACACAAATGTAAATTTGTTACATTTTTGTTGAATTTTATTATGAGTGCCTTCAATTTTTCTAAAATACTTTAAACTACTAATTTAATTTAAAGTGCCCCTAATATGGGTTATGAAAGATTCCTATTTTAGTTTTGGGAGTCTCAAACAACAGGTTGACATGCATGCAAGCTCAAAAAAACACTGTAATTTTCTTATAATATGCATTTATTTTTACCTTATTTGTTCTCCCAAACAATTTGTTAATTTTTCCAAATCCCTCTGGTGACTGGTCGATTTTTTTAAAAGCAGTGTTTTGTGATCTTTTACCCCTCCTAAAGTAGCATCTGGTGGTGAAGAATGAATTTGCCTTTTTATTCAGACCAACGCTAAAAGACTAACAACTTTAGCGATATGCAACATGAACAACATGAAATGGCTTGGGGCTCGTTTTAAAAACAGCTGGTTTCAATGATTCAGAGTCGACTCGTTCTTTTAAGAGACCATAACTTTTTACACTGTGCACTTTCAGATTTAAAACTTCACTCGATGTTTTCATTCACTTAGAGCTGTGTTACACACTACATGAAAGGTCATTTTCAAAAATCCATAATAGGGGCACTTTTATTGAATTGAAATGACTTAAATTTGTTTTAGATATTAGATTCAACCAGTCAGTAAACAGACTTCTGACATGATAACATTTATAACATTTAAGTCAAAGTCTCTATGAGAAGTAGTTATGTGATTTGAGAGAAGTCAGTAAAATAGAGTGTTAATATGGAGGAGTTTTTTAAAAGGTGTTCTAAATGTGTTTTGAAATATGCATTGCATATTATTGTGTTATAGGTTTAGAGGAACTGTCCATATTTTATCACTGAGATAATTTCCTGGCTGATAACTACCAGTTTCTTTTCTGATTTCCTACATTTTGTTTTTCTTACAGTAAAATTTGTCTCTTAAATGTTTTATTTTAGGAGTAAAATCGAAATTCTTTTGTTGCCTAGACTCTGTTCTGCATGTGACAGAGAGCACTCTGTAAACCTTTTGGCATTATGCATGCATGCTGTTATTAATTCAAAATCTCTGTGGCAGTCTTCCAAGCAATCAATTATGTAAACCCAAAAGAATGAGCAACTCTTTTAAAAAATCCACATTTCCAAGCTCATGTACCAAGTTTCTGCTGGAAAGACTGAATCAGGTATGCATTTCTCTTTGCAGGTGACCACGCCCTCACCGAAACTCCTCCCACTCATAACCCCGCCTACCAACTCTTCACCTACCAGCTCTCTCCAGAGGCAACCCCTGTGCACAGCACCCCCTGCAGTATGGACACCGCACAGCACCAGCCTTGCATGTACGGAAGCTCACAGTTGGGCATAGAGGACCTCAGGTGGGCGTCTTATACAGACAGCACAACTTACCAAAGCTTTTCTTCAGCTAAAGAAATGGGTGGGACTTTTGTTCCCCCCGCTGACCTCTCTCAGGAACTGTATCCACAATACACCTGTGAGGTGGGTGTCCAGTCACACTGCATGATGACTGATTTCTCGCTTTACGCGTGCAATCGATCATTCAGCCAAAACCACCAACCAAACAGCTGGTGCGAGGGGAGTTGAGCAAGTGTGCCTGATGTGTGTGTGTGTGTGTGTTAAAGAGTGAGAGAGAAGAAAAAGAATGAAAAAGAGTCTGTGAATAACTGTGGTGACATACTCAGAATTTTATCCTGAAATTATTTGTTTTGCTTCACAGTTTCTAACTTTTTGTGAGTAAGGTTTAGCAGATTTAAATTATTTAAAAGTTTTTTTTTATTTTTATATTTACTTCTTGCTAGAGCATCAAAACGACAAATAATAATAAAATTCAACATCAAAATTAATATAATTTGCAATATAGTATCTACAGTTCACATATTAATATTTGTATGTATTTTTTTTGCATTTTTCAGATTTTATATATACTTTTTACAATAGCGTTTTTTATTTGCGTACGCCTTTGTCATCAGCGTAAATAAAAATATAATCAATGAATAAAATAATAAAAATAAATAATTAAAAATATTTTAGAAACATATATACATACATAGTCACTGTGGAGCATATGGCAAATAATAGGATTTCAGAATAAAAATTTTAGATTTTCATTTAAAATAGACAACATTTCCTCTTAAACCCTGTAATGAATGTTTGCATGTCCCTTGAGTCTCCAGTGATGTGTGTGTGTGAGACAGAGAGAGATTTTGTGTACATGTGTATCAAATATCTTCTAGTAAAGATGCGTGAATCTCTGTTACCATTAGTTTTTTTCATCAAGAACTACACCAGGAATTAAAAAAAGGGGGATAAAGTTAAGGAGGTAGGTTGCTTCATTGGGGCCAGTATCTGTGAAAATTAAGGGAGAATCCTCTCTTTTACTATTTCACTTAGGAAATGCTAACACTAGCTAACACAAATGCAAGAAACTGCCAGATTTAAACTTTCTGTCACACAATGTCTAACTTCAGATGGGGGTCCTTTATTTTTTTTTATTCTTACTCTATTCTGATGAGAAAAGGAATGCTGGGTACTGCACGTGTCACAGTCCGTTAAGGGAGCAGTGATGTTACCAATCCTGTCATGGCCCAAGGCAAGAGATACAGAGAGAGAGAGAGAGAGAGAGA
>JAUYWG010000038.1:3774863-3799952 GCA_034779775.1 Enteromius afrohamiltoni
CGTTAAGGGAGCAGTGATGTTACCAATCCTGTCATGGCCCAAGGCAAGAGATACAGAGAGAGAGAGAGAGAGAGAGACACAGAGAGGAAGAGAGGCATCAGCTGGACATTTATTTATAGACACACCATGCAATAAGAATTTCATGAGCGAAACGTGGTCATTTTAAAGGAAACTTTTAATGTTGTGAAATTCATGTTTTCATTATTTATAATGATGAGCTATTTATTGATTGAGTTCACAATTTGTGTTTGGCGATATTTATTTTTAAAGCGTTTTTAAATTGATGGAGCGGTTTTCTTTACCCTGACAAATGTAAAGTTTCTGTGTTTTGTGAAGGTGTTTTCTGAAACTTGTTTAAATATGATGCTGAAATAAAATGTTCATCCACAGCAATGTCTTGATTTGTGTTGATATGACACAGTACCTCATTCATAGATTTTGATATTTTGTGTGGAAGTTATGCAGTGTGTGTGCATGCATACACCTATGACAACAGTTGTGTGTGTGTGTGTGTGTGTGTGTGTGGACCTTGGAGCTGTAGTTTCACACATTGTGTAAGAGTTTGAGCTGTTGCAGGAAAACAGAGAGAGAGAGGGAGATATCAGAAGTTTGTCTTCACAAAAATGACTGGAAAGTTCTTTAGGCGAAACCAGTTCATCATCTAAAGGCCAGGAAAATTTGTATGAGCTTTAACAATGTTTGATGCTCGGAGGAAAATAATGCAGATCTGTTAAGTTTGTTTTAGCTGTCTATATTCACATAAATGATTGACGTTTTAAAAATTATAATAATTGCATAACTATCAGTAAATTCCCCTGCCTCATCTCAGAAGAACAGTTTTGGGTGGCCCCTATGTTCTCTTTTAGATGGAAATCCTCTTAAATCCAAATGAAAAGCCTCTGACCCTGCCTGGATTTCCCGGCCCAGCTGAGCACTTATTTACTGCTAATTAAGTGATCTGAGCTCATTTTCTCAAACCTAATGGCATCATCCAGCTCCTCCAGGAAACACGCCGCAGCCCCCAGTAGACTCTGCTACACGCACATGGTCCAATAAGGGCCCTTTTACCTCCCTGACATTAGCCCGTAATGCTATTAACCCGTTCATCGTTAAGATGCCCACTTAAGCAAAATGCGAAAGCGAAAGATACCCACTTAAACGAATTTATTGCGTAGTGGGAAGAGATCGAAAATCGTAATGTAGAGTAGCAGTGCAGCTAATCTATGTATTCATAATTGTTTCTCTTTGTTCCTCATTTCAAGCTTTGACCCAAGGAAACTTTATCAGCTTTTTGATACCCAGCTAAGTGTGTACTGCCTGAATTCTTGTCATCTGTTTTAACTAAATGTTGTGTTTGTGTCAAGGTAATGTACTCCAAACCAAAATACGAAAACAAATGTGTAAATATTAATTTAGTAAGAATTTGTTTAGGGAAAAAAATGAAAAAAAATGCGCTAAACATTTTGATCATTGCATAAAGACTGCAGTATACAGGCCTAATGGCTGCTGATAATTCAGCTTGGTCATAAAAAGAGTAAATTCCATTTTAAAATACAGTAAACAGTTATTTTAAATAGCTGATTTAATAGTGCTTTATTGCCATTTTGATCAAATAACTGCAGCCTTAGTCAGCATACGAGAATAACTCTTACCAACCCTAAACTTTAACATTTTTGTATGGACTCATAAAACAGGCAATAGAATCTAAATCAATTGAAAACAAGGAGGGTTCTTTTCAGATTTGTACAATAAAGTAAATACTTTACCCCAAATTTGAACTATGGATGTATTTAAGTGAATTTTATTAGAAGTTCCAAAAATCCCTGTAAATGTTTAAAGAAAATGTATTTTAACTTAAAAACAACAACAAAAACCCTGCTGAATATGATGACTATTTCTGTTTGTCTGTCTTTCTGTCAAATGCCGTTCAGGTTGACCTAAATGGTGGAAAATATATTTCAGGTTGAATAAAAATTATATATATGTATATACATATATAATTCTAAAATTATGATATATTACATTCTTATTCATTATTAATTGGTACATAAAAAAATAAGCATTTAACATATATATACATTCTTTATTTAACCTGAAATATATTTTCCAGCACTTAGGCCAATGCACCTGAACAGAATTTGACAGAAATAGTCAGCAGTTGTCAATAATCAGCACCAAATACCAGCAGCCACAGAGATCGAGAGTGGGTCAATGCATGTGTGTGTGCGTGTTTGTATCTGCTGCTTAGTGGACCAGAAAACACTCATATGGAAGCCCCTCCCCCAACAGTTCATCCTACAAAGACTGTTCCCTATGGAGACCTCATAATCCTCAAAGTCAAAGCCTGCAGCCAAACACAGACAGAAAAGACCTCAGCAGACTCCTTAAAAACATTACATCTTTAGTGTGTTTTAGTTGTAAATCAGCAACCAACTCAAAACTTGGCATGCAAAAGGTCACATGCTATTGTTTCTGCTCTGCACTATTAATAATGCGTAAATTAATAAAATGCGTAATTCAAAGTTTAATATTAATCAATGTATTTAATCTGATCCTGCTTTTATTGCTTTTGATTTTCACATTACAGTTTCTGATATAAACAAGTGATCACAAATATACAAATGGCCCACAGGCACACAAGAGTGAGTGAGGAAAAGATTTGGGCTAAGCTAATGTTTATTAACGGCACACAGGCTCTGTGGAGGTGAACGGGCAACCCCTGGTGCCCCCCGCCCAGCCCACCCCACCTCCAAATGTTTCGGGGCAGTGTGCTTCGGCAACAAGGAGCCACTGTCACTCTCCATTAGTGAGAGAGCCCTAATCCCTCCACGCAAAACTGCCATAATGATATCACTAACCACGAGTGGCACCGCCGGCCATGCAGTTGTGTGTGTGTGTACGACCTAATGTCCACAGCTTGACCTTTCACAAACACTTGTTTCACTAATCTGAACCTTTTTTAAAATGCCTTCCTACATCTTGAATGTCTGCTTGAATACAGTTGAGATGTTTGGCCTCCTACGTGACCTCAAAGGGAATATTGTTTTTGAATGACTGTTTCGTAATCAGATTAGAAACATTTAAAAACATTTGTTTGGCCACTGTAACGATATGATATATTATTATACTAATCAGAACATGTCCAAACAATTAATTGATTAAAACAACATATTAATTGTAGATTATTTTAATTCATATTAATGGCACATTTTATATATACAACACGAGTCAAAAGCTGACAGTTGTTTTAGAAATGTTTTGGATCTTATGTGCACCAAAGCTGCATTTAGATGATCGAAAATACAGTAATACTGTTCTCATTTAAAATAACTTTTTTCTGTTTTTATATATTTTTTATATTAGCCACTGCTTGAGTCTTGTGTTTTATGATCTTTCTGAAATCATTCTAATATGCTGATTTGATGTATTATCATTTATTATAACATTTATGCTCAGTTATTAATAATGGTTTTAAATATTATTTCTGTTAAAAACAGTTTGTGTTACTCAATATTGTATTGTTTTTTCTTTGATGAACAGAAAGTAAAGAAAAACAACAACTGTATTTAAATGTCCTTATTCTGTCACTTTTGATCCATTTTATGTTTATTTCAACTGTTTTCAGCATTGCTAATAATACAAATGTTTCCTGAGAAGTATATCAGTATATTAGATTTCTGAAGAATCATGAGACCCAAGACTGATGATTCTGAAAATTCAGCTTCTACAGGAATTAATTTTAAAACATTTTTTAATAGATTTCATAAGTTACTGTATTTGTTAATTTTTTCAAAAACAAAACAAAAATCTTATTGCAAACACTCTAAGCCATAACTTTACATGTTTGTGTGCTCTGCTAAAGAAATAAAGTCATCCAACTTTAAAAAAATATGTGAAGGTTATAAAAGTTTGAGAGAATTTACATTTTTGGCTGAACAACTGCTTTTATTCGAAGCCCTGCATCACCACTGTTTTAGTCTCCGCCTTCCTCTCATGCCTTTCTCTCTCTCTCTCTGTCCTCTGCATTCGTGTTCAATATTGTTTACTCCCCACAAGCAAGCCCTCTTTTTGCAACACTAAACGGTGCATTACAACTATCAAACAAACAAACAAATGCTCCCTGACCCCGGCTCAGCAGGACAGCTGCGGTGTCTTATCACTTATCAAGAACGTTAAGCAAGGGTAAACATCATCCTGAACATTGAGTGGCTCTCTGGCTTACTCACTCACCTCTGTTATGCTCTTGAATAATGAATTTGGCCTGTGCTTGTTCAGTGTTCAATCATGTGTGAAAACAATAGAGAGACACACAGACCTGATGCCACTGAACAGCATGCAGAAATATGGGGTTAAACTTAATTTATGTCTTTCTTTCTTTGATTTCTTTGATTTTAGGTCAGGGAACGGGTCAAGACTAAATACAGGATCCCATAGAATAAGGTCTCAATCATTAAAAGGTCATTATCACAACTAGAGGAATTTTCAGTATAGACCCATTACTTTTTATTTTGTACATATTTATATTATTTTCGGACATGGATTTTAATTCAAATTTAAATCCTAAATGAAAAGTCACAAATCTTTTAAGCAACACTGCTGCAATAGCATAGCATAAGACAAAAAAAATCATCTTTTTATACAAAATGAGACAGAATGAGGCGAATGACAGAATCCAAAAAATAATAGCCAAATGAAATAAATGTGTATTTTAAGGAGAAGAATTCTCTTTTCAGATTTGGACATTAACATGGGTGTTAACAATCATTTCCTCTAACTCAAGACCAAGACAACAGAAGCCCTTATGGCCCTAATGCATTAGGTGAGAAGGTGACGGGAGACGGAATCGTGTTAATGAAAGATAAATGAAGGTCTGGACACACGCGCGAAAACAAAAAGGAATAAAAAACACATAAAAACACTTAACGTATTTGAATTGATCTTATCAAGTCCATTAAGCAGCGTACAAAAATCTTTTTTTCATGTTCTCACGTTGTTTTTGCAGTGGAATTATTTATTAAATAGCAAAAAAATACATATTAAATTCTAATGATGTAGACAACAAAGTGCATTTCGGCACGATCCGGAACAAAGAAGACATTTAACAGGCTTCTTTACAGAATATGCCTCATAAATGTTTATAACGTGTATTTGACAGCGCTTCAGTGCGCAGGAACTGAAGATGATTGGGTGCTAGATCCATACACCAAAAATGGTTCTAATAGATGTATATTAAGAATATTAGAAATAATAATGTTAAGTTATATCACAGTTATTATTGTTGCACTTGTTTTAGGTATACATAATACTACAACAATGTTTAATAATAATAATATCATCATCGGTCAGCAACATTATTCAATATCACAACAAACTGAAAGGTCATTTTTGGCTATTTTAAAACGGTCGGATCGATCTGAAGTAGGTTAGAAGTCGGTTTAATCGAAAAACAGCAGTCTTTAGCAATCTAAAATTAAGAAATTGGAATTTAATCTGCCGCTGGAGGGCAACAAAGGAAAGAGCTTTGCTTTTTTGTTGCTGTGGAAACGACACAAGCGCAGAAATTTTGTACAGTGCGCGCGGCGCGTCTGTGTTTCTGGGGTTCTAAAAGATGAATTCAAATTTAGAAACTTACTTCCATTCGATTTTCGAAGAACGACTCAGATTGTAAGTATAGGCATTATCGTTTATTACGCCGGTGTTTTTTGTAGAACCAATAATGTGCCGTCGTAAAAGGCCAGACTTCAGATAACTACAAATAACTGTTGTATACGCATTGTTTGGGCGCATAGAGGGTGCATATATTCAGAGGTTGTTGTACATTTCAGAAATAAGGCCGCGCAGAAGGATTTGACGGATTTCAACGTAAGTGCAATGAGGCTCGTGGAGCTGCGCGAGGAGTGCACCAGCGTGACCAGGGCCATGGAAGCTCAAAAACAGGTGGTGAAAAAATACCTTCCAGCTATGTACGTTTTTATTTGTTATTTACATACTTAAAATGTACCCTTTAGCTGATCCAGTTAGTTTTTCTTGCTTTGTGTGTGCTGTTGTCAGGAGATGCAGATGCAGCGGGAGAATTTAAGAGAGAGGGACGACAACATTAAGAAAGAAGAGGACAAACTGAAGAAATCCATACTGAAATATAATAAGTTTTTGCAAGTAATGCAGCATTCCAAAGAACAAAACGACATAGTTATAAATGGATATTGTGTTAAGTGGAGTTGTCTTTCCTTTTCCTTTTCCTGAAAGGAAAATGATGCCAGACGGTTACGTGCCATAAAGAAAGCGGAAGCCGAGAGAGCTCAGATCAGACTGAAAGAACTGGAGATTCAGAAGCTAAAGGCAGAGAACGACACCCTGCTGGCACGGAAAGAGTTATTGGAGGATCGTGTCAGAAAGGCCACGTGTTACCATGAATTCCTGGAGAGAGCCGCAAAAATGTCCGGAAAGGTAGTGCTTTGAGAGTTTGTAGTTATATGAACTAGAGACTGGAAAGGGCAAAATGGTCTTTTCATACAAATATAAATGGAAGGATCTGGAAAGGTTTTTGACTATTATCTAAGCTGAACTGGCACAATTTTTGATAACATTATGGTCAAAAACAATTATGTAGATTACAATTTTTTCACATTCATACTGTACTTGCATGAGAAGTAGCAGGTGGAAGGGCATTAAAATAAATTAAGGTATAGTTCACCCCAAATTTTAAATTATGTTATTATTTATTATTCATGTCATTTCAAACTCGCAAAACCTTAATTCATCTTCAGATCACAAATTATTATATTTTTGAGTGAAATACGAGAGCTCGCTAGACAGCAAGGTTCCTACCCCGATCAAGGCACAGAAATGTAGTATTTCTGTCATTAAAATTGTTCATGTGTCATGAATGAGACGTGAGGTGTGTGGATCCATGAGCAGACTGTTTACACAAACACAGATTGAAACAAGCAGAGTCGGTTACCGGCGAACATGAACATCAAAGGCAGAGACATACGAATATTACAAATCTGTAGCGAGGTAGTCAGGCGATCGGCGAACGTCAGCAGCGCATGATTTTTGAACATCAGTAGCACCACACGCATGCGAGAAACATTTACATGCAAGAAAACATGTATGTACGTTTAATACTCCCTTGATCGTGGTAGCATCCTTGTTGTCTATGGAGGGTCAGAAAGCTCTCAGATTTGAAAAATATCTTCATTTGTGTTGTGACGATGAACTGAGGTCTTATGGGTTTGGAACGACATGAGGGTGAGTAATTAACGACAGACTTTTCAACTAAAAAGGGTAAACTATCCCTTTAAGGGACCTGATTTCCTATTCTTCATCAAGTATAACTGCCAATGAATATTTTAGATCAGTCTTGTTCTGTGTGGTTTTATTTACTGTTATGAGGCAAATAGGGTAACACAATGGGTGAACCTTTCAAAAATGTACAGGTTCTACCTGTTTCAGCATCTAAAATTTTGTATAGTAATATTACGCTTTTCTTTTCTCTTTTCCTCCTTTTTAATGACATTTGAGTTTGAGAACATTGGTCTAGTCATTGACCGTCTTCAAGCCCTTCGGTCTATCCACAAAGAACTTCAAGAAAACCAAACAAGATTAGACAAAGAGAAAGAGAGCAAAAAGCTGGAACTGATACAGTACCTAAATAAACAGCGAACTGTTCTCCTGCACTGTAACAACCAACTGCACCAGCAACAGACCCAACTAGACAGCATTCGCTTAGAAGCATACAAATGGGTAAACCCACACACACACACAAACACAGTTTACAGGCCTATGTCTTCTGTACAGTTCTGTTTACCACAATTACAAACTTTTCATGTACTCTGCAGGAATTAAAATTGAAGCATTTCCATTCCACTGCAGCAAAAGAGACCCTCCTATTTGCTCAGCTAAAGGCCACAATCCGTAACATATATCAGATGATCACACATTACAGGAAAGTCTCTGTGGACACTGACGACACCTTCAAGCAGTTGGAAATGGTGAATGATGCCAAAATTCTTCTAGCTACCTTGAATAAATAATTATTTGCTGTTGTTATGATTTGTAAAACTAAAATCAGTTCTTTAAAGTCATCAGGCAGCAATGTGTAGTAAAATGTAACAAGCAAGCTTACTTTTATTTTTTTTTTTGCATTGAGGAAAAACTCATGTTTTTATCATTTTCCCTTCAGATCCAGAAATATTTTCAGCTCATGAGAGCTATAAATGATGAACTGAAGTTCAACATTATGGCAAGGGAGAATCGAACTGAAGAGAATGACAGCAGAGACCAATCTGACCCAATCTCTGAAAATGTATATCCACTGAAAACAGACAGATGTGCCTAAGCTATATAACATTCATCAGCTGTCCACCCTTGAGGATTGTACAGGATTGTGCACTGGGCTGTGAGGGACACCAATAATATTGTTCATGGACATGGAGATCTTTAATTAAAATGGTTTCCTGGTTTCAACCAGTTTCATTCAGATATGTAAAATATAAAAACATAATCATTAGATTCAGACATGTCTCATTTTCACTTCCTCCAAATACTGCTTAGGCAGCAGTTTTCAGGTTTCAGATGCAGACAGTGTTTTTATATTCTGGAATGCAATACAAAACTTTCAAAATCTGAACAGATTTGGAAATCACAAGACATCTTACACTTGAAATAAAAAACCTCCTACAGGATGCTGTCTGCAATGTTTTGTGAAATCTGTCAGCTCTGATTGGCGAAAAACTTTTAACAGCTAGAATGTACGCCCTTTTTATTTTTCCACCCATTTTATTTATACAATAATTTAAATTAATATTGTTGATAATCTTGCACTATGCTTTCATGTCTTGCTTTCTTTTATTTCCCTTTTTTCCCCTTTCCTTTTTTCCCTTTCTTGGGCTTTGCGTTGGCCTTGATGGCCTTGCGTACACAAAAGCCTCTCCAGTGGGCCTGAATGACAGTGGCAGCTTGGCTCTGCATCTCTCTTTCTCTTTCCTGTTGTTCTCTCTGCTTCTGAGCCTCCCGTCGTTCCTCCATAATCTGGGAGTACTCCAGGTCCAGAACTGCAAAATGTTCCTCCAGCGCTCTCAGCTTTTCCATGTCTGCTTCATACATGCGTGTAATTTCCTCCAATTCTGTCTGGTCACACATACAGACATACAAGATCAACAGAGACAACAAAATTTTAATGTTCTGGTCACACGTTTAATAATTAAAATCTGCAAGTTTCTGTTTTGTGTTAATGTATTTTCTAGTACATTATGTGATCTTAATGTAACGATCTCTATAAATCGTCATTCTAATATATTGTTTTGTATTTGAAAATGAGAAAAAAAATCACTTCATTACTTTTAAAGAACATTATTTACATTATAAACATTATTTGATTTAAGAAAAAAAAAATCATACTGACGCTGAATATTTTAACATTATATACAAATACATCTGAATATGAAAAAACACAAACATTGGTAAATATCAGATGTTTAATGTGTACCTGTTTTTCTCCAATTTCAGTATCATATTTCTGAATCCAGTTCTCAATCTCGGTTTCCTCCTTGTATTTTTTCTGCAAATCAAAACCAGCAACATTTACAACTAAATATCTATGCACTCTACTTTAATGAATGATACTTAAATGTGCATAAATACACCTTTCGTAGGGCCAGTTCTCTCTCTCTATCCTCTGCAGTCACATTATTGAGCTTAGCTTTCAGTTGACTGCTCTCCTGCTGCAATCGAGCCCTCTTCCCCTCTGACGTTTTTGTGTCTGACTGGCTCTGTTTCTCAGCGTCCTGTTGAGTTCGGACGATGAAGTCCTGCAAACCTTTTTGCATCTGATGCAGTGAGCTTTTCAGCTGGTGCACTTCATTACTCAATGTGGAGATCTAAATAGGAGTAAGTGTCAGGGAAAGAATAAAAGCAGAGAGAAAGAGAATGGGACCAAATAGTTTGAAGAACTCATTCATTATGTCAACTTCATATTTTTTTTGCTTCATATCATGCTGCTGACCTCTGTATCCTTGTCTTTTATTGCACTGGCAACCTGTTTTTCCAGTGAGTCTATCAGCTCCTGGTTGGAAGATTGACGTCGATTGACTTCAAGCATCATCTCTCTGCGTTCTCTCTCCTCTGCAGGTGTAGTAAGAAGCCTCTCCAAAACAATCTCTCTCAACTCACACAGGCCATCTTTCAGTTTCCGAGACTGCATCTCTCGCTCTGGGTTTGGGTTTATACTTTTTAGTACCTCCCTTGTGGTCGGAGTTGCCCTAAGTAGCCGTAAAATGTTACGAAAGCAGTCCTGAATTGCTTTTGTCGATTCGGTAAATTGATCCTTTTGCTCACTTTGCTTAAAGCTTGCATCAAGCACCATAGCTTGGTGCTTTTCCACAAGCCTCTGCTGCTCTTTCAGAGCATGGACCACCTCTTCTCCAAAACTCTGGGAAAGTGCTTCTGGAAAGCTTAGCAAACTGGGCAGAAGAGAGACTATCTCCATCTGATGAATGCACTCATCTATTACCCCAAATATAAGCTTTGCATCCAGAGATGACAGTGTCTTCCTGGAGGGGTTGATGGTCTTTAAGTAGTCTTCTTTAGTTTTGTTTGCAAGGGTGGCTGCATCTGATAGTCTGTCTTCAGGAGGGACGGTGTCTGATTTTGAGGCCATCGTTATAGGTTTCTATGCTTGTGAGAGAGAAAACTATTCAGACATCAAATTATTTTGAAGAGGTGAAAATGTCTTTGAAAGACGTAAGCTATTTAAACACAAGGGAGGACATAAGATACTTAATACATTATAATGCAATTCATACAAACAAGTTCTAATTCATTTTCAATATATTTTACACGATTTAAAAAAAGTGATTAAAAGATGTGTTAATTCAAGATGTGTAAAAGTGTTCATTGCAGAAAAGGAAACACTTAGCGCTTAACGTTTAACGTTACATTTCTAAATAACTCAAACACTAACGCACAACAATAATAATTTTGCTCTACCTGGACATGTTGTACATTACCGTGTTATTATTCTTGTTTGTAGTAATCTGTATGCATCTAAACACAAACTCTGATGTTATGTATACCAGTTGCTGTGACAACCGGTGGCATGACATTCTGATCTCAGTGACCTCCCACTTCTCACAACAAACAAAATCCCATTCGTGATTTACTTACACATGTATATAGATAGTTTTGCCTTGTATGTACTTAATACAACTTATATTGTCATTGAATGTCTTAATATGTTTTACATAATTTCACTCCGTGGCTTTTATTGTGACACTCCAGCTGTGCAATAAAAACGACACTGTCGTAAAAAGACGTAACGTCAAACTCTCCTGCTTGACGGCGGCGGTTCTTTTATTTATAATGTTACAAACTCGATTAAATCGTATTTTTCTGCCCTAGAAAGTTAAATTCTTTTTTTATTAGTTGGTAATACGCAATATGCTTTGCGCTTGCGTTGGTATTTTAGTATCAGGCGAAGACAAGACGTAAACAGACAGGCTCTGTTACGGTTTTTTATTATGATTGGTTTACTTTACACCGTCAAAGTTGATTATAAACGCATTTTAGCATAAACTCGCTCAGTTTGGTCTCCGGGGACAATAAAGCAGTGTCAGTAACTCGTGTCGTGTCTTCAGTGTTAAAGTTTCTCTGTAGCACCGAAAGGTTAGTTTATTGGCCAAACAGACTCCGTGTCCCCTAAAACAGCGGGATGGCGGAGGGGGACGACGACGTGCCGCTGATTCTGACCTGGGACGATACGAGCAGCGGGCTGCTGGAGGAAGATGAGAGTGAGTAGATTGTGTACATGTTACTCCATACTCGGCTGATGCCTATGATGTTGGGTCACCTGCAGTTACCTGAGCTTCACTGCTGGCAGAGCAGGACCAGTGCAGGCCAGTGCTCATCTTTAAAGGCATTAATTAGGCATTCGGCTCTCTTCCACAGATCTTTCATCCATTCTGTGTGCAGCAGAGCATGATTTCTGTCAGTGACTTCTCTCTGTTATATACTGTAGGATTGAAAACTTTTTAATGCGAAAGACTCCAAATATATAGATGCCATGGCGAAGAATACTTTTAGGAATGACATTATAAAAACAACGTGTTGTTTCACAAGATTAAAATTATATTTTTAATATATTATATTTAAAAAAAATATTTTTTTCTTCTGTTAAAATCAATAGAATAAAATAATAAACTTCAACCCAGTTTTTAGAAAGAAATGTGTGTACACACACACAGATATATACACCCACATTTATATATAATTAGCTTCAAAACTTCAAAAAATAAACATTTTAAATTTTCTGATGGTGGCTAAACAAACTCAGGGTTACAGGATTAGTTTTGGGTTGACAAAACCAAACTACTCCAATCTGGTTTGTTTGGTACCATGATGCTACTTATCAACTTTCTCTTTCAACTGTTAATGGAGCCTGTACACATGAAAGTGTGACATCAGTAATGAGCAGCCCTGAAACTGTGATTCACTTCTCATGGAAGAGTCAGTGTGATTCACTACCAAAGATTAAACGATTGAACAATATAAAGAATTTAAACACATTTACACAGCAAGATGAAACAATCTTATCAACGAAAGAGGAAAACGTAAAGAAAACGTGCTGTGTAAGTTGTAAAGTTACGTATGAAGTTGATAATCTTTCTAAGTATAACAGCTAAACACTTTAAGGAAAACCCTTAAAAATGTAGTCATGTTTACAGCTGTTGATTCCAAAACTTATATTTATTGTATATTATCTATGTTTACATTAATTTAAAATAAAAGCTTATTCACTCTTAAACTAAGCTGGGTTGTGTATAATGGATTAAGGTGACAATAATTATATAAACAATATAAACCAATTATTAAAAGTAATCATCTCTAAAGATTAGATTATTTTATCTTTAAAACTTTTTTACTTTGTAGCGTCCTTTAATTTGGAGGAAGAGAAGTTAGGGGAAGTTATTGCATCAGACATGTGTCTCTTTGCTTAAAGCTGGTTGGTCAAATTTTGGTTTGAGATCTCTAAGGCAGAACATAACCTGGTCTACATGAATACTGATCTTTAACCCTCGTTCTCATTTATTGTGACCGCAGACATAAATCACGTGACAGTGGGAAGGCAAGATGGCCATTTCCAAGCACTGACTCTAGAGGGCTCTGCAGTCAAGCCTTTTCGTCATTGTTGACTGCATTGTTGACATTGCTAATGCGCTGGGAGATGATTTGTAGGCTTTCTGCATAGGCACAATTGATTGTTTTTTCACACACTGCTGTATAAAAGCTTTTGTAATGTTGAAAATGAAGAAAAATGTGCAAATTGATCTAATACAGAGGAATTGTTGAGAGTGAATTTAATTTCATTAGTGTGTGTTATAATGAACAGTGATGTCAGTGTTGGAGTTTTTGAAGTTTATAATGCTCAGCTGTGTTCACTGCGGCTGTCATCAGTGGTGGATCATGTCATTGAGGGTGCTGGATTTAATCATGATGTCAACAAATAAAATATCTTGGATTGCATTGGATTGAAAATGATAATTCCACCTACAGCAAAATGTAAACTCATCATGGGTCTCAACTATGAGAGACAAAATAAGAAAAAAAAAATCCAGAAAATCACATTGTAGGACTTTTATTGAATTAATTGGTAAATTCCTTGGTAAAATAAGTAATTGGTCACCTACAAACAAGCAAGATTTCTGGCTCTCACAGACCTGTAACTTCTTCTTCAAGAGGCTCCTCTGTCCTCCACTCGTAACATGTATTAATGGCATCTGTTTGAACTCATTATCAGTATAAAAGACACTTGTCCACAACCTCAAACAGTCACACTCCAAACTCGATCTGGGGCTCCACACAAATTCTCAACCCGTGGGGTCAAAATGATCACAAGAACTGTGAGCGAAAATCCCAGAACCACACGAGGGGACCTAGTGAATGACCTGCAGAGAGCTGGGACCAAACTAACATAGGCTACCATCAGTAATGCACTGCACCGCCAGGGACTCAAATCCTGCAGTGCCAGACGTGTCTCCCTGCATCAGCCAGAACATGTCCAGGCCCGTCTGAAGTTTGAAGAGGATTGGGAGAATGTCATATGGTCGGGTGAAACCAAAAACAAATTATTGGTAAAAACTCAACTTGTCGTGTTTGGAGGAGAAAGAATGCTGAGTGGCATCCAAAGAACAACATACTTTCTGTGAAGCACGGGGGAGGAAACATGATGCTTTGGGGCAGTTTTTCTGCGAAGGGACCAGGACGACTGATCTGTGTACATGAAAGAATGAATGGGGCCATGTATCGTGAGATTTTAAGTGAAAACCTCCTTCCATCAGGGCATTGAAGATGAAACGTGGCTGGGTCTTTCAGCATGACAATGATCCCAAACACACCACCCAGGTAACGAAAGAGTGGCTTGGTAAGCATTTCAAGGTCCTGGAGTGGCCCAACCAGTCTCCAGATCTCAACCCCATAGAAAATCTTTGGAGGGAGTTGAAAGTCTGTGTTGCCCAGAACAAATAATTATTTTCCACCATAATTTGACGGATTTTTTCTCTCTCATAGTTTAGGGAAATCCTAAACCTAAAAATGAAATTTGAAGGCCTCTCTCATCTTTTTAAGTGGGAGAACTTGCACAATTGGTGGCTGACTTAATACTTTTTTGCCCCACTGTAACTGCTATACAAGGGATTTGTCCTTCTGAAAAACAGATTCCCCATTTGATACAGTTTATAGTGCAATTTAGCTTCTGTTTTTATTAAACTGCTTAAAAAAACAAGTCGGACGTGCTCTGACCCATCTCAGCCCCTAGTATCAAACTATACAGCTGCTTCAATTCCGTTTTGTGTAAATGCATTTATGCCACCTCTGAACAGGATAAAACTGTAAAGGCAGATAAATGTGTGTCATTTGTGGACAGAAGTTCATTTATGAGACGTTTGGTGTATTGGTGTAAGTGGTTTAAAAATCATTGAGGAGATGCTGCTCCCTAGTGCTATTGTGTGGTATTGTTTATTGCTGAAAATATTACCAACCATCATATGACTCAACAACCAATGTACTGTTTCTGCCTCGTCAGTTTTTGGTGGACGACACTATATGTAGTACTGTCACTTTAAGTGAAGGTTTTGAACCCCAGTGGTCATGTGTTTAAGTGTCCAATACAGTGGCATACCAGCCTTTGTACCACACGCACACACACAGACACAGTTAAAATGCTGTGTCAGCCTTATGACAGATACAGTGCTGTTTGTGGCCCCCGTCCTTTCCCATCCTGCACGCACACAACTGTTTGGATGTGATGAGAGCTGGACATTTGAGTATTTGGAGCACTTGAGTGCAAACTGCGCCACTCTTTTTGGGCTTTGGCATGTTGGTTTAATTGGCCAAGAAGATTCTTTGTGGAGGTGAAAAAAGGATGTTGGAACACGGTCTGTCTTTTTGGTTCCAGGACAACTTTCCTTAAAATCAAAAAGCTGATGTGAATATCAGATGCCTTCGCTTCCTCATTCTGCCTTAAGCTGCTGTCGCAAAAAGTTTTTTTGTTGTTATGGTGAAGATTGTTTGGACATTTTAAAAGCTGTGCTTTTAGAAACAACCAGGACCCATCTCCAAACATCAGTCCATTTTTCTTCTGTCTGGATTTGCGCTAAGTGAAACTGGAACTGAAAAGAAACCTGCTATCAGTGCAGTCTGTGTCTCTCTTGCTCTGCCTGGAACCTATTGATTAGACAGAGCAAAACCAACACTGTTGTTGTCATGTGAGTATTCACTGAAAGCTGTTTACAGGCAGCTGTGGGTCAATGAAGCGCAATGAAGTAACTCATTCAATCAGTTTGTGTTCGGGCAAACTAAAAGCTCTTAGCTGTTTGGCATTAAATTAGTGCGCCATTAAATTACCAGACTGTGGCCTGACAGATGATTTAAAAGTGAGTCATATTAATTGCTTAGAAAAAGCAATGGTACGTATAGATGGAAAAAATTAATTGAAACTTTTTTTTTAGTTCCCAAATGAAGCTGTCAGCGTGGTAAGTTTGTTCAGCATTGTCATCTGTCTCAAAGCCTATAGCTGTGTTTCTCAGCTTAAAGAACGAAAGTGGATCTGATACAGAGTATATAACACAGGAAACAGAAGATGACGTGGAAGAAGGGAGGCTGTGACCAAGAGACTGATGGGAATAGCTGGACAGGAGACTGGTGTCAGAGGAAGCAGCTCCGAGGATCTACAGGAAGTTCTCATTGCGCTTTGAACTAATGCTTGAGAAAATCCACTGGACTATCTGTTCGACTGCTCAGTTACACCGTGATATCTAAACCTTCAGCGGTGTTCCTGCTCACACATCCTCAGAGAGAGAGAGAGAGAGAGAGAGAGAGAGGGGAAAAGTCCAGGGTGCTATACTTAAGGAACTATTTGGGGTTCAGCGATGAAATGTTTGGAATAATAAGTGGAGTGTTTTGGGAACCAGCTTTGAGTTAACCTTGAGTGCATTTAAATTTATTCACATTTTATTCATATTATTTTTCTTCAGTATTTAATTCTTTGAACCAGTTTTTATTTTTATTCATTTTTTTATGTTGTTGTCACCAAAAACAGTCCTAATTTAACTTGTCCCTTTAATATGTAGAGTTGTCTAATCAATCTTTAGCATATTTCCCACATTTTTGTCAACAAAAGGCATTTTGTGTCGTTTATTTTGTTACTTTTAACTTATAAACGCATTGTAACCAGATGCTTTTTTTTTCTTTGTTACAAATGTTACAATGTCCTGATATTGTGTGAAGGTGCAGAGAGAGGTTTCGGTTCTTAAAGAGAAGCTTTGGCCATTTTTTTGAAAATCGAGTCATCTTTTGAGGAATTGTGAACATCAGCGCAGGATTCTGTTCTGCTTTCGGACCACTGGCCACAGCAGCTGTAGCTGGCACAATGAAACTTCCATGTGCGAGTGCATTGTTGATCATTTACCCTCGCGGTGCTAAAAACTGCTTGACCATTGACATGTTCTCTGTCTGACTACTGGGACGTGGGGCCGATCACAGGGGCTGCCATGGAAATCAGTAGTACATGTGACAACATGACTGGACCGACACATGATCGGCCAGTGCAAACGTCCTCATTCTGCCAGCAGTTAGCATCTGTCGGTATGTTATTTAAAAGTGGTATATAAACTCAACTTGCTCAAGTGCTGCTGTATCTGAACGTAAACGCTTAATTTATATTGTGAAATCATCATTTAATATTTGTCTTCTTCTCTATACAGATGGGGCAGGAAATTATGATGTTGTGAATAATGTTGTCATTCCGACTCCAGGAGCACCAGATCCCAGGGCCCAGAATTCTTTGCGGCAGAGTTGGGAAATGAACTACCAGGAAGCAGCAATATACCTGCAGGTCACCTTTTGAACCTTCATACACAGCAGTAAAATGGATGCACACTCAGGGCTCATAATAATTCTTGTCTGTGTTTGTCTTCAGGAGGGAGAGAATAACGACAAGTTTTTTACTCATCCAAGAAATGCCCATGCTCTCAGTGCCTACCTGTTTGCTCACAATCCCTTTTTCTATGTGATGGAGCTGCTGACGGCGGTGTTACTCATGCTTCTGTCACTCTCAGAGGCCCCTGCTGTCCCCTTTCTCCGCTTGGACGTCTATGTAGGTGACTTCTGCATCACTCTGTCCATAGGCTGCCTTTCCAAATTTTTTTTTAAAGAAATGATTTGTTTGATATCTTTGACATTACAGGAATAACTTCAATTTAAAATTATATTAAAATAGTAAACAGTTAATGTAAAAATATTATTGTTTAAATGTATTTTTGATCAAGTTAATGCAGCATACAGGATACTTCTAAAAACATTTAAAAAACCTGACGCAAACTTTTGAATGTTAGCGTGAGTATGTGCGTAAGCCTGAGTGTACATGGCTTACGGTTATATAAACAAGAGCATATACTAGTGTACAAACACTTTAAGGTGTGTATTTTTGTTTCCGTCAGATTCATGCAACACTTGAGTTATTGGCGTTAGCAATGGTGGCCTTTGAGTTGTGCATGAAGCTCCGATGGCTTGGCTTTCACACCTTTATACGACATAAGAGGACCATGGTAAAGGTGTGTAGATTTTTGTAACGCTCTGTCTCAACAATGGTTCTTTTTTTTTGTCTCAGCTGAAGAATCCTTTCATTTTCTCTGATTTTTGTGCGTTTCAGACATGTGTCCTGTTTATTCAATTCATCGAGGCAATTGTGGTCTTAGTCCGGCAGACATCTCACCTGCGCGTAACAAGAGCCTTGCGGCCAATCTTTCTGGTGGACTGCCGTTACTGTGGAGCTGTTCGCAGGCATGCTAACTTCCAAATTCATAATAATATATTTAGTCCCCCTCTATGTTAAGTGTCCCTAATACCCGTGTACTTACATAGTAACTAGATGTGTATGTAGTATGTAACCACAAGTACACATTGCTACATAGTATCTACAGCTGTAATATATCTGTAACTACACACATGTAACAACCCTCAGAGTGGTGTGTGTAAGTACAAATCTGTAACAGGACATCGGTAACAACACTTTTTCACTTCACTAAGTAGTCATGTAACAGGAGTTACATAGCTACATTTTGTAACAGCAGTATGTATAAGTGTAACTGGAACAGGGGGTGATCAGGTGATGTAGTTGGGTAGGTTTAGGGATATGTAAAGCGGGTGGAAATGGTGCACCTCTGTAATACCAGTGTATATACATTAACATGGTAACTCTTCAGGAACTGCTCACTTAATATAAAGTGTAATATTCTGGACACCAACCACAATTTATGTGTAAAGCCTAATTTACTGCCCGCTGCTGTGTAACATCAGAGTAAGTACATGCTAAATCCATAGCAATTGTCTATTTAATATAAAGTGTAACACTTTATTTACCAAAAAGTGTTGTTAGTCCTGTTACACATTTGTACTTTCATTACCAAAGTGTTGTTACCGATGTCCTGTTACACATTTGTACTTACACACACCATTCTGAGGGTTGTTACAGAAATATTACAGCTGTAGATACTATGTACTGGCGCGTACTTACACTGTGGATACATACTACATACACATCTAGTTACTGTGTGAGTACACAGGTATTAGGGACACTTTATATAAAGTGGAACTATATTATGTAAATAATTTTGTAGTTGCTATTAAAAAAAATTATAATAATTATTACTAATAATTAAATTCTTGTTTTGAGACACATGCAACAAGCCTCTGGAGGCTGTGTGTTACAGTGATTTTGCACAAAACTAAGCACTAAAAGTCCATGTAATAATGGGTAGATTATTGTAAACGCGTCTTTGACTTGATACAATGTGACTTTCTGATACTGTTTCTGTCCTCCCTCAGAAACCTGAGGCAGATATTTCAGTCTCTTCCTCCCTTCATTGATATTCTTCTGCTCCTGCTTTTCTTCATGATCATCTTCGCCATCCTAGGATTCTGTTTGTTCTCAACCAACCCAGTCGACCCTGTTAGTACCTCGATCACACACTCACCTTGTGTTCCCTCTCTCTCGCACACACAAACTCATAGATTCTTTTCTTTCTCTCCACAGTATTTTAGCACACTGGAGAACAGCATTGTGAGTCTGTTTGTCCTTCTGACCACTGCAAAGTAAGTATGTACCCTTGCTGTGCTGCACACATCCTACTTAAGACTACATGACTCTGAGCCTCAGAGGGATTGTTTCATGTCTTCCTGTAACAGCAGAAGCAATCCAAATGTTGTCAGTTCAAACTTCTCGAGGGGGAAGTGGAGAACGTCTCTGATCCTCTATTGTGTCCTTTAGCAAAGACCTGCTCACTTTAGTCAGACCTCCCCTGTTAAAAATGTAATAAGTGACTTTGAATGTCTGCTGAATGATTAATAATAAAGTAACACACATCTTTCTTCTTCACTAGTTTTCCAGATGTGATGATGCCAGCGTATTCAAAGAATCGTTGGTCTTGCATTTTCTTCATTGTGTATCTGTCCATCGAGCTCTACTTCATCATGAATCTGGTCAGTATTGTACGACAATAAATCTGTTTTCATTTTATAGGATTTATTGTGCATTATAGTTCCGTTTTGTAAAGTAGGATTCAATTATTTTTTTTTGCTTCACAGCTCCTGGCGGTAGTTTTTGACACCTTCAATGGAGTTGAGAAGATGAAATTCAAATCTCTTCTTCTACACAAGCGATCCGCCATAGAGCATGCCTTCCAGCTGCTGGTTAGCCGGCAGGTGAGGTTTACAAACCACACTCTTTACTATCTCCTGATATCTCCTAAACCTTGTGTATTTTGTGGATGAATGTGAGTGTGATGAATTTACATGTATTTAGAGGCCAGATGGAGTGTGTTTAAAACAGTTTGATGGACTGATGCAATTCTATCGTCCAAGAATGACAGCACGGGATCGTTTCCTCACTTTCAAAGCCCTCAACCATTCAGGAGCGACCATGCTGAGGTACATGCAAGCACTCATATGTGCTCACGTTCTTTCAAATATTTTAGCAGATGATGAGTTTTTAAGGTGCGTTTGTTCTTGTGTTCCAGTCTGCAGGACTTTTATAAGTTTTATGAAGTGATCGGACTCAAATGGAAGGTCAGATTTCACACACTGTCACGTGATAATGCTTCCTGGGTGTTTGTTAAACATAAAGTCAGAACATCTGGTGTGTGTGTTGCAGGCTCGACGGAGTGGGGAGCACTGGTTTGATGATCTTCCTCGTACTGCATTCCTCATCTTCAAAGGTCTTTATATTTGTCGCGTTGATTCGATTTGCATTAGTTACAGAATTTTACAGTTTGATGATCTGCTCACAATAACCAGGTACTAGATACTTATGACTAGATACTTATGGACTTCCTTAGTACTTCCTTGGTATGATCTTTATTCTTTTTTTAACAGGAATCAATTTACTTGTGAAATCCAAAGCTTTCCAATATGCAATGTGTAAGTTCAAATCTTTAAATAATTCATTGTATTAACACGCAATACCTGATTCTTAAAATATGCTCATTGGACCCCGTTGTAGGTTAATAGAAAAACCTTTTAAAAATGTAAACAATTTTATTAATTGTTATTATATACTGTGCCATGAAATACAGTAATATTCTGAAAACATTAACCGGTACACATGTGATTACAAGTAATTTTGTATTGAACATATTTTAAAACGTAATTTATTTTCAGCAGTCATTACTCCAGTCTTCAGTGTGACTCGATCCTTCAGAAGTCATTTTAATATGCTTATTTAGTGCTCAATAATCATTCCTTAACGGTATCAATTGTGCTGCTGAATTTTTGTAGTATGTGCAAAATAATAAGCCGCATTTACTTTTAAAAGGATTTAGTTTTTATGGCTTTTGATTAATTTAATGCAAAAACATTCATTAATTTCTTTCAAAAATCTAATTCAAAACTTTTAAACTGCAGTGCGTTTAAAGTATATTCATTCCATTATGTATAATAATTTCAACTATTTTTCATAATCGACCTGTTACAGATCTGGTAGTAGCAGTTAATGGCATCTGGATCCTAGTGGAGACAAACATGTTAAATGGTAAGATGTTTTTGAGTAATGGAACAGTATGGCATGTACTGCAGCTGTGTTGCAGTTCCAGATAATTTGTTGAATTCACCATTCTGAAACGCGTGTCAACACAGGAAACAGAGAAATAGCTGTTTTCTCTGTGTGAACCCAATTGAATTTGGCTCTCAAGCAGCTCTTCTCTTCTCACAGATGGCGTCTCATGGACTCCTGTTGTCCCATGGAGTTACATAATTTTCCTCACAAGTAGGTGGAAATTGTTTAAAATGAAATCACCAGTGAATCTGAATGTTTCAGTTAGTGTGGGTTTCATTTAAATTGTAAACATTGTTTTTTTTTTTTTTATTCACCTGCTGCTGATGTGTCTATGGAATGAAGTTTATGGAATTGAGGTCTTGTTAAAAATCACAGGCCTTGGTCCTTTGACATATTTCAGCTCAGGGTGGAACCTGTAAGTACACACGCGCACACACACGCACACACACACACACACTGCATCACCTCTGAATGTGTGTTTCTATTTCCAGCTTTGATTTCTCAGTAACAGTCTTTGCCTTTCTGGGATTAATTGCTCTGGCCTTTGACATGGAGCCCTTCTACTTCATTGTGGTACTGAGACCTTTTCAGCTCCTCCGGTACGTGTACTTATTTGTGTGTGTGTTTTGATTAATCTTGATTTGCATTTAGCTGTAGTCATTTATTTAAACCTTTTTCTTTCTTTTTTTGTGATTTGGGAGTATGAGAATACTATATTACTATATTCAGAATAATATAGTTCCATTGGAAAGCACCGTTTCATTCAATATGTATTGTTAAAAGAGCTATATAAATAAAGGTGATTGATTGATTTATAGATAAAAAATTTACATTTATTACATAATTTAATGTAACATAATTTAATATTTAATTTAGAAAAGCACAAAACAGATGCATTTTCACCAGACGTCAGATTTTTTACCTCACTGTAGATAAAGTATCTTCTTTTCATCCGTCATAGCTAAGGAAAGAAACAAATGTGTCTCGTAATTTTCCCCCTTTTTCTTGTCAAGGTTGTTTAAAATTAAACAGCGCTATCGGAACGTGTTGGACACAATGTTTGAACTCTTCCCGCGTATGGCCAGGTACAAAAATAATAATCCATTTCAACTTATTACTCCCAGATGAAGGCACTTCTCTCACAACCCTCTCTCTGTTTCTGTAGTCTAGGTCTGACTCTGATTATCTTCTATTATTCTTTTGCCATTGTTGGAATGGAGTTTTTTGCTGATGTTGTTTATCCAAACTGCTGCAAGTAAGTTTCTTTAATCACCATAAATGTGTTTCTTCTTGTAGGAAAATCAATACAGCCTGAATATCACCGTAATCCTAAACACTTTAGAAATGTAACGTAATCTACTGTCATTTACTCACCCTTCATGCACCCTCACCCTTGTGTACACATGTTCTTCTGTGCAAAACAAACAGCTTAGTGATCAGGCTGCAAAAAAATAGCTTCTCAGTGAATAATGTCTTTTGGTGTGTGTGTGTGTGTGTGTGCGTCTTTCAAAGCACTAGCACTGTTGCTGACTCATATCGCCAGAGAAATGTGACCATTGGCAACCAGACCATCCTAGAGGAGGGATATTACTATCTCAATAACTTCAATAATATCCTAAGCAGCTTTGGTATGTTCACACAAACACACACACACACACACACACTACATACACATGCTAATCTCAGTATATGTCCTTTGTAACTTTTTCTCTGACATCTTTCAGTCACTCTTTTCGAGCTGACAGTGGTGAACAACTGGTACATCACTATGGTGAGTGTAAATACAAAAACGCATGCTCAGTCAACAAGTCAAAATATCAGACGTTTACTCAGAAAATTGTTTGGATTCGTTTGGTTAGTGTGAGTCTGTGATGCCCCCTGCTGTTTGCTGGAATTAAATGTCGTGTATCTGAAGTAATGCTGAAGTCTCTACATGTAAACCTATGGATCCTACTTTGTGAACCAGTCAGTACCTGAGCTTCTGTCTGTTGTTTCTGTTATTGATGCCTTTGATCGCTGTTTTCACAGGAAGGTGTGACATCAGAAACTACCCACTGGAGTCGCTTTTATTTCATGACCTTTTACATTGTCACCATGGTATGGGATTATATATGTTGGTTGTACATGTGTGGTAAATTACAAATAAACATATTTGTCAATAACATTTTTATAAAGTTTTGTTAAATTTTGACAATAAAAAAATGTTGTTGCCTTGTTGAAGAAAACTAGAATTACTACCTGGGAATTATTTTGAAAACTAAGACAAAAACAACAAAAAAGGAAAACCTAAATAGCAATCTTAAAAAAACACGCAGTTTATTAAAAATGATTAAAGCTATTTCATAATCTTAATAGAAGCTGTAATAGCATATTAATAATACAAAAAGACTGAAGGGAAATAATGTGGATATGATGTTTTTGACATGAAGTACATAGGTTTTAAATACAGTAGGTGTAAATGCTGTTACAGGGTAACCAGACAACATTTTTAAGTTATGTTTAAATAATTGAATGCTGGTGAAACTATTGAATGTCCCATTGTTGTTGTCATCTACCCTTTCAATCAATTGTAGTGCTCTTGATATTTTCTCACAGTTATTTTGTGTGTAAATGCGTCTGTCTGATGCAGGTTGTCATGACGATAATCGTGGCCTTCATACTAGACGCATTTGTCTTCAGGATGAACTACAGTCGGAAGAACAGAGAGCCGCTGGATGACCCAGAAGGTTCGGAGTCCCGTTCATCTGATGACATGTTTAATGAAACGGGTCTGACTGAGATATCTAATACTAAAATGTGCATGTTATAGATGAAAAGGGGATTGTCTTTGAGACAGAGGTGTCTAAGACTGAAGCTCTGCAGACTCTGGACTTGTATAAACACACACTGGGCGTCACAAACCTAAGCTCACTGCAGGACATGTGTGTGGCTCTGGAGCGGAGCGAGGTAAGCATGAATGCAGTTTGTGTTCACAGCATCTAATTTGACTTCTTTTAGTGCTGTCAAATGATTAATCGCAATCCAAAATGAAAGTTTTTGTTTAAATAATACATGTATGTACAGTATACTGTGTACATTTATTATGTTTATATGAAAAACACACAGCATATATTTTTATTTAATATATAAATGTAACATATTTTTCCTTTTGTGTATAAATGCTTGTGTGTGCATTTATATACACACACACATATATATTTTGAATGTGATTTAATCACGATTAATCAGTTGATAGCACTAGTTTTTTTGTTAGATTGATAAAATTGTATTGGATAATTTTTTGAATCTTTGCTCACAGCATCCCTCAATAGTATTTGTGGGTCGAAGGTCACGTACGAAGAGTGACCTCAGCATTAAGATGTACGAGGAGGAGATTCAGGTAGGATAGAAAGCAGGTTTATTATAGGATTACTAACTGAATTTTTGAAAAAAATGTTGAATTAAAAAACAAATATTTTTTTGATTACCCAAAATACTCAACATTT
>JAUYWG010000038.1:3800052-3820952 GCA_034779775.1 Enteromius afrohamiltoni
ACATTTTAATGCAAAAAAAAAAAAAAAAAATATATATATATATATATATATATATATATATAAAGAAAAATTCTACACTAACACCCAAAATAAAAACTACAGTAGTATTACTTAAGTATTTAAATTTAATTTTTATTTAAACTTTTTTTTAGGAAGATGCTCTTATTCTCTGCAATAGCAGAACCACATGTCTCAATAAAAATGTAAAGTCGTTTTCATGAAAAGTAATGTGGTAACCAGATTAATTTGAACCTTTATTTGCAGAAATTTTAAATAAAGCATTAACAAATGGCACCCTTTTTGGATCAGAAAATTAAATCATGAAAGTCCAAAATGGTAATATATCACACAGCTGTTTATACAAGGATATGCCCAAGTGGAAACTTGGAAAGTTTAGCAAAAGAAAAATAAATGCTACTTAAAGTTATTTCAATGATATCATGTTCTGTTTGGAAAAGTTACAGTGTGATATATTTGGCTCCAAATTCCTTCTTTTTTTTTAATACAAGAATTTCCAGATAGGCAGTGGTGTGTTTGTGTAAAGAGATTGTTTTTCTTTTTGTCTGCAGGAATGGTACGAGGAATATTCCAGAACAAACCTTCAGCCTGATGAGACATTCCACAGAGAACTGGACAGTCCTGAAGCCAGTGCCCCAAACAGCATTAATTAACTCGCACACTCCAAATTCTGCATCGGCATTAACTAACACACTCACTCGTACCTCCGAGGGACCTAAGAACCGTCCTCCCTCCTGTTCCTCCCATCGATGGAAAGCACAGGTGTTCCCTCTACATTCTCCCCCCGTACACATGGAGACCCACAGAACTCACTTAAAGCCTTATTTCCCAAAAAACCTTAAGGTTCCGTGGCCAATCAGGGAAGCTTGCAGACTAATCATGTGACATGCACTAAGCCCGGGAACCTTCTTCTTCCATGAAATGCACCTCATGACATTTGCCTTGTGGTGGGTGACCCTGAATGATTCACTCTCTCATGGATTTGACAAACGGAGAACGGCGATTGAATGTTTCTGTGGAAGATGAGTCAGAACTGAATGTGAGGATTTTAGCACTAAGTGACTTGTGTCTCTTTCTCAACAGTCTGAGGTATTGCTTAACCAACAGATTACAGTAATAAACTAATGCTGTTTTTAAACTAAAGCTGCTTTTTGCTGGAACCTTTCGACCTTATAGAAAGGCTTAATTTTTTGTTATATATAAATATATATACATACAAATGAAATGTATGTCAGATGCAGTGGAGAGGCAAGTATTTAAAAATATGTTTTAATACAGTACATCCACTGATTTACTCGGTATGTGCCGATTTTCCAAGCACAGGTTAATTTTGGCCAAGTATTAGAAAACCAGTTCCTTTTAAACGTTTGTCTTGTCACATATGAAAAGTTCTTATTTCCTTTGTTTGGAGTCTTGTAGAGCTTATGGTATTTTGACGGCCCGGTTTGGGTAAAATCCAGTCAGAATCTCAAATTTTATTCCTCAGGCAGTCTGATCCATTCAGCTTTCCAGAGTAAACGCAGACCTGTCTCCAAACTGAAAATTTCCATAGCTGAAGAAGTGATACCATTTAGCCTTGCTTAGGGCTTTAGCATTGTACAATACAACTGTCTATTTATACTGAGTTAAACCTCCTGTTCTCTGCACCATTTTATAATTTATTAGTCATTTTCTTTCTTAACAGGGTGAATGCATGCAAATGCTCATATATTGTGTACTCTCATGTCTGTCTAACCTGGAGGTAACCTGGATGTCAGTAAATTCATTCCAGTTGCTCTGTAGGATGTGCAACATTGATGCTCCAAACACAAGGGAACATGATGCACATGTGGCACGAAACCACACCAGCTCCTCTAAAACTGTAGGGTTTACTTCTGTCTCAGTTCTCTGTTCTTATTCCTTTCTAAATGTATAATAACAGGTCTAGTAAACCATACATTTTAATGAAACTTCTATTTTGTTTATGTATTTTGTTATTGATTTAATTAAGCCCGTAATTCTTTGCCAAGTCACGTTCTCTAGTGTTGCCAAGTCCACGGTTTTCCAACCTAATATAAATAATTTAATATTGTTGCCGTGGGTTATTCTTTTAGTTCTTATAGATTAGGATTACCCCTGGAAGAAGGTTTTGAATCCTCCGAAACCATTTGGGTTAGTTTTTGGCCGTAATTGGGCTAGTTTGTTTAGCAGACCTGGCAACCCGAGCTGATTTCGAACCAGGTTCCAGTTGTTCACGCAAATTCTTCAAATACTCGATTACAAATAGTGTCGTGTATATACCGACAAGCGCAGGAAGAATGTAGCTCGATCACACAAAAAGTCACGCTTGTAAAAGTCAAATTGTCTCTGACTCTATCCTCCCTTTATTGTTAGCGTCTCACTGTAGGCTAGATACTATTATTTGCGTCATTTAATGTACTATTTGACAATGACCGAACTGACAGCTGCAGTGTTTTCCGCACTGTTAGGCTTACTATTTTTTTTGCAGGCATTTTGTGAGGCGGACGAATTGATTTGTGGGTGTTTTGTTTGTTAGAGTACAGCAGGAGGCAGTGCAGAGTTAGATTTATTTCTTAGAGTTTTTTCGATGCTTGTCATCACCATTGAACCATTTATGCCACATTCGCTGTTGTTCCAGTGATAGTAACGTGATACGTGTTTTCTGGAGGTTGTAATATGTTCAGCTTGTGATGATGTCAGACAATCAGCTATTAGATTAGTTACTGTTCTAAATAACCAAAACATAATTACTTAAATCTTACATACCCCACAGAGCAATTTAATATGAATGTATTAGCTAAAATTCATCCATAAATGAATGATGTTTCTTGTCTTGATGTAGTATGCTCTTTCCTATGTTTATCCAGTGTTTATTAGAAAATGTATAATTATATTTGATACATTATATTTTAATAATATTTTAATGTAAAAGTTAAAAGTTTTTTTTTTTTTTTGAAAATAGAACTTTTGTTGACTACAGTGTTTAAAACCATCATGAAGATTACAAACAGCAGATGAATCGAAGACATGGCAAAGAATTAAAAGGTAAGCAAATTAATAAAAAATAACCTTGGTCTGCATCGTTTAGCATACAAACTATTGACACTTCACGTCATTTAAATTAAAATGGAAATGTATTACTTTAAAGAAAAAAGAAAAAGGTATTTTTGTTAGAACTCTATCGTTATAATAATTAAATGCTTCTTTGCATTTTTTTATATATATATTTTAGTATTCTTTTATTATAGAGAAATGCAGAGAAGGTTGTAGCCTGACTGATGAACTGCCAAACTGAGTTAAGCTTTAAAAAAATATCAGAAATGATTTTTCAGCTTTTTATATACTTACTTGATGTGATTATGTCGGATCAAATCAACTCACATATTTGTCAATTTACCTTACACAAGCTGAATAAGTGAAGATTGTGAGTGCTTAGTCAACAACAACTGGCTTCAAGACATTTTTGTTTTTGCCTACAACGTAAACACATGTCACCAAACACATTCTCACACGCTGAAGTCTATTATTAGTGTGCTCAGGGTGAGTCCTGATCCTGGGATGGTGGTTTAATTGTGTCTAATTCTCTGTACATTGAAGCCGGTTCCTAATTTATTCCCTCAGACTCTCCCCCAAACCAGCATCCTGTTCCCTCTGTGACCCTTCCTCTTCCTCCCTTCTCTCTTGAGTTCTTCTGTCAGTCACTGGGGGAAAACACTGATGCCATTTGACAGGGAACAGAATGTGTTCAGGACTTTATGTATCTGCTTTTTTTTTTTTTTTCACTTTGGACAAGCCACTTTTATAAGCCGGCTGTGCTGAATCATGACGTTGTGCCAGGGCAGAATTTGCTAGAGGGCTTTTACACGTCTCATATAGTGCTGTATGACTGAACAAAAACACAGCAGTCGCATGTTAGCTCTAAATGTTCTCACGCACACAGACACTTAATTATCCATCAGGGAGAAGAAACACAGCATGAGAGTTTGATTTGTTTTGTTCTGGACGTGAATATCCTGTATATTCTCAACCCATTTCTTTCACTGTACATTTCTTGCGGTCTCTGTTATCTGTATTTATTTTGGAGATGTCATTGGATTTTTAATCAGTTGTTTTGAAATGTTTTTTAGCACTGAGACTGCACTCCTTTGATTATTTTTAGGTTGACTTACTAACTGTAAACACATATTCTAAAGATTTCTGAAACACTTTAGTATAGGGAACACTTGTTCACTATTAAGTACAACTTTTGCCTCAATAAATTCCTAATTTGCTGCTTATTACTAGTTAGTAAGGTAGTTGTTCAAGTAAGGCAGTAATATGTGCTTAATTACTACTAATACATTTCTGATATTCTAGTAATATGCATGCTAATAAGCAACTAGTTAAGAGACCCTAAAATAAAGAATTACCAAAATTAATACTTAGCCTATGCCAACAAAAGTTTTTGTGCGTGTTATGTACTAGAAGCTTTCACAGTTAAAACCCATTGCTCATTCCTTCGAGCCAGGATGCTGTCACTTTCAATGAGCTTCTCTGGCTTATCAAATTGAGCTGATGTTTCCAAGTTATGGTGCGTATGTAATGTCCATTTTATGAGTATTTAGCGCAGGGAATTTCATGGCCTGAGAAACTGCTCTTTCTCAGCTCAGTATAATGTGTATGCGTGTCATTTTACAGTCCTCAGGTTAAGTGTACAATGTAAATCTCTCATTCTTATTTTTTTGTTACAGTAATCCACAAGGAACACGGTTCTTATAAAAAACACACCATCAATTGTGGCTTGGAATTGTAATTAAATGTTATTTATAACTACTTTAATCCCTTAGAACATTTTTCCAGTGACAAGTCATTGAGAGAAAATACATGAGGGTGAATACATGATGATGATGATGATGAGCTTTTTTTCTTAACTCGTAAACACGGTAAGTGATGTAACTGTTCTCTCTCTTTTATTTATTTATTTATTTGGCAGCTATTTTAACCCGATGTCTTTCATAAAAAAAAAAAAAACATAATAAATGTAGCATTTTAATGGTATTTTTTTATTTCGTTTTAAGCCACCATATTTGGGGAATGAGCCAGAAACAAATCAAACCAGAGCTATCCAGACTGATCCCAAAATCTGTGACTTCTCAAAACAAGACCACAGTGTGAGGTCAGTGTTATATGTGCAGTCCCATAAGCTTATACCATAAGCCTCGAAAATTAAATCATAACGCTGTTGAGCAACATTACAAGTGTCAGTTCTTTAAATAAACACAGAAATTATTTCTTGAAAGCAGGCGCACAAAACTCATTGTGATATCAAGAACTGAGCTTGTTCTGTATAGAATTGGAGACCAAAATAATCATGTGAGCCCACGGTTTTCCGACAAGACCACACTG
The DNA here is from genome assembly GCA_034779775.1 of Enteromius afrohamiltoni. NCBI lineage: Eukaryota > Metazoa > Chordata > Actinopteri > Cypriniformes > Cyprinidae > Enteromius > Enteromius afrohamiltoni. Next base: position 3,805,456 of record JAUYWG010000038.1, read on the forward strand.
AAACACAAATTAAACACTGATCAAAGTAAATTCAGATTCTTAAGACAGGATGCACTTGTCTGCTGATCAATGAAAAACTGAGAATCACTTCACAATTAAACAGACAACCTGGTGACAGAAATTAGCTTGGCACCTCAGAGTGAAGTGAATAAAAGGCAATGTGCTTCTCAGAGAACTTCTTAAAGTCCATCAAATTCATCTCTGTATAACATTTGTGCCATTTGTGAACATGTTTTTATTCTCGCACTTCAACTCGTCACATTTTGATGCTTGGTCAAGACCCTCTTGCGTGGCTTTTTGAAGCTCAAGGTACCCCTTTTTAGTCACTTTTCGTAAAGGGTCCTCCGTTGTTTTCAGTTGTTTGGCTTAATGTAATGGTTTGCATGCATATATACATTTATTATATAATATTTTACTTTTATTGAAGCACCAAACCCCTTCCCTAAACCTACCCACCTCTATACAATATAAAACACACACAGGCAAATGCAGTCACAGTTATTTATTGCACAAACTAATCATAAACAAGCAGTATAAATACATTACAAACAAGTCGTGTCATATTCCAAGTCTTCTGAAGTCATACAAAGTCTTCATGCAAAGAAGAGGGTAAAACACAAGGTTTTAATCACTAAAAATGATCCCACTCAGTTAACGCGTTCGCGTCTCATTCAGTCTCTGGTAGAATGACACACAAGAGCCAATAGTATTTCCAACCAAAGTTGACGTAAGGATTTTTGTAGTGGCATTTTTTGAAATCGCACAAACTGCAGCAGCGCACAGGAAGTATGCAGAAGACGGCGACAGCGGCCGCATCTATTCTGCGTTTTGCCTCAGAAGACTTAAATAGCTTATATAAATAAATTATGACGGTAGTTGTATAATATCTTGTGTTTTATTGACAGATAGGGGAAGGGTTTGGGTTATGTGCTCATAAATTTGTAACTAATATCATTTAGATAAAACCTTTTTGACAATTTTTAGTATAACTCTGACTGTATCTGTCTGAACGAAAAAAGTCACCTAGGATGCTTCAAAGATGAGTAGAACACAGCCTAATTTCCAAGTTTTGGTGGCCTGGCTCCTTAATATTCATCATCTTGGTGATCAATATCAGGCCATGGATGAGTGAAGTCATAAACGAAACTAAAGCTACTGTGTGCACAGTAATGAATGCTGCAAGGGGAGTTTAAATGGTCATTGTTTATACGGCTTTAATATTAAATAAAATTTTCTCTATAAAAACAGCTGCTGTTCATCTGTAATGTCAGTTACATGAGTTATGCATTTGCTGTTAAAAGTGGCCATTTTAAGTGGCTACAGCTGTACATCGTGCCCCCTTTAGCCTCCAATCATGTTAAGTTATAGCTCAGTACGTCCATACCAAACGAATCAACTCAGCTGGAGGTTTATGGCAGCAGCAGCATTCCAGGGTCCTTTTCCAATCAATCGCTGCCTAGTATTTCTTCAAAACAGAGGCTGAATGTGAGCCAGCAGGTTACAGGAGACACACTAGCTCTAAACATGCAGCCCCACCAAAAGCCTTTGTTGCAACATTGATTTCTATTGATCAAAGTTTTATTAAATAAACTGTTTCCAGACATTGGTTTTGACAGCCTCCAAGAAACTCAAAGGAATCGGAGAAACAGCATGTCCTGTCCCTTCAGTTGTTTGGATGGAAATCGGGCACACCGATTTGTAAACACACGCACCCTTCTGGGTAATGTCATCCGTAATCGGCCAGATTTGGGTTATCTTAGCCTCGCTCATTTGAGACATCATTATCTGCCTTGTTATGAAATTGTTAGAACACATCTGCCCGTGACCTCTGAGGGGGTCACTCGCTGAGTCGTCGCCCCGGTAACTACAGAGCGGAGTGAATGGGGAGCCTCTGACGTCTCTCAATTTCCTGTGTTTTAAGAAGCTTATCTGGTTTCACACTCTGGATGAAATGTTTGATAGAGGACACGATTCATGCAGAGGCAGAACCCAAAAGTCTTGTGAGACCAGCAGCACTCATTTAGAAGGAATGCGGGAAATTTACATTAGAAGCCAAAGACAGATGCACAGACATTGGCATGATAGTTCATTGAGAAAGATGATGAAATGTCACTGCAGCACATATAAATACAAAAACACACTACTGTAGTACATCTGCCTTTAATTTGTCAGGTCATTAGATGTGTGTGTGTATGTTGTAATGTTCCTTTCTCCTGGATAAGGAGTCTCTCTCTCGTACTCACTTTTGTGTTCACACAGAGTTACTGGTCAGATGCATGTAAAATGAACGCAGGCACTTACTAAAAGTAAAAGAACACTTTCTTTTTCTCTCTCTCTCTCTCTCTCTCAACATCTATCTCCACCCTCCTTTTCCCAGTGGACAAATGTGGATGTAAAAATATTTCAGCAAATCCTACATCTGGTTGGCTGTTAACTCCCTCATATACGCACACACACAGAGAATTGTCTCCATTTCCAAAATGGAAAAGGCTGCTGGGGGCTAAGCAAGCTTTCTTTGGCTCTGTTTTCAGCGTGAAACGTGAGCCGGGGGTGTAGTGACACTTCGGAGAGACTGAAGACTTCTTGCACCGGAAACTGAAAGGTATGCTGAGCTACGAAGGGTTGTGGTCTTTTTCTTGTATTTGAGTTTGGAAGTTTTGAAGATAACTAAAGATAAGTTAACTTCTTAAGGTCCCTGTATAAAATTAGAAGCATAGCTGTAAAATGTTTAAGGAGATGCATAATGGGATGCGTAACCTAAGTGTTCAAACTATTATTGTAATCATATATTTAATAATTTAAATAATAAAACCTAAAAAATGAAAACAGTATGATGTTGGTTCAAAGCATTGTTCTTGCTACACTGTTCCTTTTCTTTTCTGTATTAGAATTTAAAAAGGCAGATTGCACTTCTGGACAGTTAGCTGACCTTGGAATTATGAATTTAAATGTTATTTTTTTTAAAGAGCGGGATAACTTTGGTTAGTTTTGGATTGTTTCTCTAATATAAAGGAAATAGTTTAGATAGTTTTAGTGGTTAAATGCATCTAAAAAATACTTACTTTCTCATTTATTATATTAGATTACTCCAAGCTTCTCCAATGACTTTAACAGCAACAGTGTGTTAACTTGACAGGCGTACCATTCTGATTAAGGATGTGCAACATTTGAAATATGACTGGGATTATTTTCAACAGCTGTGAACATTATGTAGGGCTCAGAGTTAATCTTAATAAATGAATTACCATGACAGTAACACTTCAACGATGAGAAGCTTTTTCTCATTGTATAACACAGAGGTAGAGTAAGCAGATTCCTAATATATTCAACATATTAAAACTTGGTCTCACTTTTCCCATTCTATAGCATTTAACTAAGTCCCCCCCACCCCCCCAACAGACACTTAATACTTATTAATAGTTAGTAAGGTAGTTGTTAATTGGGGTAGGATTAAGGTCTTTAAAATACGGTCATGCAAAACAAGGCATTAATAGCCTATGTGCTTTTTAAGTATTAATAAACAACAAACATGCTAGTAATATGCATATGCTACCTAATAGTGAGAATTAATTAATTATAATTTTTTTAATTAGTGGTCCTTAAATTTTACATGTTGGAAATGAATAATTGCCATTAATGTCAAACTGCTAAATATGTTGCCAGTTGCTAGAGTACTCTGTTACTTATTCTGATTGTAATATCTGTTTCAGGACCCGTGTGTTTGTGTTGCCTAATTATGCATACATTACCTGAGCTCATTGGAAAAATATGAAAAGTATGCCTGGCCTGCTACTTTGTGTTATATACAGTGCGCTATTGGGGAGCAGGACTGAATCCCCCAAACACCACAACTGATTTCCCAGCCAATCCGATCTCTTCGTATGCCCCCCGCCTATGCTAACAGTAACCAGATGTATTGTGCACAGCCTGCAGAGAGCTATAAAACACATCTGCGCTGGACCCAAACTCAGCAGAGCTATGGTTACACGCACTCACTCTCGCTTTCTCACATTTCTCTCTCACAGATTTCTCTTTCTCACACTGACAAGACGTAGAGGAGAGGATGCTGCAACAGCAGTCCCAGCGGACTGTAGACGGTCAGCATGCTGTGGGATTTTGTTCTCTGTTTTATGGCTAGTAATAGACAGACAATAAGGCTGTCCACAACCGTGGGATGATTTCCTTTAATAGGATTCAAAGTGTCCGTGGAGGGTTTGAACATGTTCTGGATAGTCATGCAGACCTCTTCAGCTCACTCAAGGCGTTTTCCGCACTTTTATTTAGTCGTTTTTTTATTTGTTCTGGCAACCTGTGAAATTCAGCCTGTGATTTATAGCCATTTTATAATTTTTTTTCTTCGCCTAGCCTTTAAGAGTTTCACAATCTTGTAATATCCTACTTGAGGGGATCGAGAATTTTTAGTGAAGGTTTGAGATAAATGAAGCATGATGGATGATTTTGCATTTTATCCCAATGCTACAATAACATGTTTCTTCATTCCTGCTTCACACGAGAATTTGCACAGCATAAAACACTTTGTGCTCTTTTTTTTTTCTCATTTCAGAACATTCCTGAATCATCCTACATTATAAACGCCATGGAAACAGAGTTCACCTTTAACCTGACTGCACCCACAGTGTCTTCATTGTACCCTAACACGACAAACTCATGTGACTACATATCCACTTCAGCCTCGCAGTACCAGAAGAAAGTGATCCCTGCTTTGTACAGCCTCATCTTCCTGCTAGGTTTTCTTGGTAACGTGCTGGTGGTGTGCGTGTTGTTTCACAGTTCAGGTCGAAGGACGGTAGCCAGCACGTATCTGATAAATCTAGCCATGTCGGACTTGCTGTTCGTGAGCTCTTTGCCATTCTGGGCTGTATACTATTCGCTGGATTACAACTGGGTTTTTGGGAAGGTCATGTGCAAGCTGTGTGGAGGCCTTGTAACGATAAACGTCTACGCTAGTATATTTTTCATCATGTGTATGAGCGTGGATCGGTATCATGCCATCGTCTACCCACTGCACTCTCAGAGCACCAGGAGCATAAATCGGGCCAGATTTGTCAGCGGCATCATTTGGGTGGTGGCGGCTTTGACGACATTGCCGACAATTGTGTTTCGTGACATACACACTTTTCCAAATAGCAACATTACAGCTTGTGTCATTTATTTTCCCACCTCCTACTGGCAAACCGTGTTAACTCTTGGGAAGAACACACTGGGATTCTTTGTGCCGTTTCTTGTCATTGCAACCTGCTACAGCCGGATCGCCGTGCACCTTCTGGCCACCCCGAACTACCTGGATCCGGACTCCACCCGACTGGTCCATGTGTTGCGTATGGTGGCCGCTGTGGTGGTGGCATTTTTCTTTTGCTGGTTCCCATTCCACGTTTTGGCGTTCCTTGGGGCTCTGGGGGAGCTGGGTGTGGATTGGGATTGCTGGGTGCTTCAAGCGATCCATAAACTGCTGCCGTTTTTCCTCTGCCTCGGCTTTTCCAACTCTGCCATAAACCCTTTCCTCTATTGTTTTGTGGGAATTCACTTCAGAGAGAAGCTGTGGCTGTTTTACGGGGGCATGCTGACACAGAAAAGAGATTCCATCAGCACGCGACTGTCTTCCTTCTCCAGGAAACTGAGTGACCTCAAAGAAACCATGCCTATGGAGATACTTGAGCAGCAGAGCAGTGCTTAGTGGAATCTGGTGAATCTACAACCTTTACTTCTATTATTGTAATGTAGAGAACTGTGTCTGTGTAAGTCAAGTGCTTTTCCATGGACTGCCACTTGCTTGGGATGATCATTTCAAATGTTGTTGTTGGTTGCTATTATTGTGGATGTGTCACCGTGCCTTGTTTCTAATTACTCACTGGTTGTGATTAGTGCTAGCTTCTATAAACAACATTTAGTTACATAACAATGTGTAGAAATATATCCCACATATTATTCTTTGATCAGACTTTATCCAGGATGAGGAAGTTGCTCATTTTCAGCACAAATTATAGAGAACAAATAAATAAAATAGGAACTACAGCTGGAATATTTAGATCACTGGTAATATCAGAGTGTTAATCTTGTCTTTCATATGCCTGAAATTTGCCAGACAGACTAAAACTCTATCTTAAAGCTGTATTATAGGCTACAGAGTCACAAAAATGTAACATGAGCTGTTAAAATTATAATTCATTGTAAATTTTATTTTAATTTAATTATAATGGAGTATCATCAATAAATGATGTTTGCAAGTATACAACATTACTGTTTCTGTCTATGTGATATAATCTGTCTGTCTGTAATCAACATGGTGAGAATAAAGGACCGTTCACACCAAGCACGATAACGATTAAAATATAGTTCTATAAATGTTAAAGGGGTTCTCAATGTTAAAGGGGTCATCCGGTGCCACATGCATACAAGCTGTTTGGACTGAAATGTGTGTTTGGAGTGTGTGTACACAACCACCCTACAATGGTACTTGTGGTTAGATCCACAAGTAGTTTTCTTTTAATTTAATAAAAATAAGTAGCCCCTTCTGAAATCAAGCCATTCTCAAATGCATGCTGGTATGACGTCACTCTGACAGAGGCCACTCCCACAATAGTTGATTGACAGCAGCGAGTCACACAGACTGACACACACAGACATCTGAGTGACTGAAGACGCGGAGGATTAATGTTATGTTTGGTACTGAGGGGAAACGAGCCCTTGATCAACCGAAATGCGTTTATGTTCGCGCAAATTAATCATGATCCAGCCTCACCTACAGAAACAGTGGAACCTGATCTCACAGAATTGCGTGAAATAACCACAAACTCTTAATGCATAATTCCGTGTTGGTGTCACGTAATCACCGAAAATTCTGTGATACTACAACGTAAAAAAATTACAATGTAATTCAGTGACAGGCATCAGCCGTGATCCACTCACAGATAACCAAATTCATTTGATATTAAATTTATACTTTTACATCTAGCCCCACCTTTACCCTAAACCTACCAACACCTGAACAATATAAACACACATTACTAACAAGTTGTTGTATTTTAAGTCCTTCTGAATACGATGTCTTTTATGCGAAGAAGAGAGTAAAATAAAGGTTTCAATCACTGAAATTATCCTGCTCTGTTAACGCGTTGACTCTTATTCAAAACACACTCTCGTCCTGTAGAATGACGCAAATTGATCAGCAGACACACAAGAGCCAATAACATTTCACAACAGCATGACGCGATCGGTCACGGTGTTGGGTTACGTGCTCATCAATGTATAAATAAATTAACATAAATAAAACTATTGTGGCCATTTACAGTGAAAAATCACACCTCAATACATATGCAATAATGACAATATTATTACCCAATATTTGAATCCAAATTTTAAAACAAAGTATATTACAAACTTTCCATTAAGACCCTAAAGAATCATAATAGTTTGTGGAAAATTGGCTTTGTATGACCCCTTTAAAGAAAAGCAGCATCCACACCACAAATATAACAATGAAGGCACAGAGAAACAATATCGTTGGAATCGTTTTTTAGAACGATTTTTTTTCCAGCATGACGGATAGAAACATTGACAACCAATCAGAATCAGTCATGCTATCACGTGCTTGAGAATTTAAAGTGGTAGGCACGCTTGATCTTATATTAAATAGACGATATCATTCGCTGGTGTGGACGCAAATATAGCTATCATTATAGTTATCATGCTTGGTGTGAACAGGCCATATGTCTGTCATCTGAAATGATGAACTTCTGACTGAAAGAGATGCTTTTAAAATAATAATATTTGCATGTCTAGTTTTAGGTCACCATTGACTTCCATAGTAGGGAAAAAATACTATGGAAGTCAATGGTGACCCAAAACAGGCTGGTTACAAACTGTCTTCAGAATATCTTCATTTGTGTTTGGCAGAACAAAGAAATTCATACAGATTTGGAATTACTTGAGGGTGAGTAAATGATGCAAGAATATACATTTTTGGGAACTATTCCTTACACATTGCAGATTGTTTATTCTTAAATCTATTACTATCTGCATTAGCATAGTGCCTCACCACTTTGTTCTCAATCTGCATTTGCAGACATCTAAGTAGTAGTAAATAATTACTATAAATAATAACATTAGTTCACCGGATTTGATGGCCCAGCTGGACAACATCATTTGTCTTAATTTTCCTTTCACATTAACATTCTGCGAGCTCCAAGCTCTTAATATTCTTGTAAACAACAGCATCATCATAACAGCTGTTACTGGAATTTGCATATTGCCAAAGCCATCAAAACACCAACACAAAAAAACCTCACTGAACACCAACCGCAGTAATGTACTTAACCAGCAATAGTTCTCCTTCAGTTCATCCAAGAATCTGGAAGAACCTGCTTAACGTCTGTCTCTGAAAGGTCTGTGGTTTAGCAATAGTTCAGTGTAGTACAGTGTAGTGTAGAACTATTTTTCTAAGGTCCATTATTCCCTGTAGGCACAGTTGCTGCACACATTCTCTGTAATTTTTTTTCTCATGTTCCTTTTTTGCATGTCATGAATCCTGTTGTTGTCTGTGTTATTTAAATACCCGTCATTTGCTCCAGTGATGCAAGTTCTTGCCTAAACCTCCAGTCTAAGAGATGTTCAGACATCAGTGTTCTCATCTGTCAATAGTTATTTCAAATTCAGTTTCTTTATAAAGACAAGAACAAGATTTAAGACCTTTTCAGTTGATGAAGCATCAGGAAGAGGATGTTTTTGAACTGATGAAAAATGTTGATAAAGAAGCCAGGGTGGTTGTTGCCTAATAGTTAAGAATCTGGACCCATATATATAACATTTCCCTTGATCAGGTCAGGTCAAGTAGAGCTTTATTGTCATTCTGCCACATGTCTGGACATATGGTGGAATGAAATGTAGTGTCTCACAGGACCACAGTGCTGTATACTTATTAAGTTATTATTATAACCTATTCAACAGTTTAACTCTGACTATATACATATCCTATAAATAGCTGACAACATAATCTGAGACTGTACAGAAATACTTTACATTAAATTGTTCTATCTGTTATTTCTACCTCTCTAGCAATCTTAAACAATTAAGAAGTTGAGACAAAGGTTTCAGGTTTAGATCCTACTAAATTTTTCTGAGATCACACTTCCATCAACCCGATTTCGAGGAAACAGCTTATAAATAGTATGCCATTGAAAAACGACAATTCATGGTACTGATACACAAAACAGTGATTTTGCGTGTATATGCAACACAATGGGTATGATTAGGGATGTGGGGTAGATACATTTCATATGTATGCGGAAACTGTGTATCATATGCACACCAAAGTACATTTTCCCGTATTAATACCACTAGTTATTATTTGGTATACTGTTCAAAGACATTCCAGAACTTTCTGGCTGTCACTGGGGTGGTACCTATTCAAAAGGTACATGTTTGTACCTAAAGGGTCCATTTTGGTACCTTAAAGTGTACATATTTAAACCTTTTTGTAAAACCTTAAACCTTACACAAAAGTATACCTTTTGAAAAGGTACCACCCCATTTTATATATTATTAGTCTTTGCAAATCTGACGGTGAAATTGATATGAGGCTAAATTTATGTGTTTAGATTTATAGAATGACACCCGTCTGGGTTTTTGGTTTATGAGCCTCAAACTAGAAATACTTTCTGAACCGTGTGTGTGTACATAGTCCAAAATTGGTTGTGATGAATGGAAATTATTCATATTTATTCCTACAGGTATTATGTTCCAGCCACTACACATAACACAATGTGGTGAGTATCTGTGCAAATCTGTGCAAAAATGAATTTTGTACCTATGACTCAAATTTAGGAGATCAGAGGGTCTTCGGTGCACCCCATTTGTCTCACTTTGTAGAACAGAACACAGTGTTCCTGAACACTCATACTGTCAGCTGGACTGCAGACAAAGACCACGCATACACACAAACATCAACACAGACATTATTATCTTGCATCAAGGAAACAAATTCAAAGTTCAGCGAAGGTGAGCTATGTTAGCTGTATGTGTCTATTGTAGGTGGGAAGGAGGTAAGTATGCATGAGAGGTGTGTGTTTGTGTGTTCATATGTAGTGGTTGCAGTCTGGCAAGTTTTAAATCACTCTCACAGACTAAACTCACTGAGTTCCACACAAAGGTAAGAACCGCTTCCTTTATAGTGCACACACACTATAGAATCAAAATGCACTGGGAATTTTGAAATGTCCTCCTCACAGACATAGTGAAATGTCTTAAAAAAAAAAGCATGGGTCTTGTGACGATTGCGTATATGATGTCTGATTTAACTCTTACGGTCAACTGTATGTGTTCAGGTTATTGTCTGAGTGAGTTTGGATTATGTAGCAGGGGTTCTTCCTCTAACTGTGATCAATGACAATTTAACAAAACAAGCAATGAAGATGAGTTCACTATTCTGGGAAGTGAGGAGGACATCCTGCCATTATGTTAGAAACTTAACCGATACGTGTGTGATGTTGTGCTTTTTGATCGTGGAATGTTTGAGGAGGACATGGCTTTTATGAGTGTACTAGCGAAGAAAAAATGAAAATATCTTCACTAATATAGTCAGAAATGTACATTAGAAGTGTATTAGTACTATCTGAAAGGCTCATAATTAAGCCAAATTATAAGATCTAATAATGTCATCAGATTTGGACGAGGGTTAGGTTTTAGGGTCAAAGTCAATATAACAATTTTTCTTGTTTAACTTTGAATGCAGGTTTTCATCTGTCTGTCCAAATATACATGGGACAATTAATTATTTATCATCACAGCTGGATTTTGAAGCATGCAGTCTGGTTGAAGACATATTATTAGACATATTATTGTTTTAGTTTCACAGAAATCAAAAGATTACGATGCATGCAAGAATATTATATGTGAACAGAACAGAAAAGCCAGACACTTGAATATGCAGCTCCATATGTGATATCATATAATTAGCTCTAAGAAGCATGTGCATGAGAAAATTTAAGCAGTCCACAAAAGCACAAGATCTCACAGACAGTTTTCTCACCACTCTTGTGTTTGTGTTGCTCTTTTATGACCTGTTCTTCCTCTTTGCCATTGTCCTTCAGCTCATTTTATTTTTAGCTGTTTACGTCTTTGCCACGTGAAGGACTAATGCATCCCAACACAATACAATTACTATGTCAAGTGCAATTCCAAACAAAAATATTCACAGCACATTTTATCGTGTGTCAGCACCATAGTATCTGTTCTAGATGGCATGCTAGATAACACACACATACTGAGAAAAAAAATGTGGCTGTGCTGCTTTTTTTTCTTTTTGTAGAATTCTTGTTGTGCGTGCATCGTCTTTGGGGAGTAGGAGTAGGAATTTGTGCCAATCTGAACCTGTTCTGAGATTAGATCAAATCTGTAATAATGTTGATCAGCTTGCACTAATAAAATGAGCATGTCAAAAATATATTGTAAACAGCAAGAAAGAAAAACTGAAACTATGCTATGCAGTACAATGGTGGTCAAAATTATTTTCACAAAAACACTAAGTATTTTCACCAGCTACACCCTTTTTGAAAAGTCTGTTATTTCTATCTTTTGCTTTAGTGTTACAGTAGGAAATTTTAGTTTACATTTCCAAACATTTATTTTGCCATTAATTGGAATAACCTAGTGAGATTTTGCACAAGTAGTCTGGCAACCAGGGTCATCCTGCAACTTGTGAAAAAATGCTGTAAAATGACGATGCTGTCAAAAATAATTTTCTTCATTTTTATTAACTAAATTAACTCATCGTTTGGTGTGACCATCCTTTGCATTTAAATCAGCTTTTACCCTTGCGCATAGTGTTTCAGTTACTTTGCAGGTACATTGAAAAAATTATACAAAATTTTAAGGTACGTACTGTAGATCTTTATGTGGAGCACTGGTTGTTCAGACTCCTTGTGCGAACAAAAATCTCACTGGATTATTACAATTATTGGCAAAATGAACGCTTCGAAATGTAAACTGATATTTCCTATATTTGACAATCTACAGCACAAGATAGAAATAACTAACTTAACTTACTTTTTTCAGCTGGTGAAAATACTAGTGTTATAATATTTTGGCCACCACTGCATATCTGACTTTTTGATGTATTTCTAATATAGGCCTGATTGAAGAAGAGGATCTTGCCATGTCCAGTGGTAACAAACACACACACACAGTGGACAAACACACACAAACACAATATATATAGATACACATTTGTATACAAAATACACTCTAACCGGTGGTTTTCTTTGAATGTAGTTGTTAACAGAGAAGCCGTATTCCAGGCGACAAAGGTTCGAACCCATTTGAAACAAGATGGAAGCTGGATTAGCAGATCTCAAGATGTTCAGGACAAACAGTCAGATGTAAAAGCACGGTAAATGCAGCTTTTCACTGTCATCTGCTGGTTGAGAGCGGTAGTATTAACCAGTCAAGGTCTTTCTCATGTTTGATTGAACTCTCAATTTATTTCACTTTTTACTCTCTAACAGTAAACCAGTAAAGCTAGTGAAACCTAAAAATGTGTCATCACCTGAGAACAGTTCAGTCCCTTCCTCCACTATGCCAGAGAGTGCTGCCACCTCCTCCAGCCTGGACCCGTCCACACCTCCTCAAAGCTCTAATGTCACATCAGCCTTAAGGAAGTTTGAGTGAGAGCTTTCCTTATTTTCCTTGTGTGTGATTTCTGTATTCAGTGTTTCTGCATTCAGTATGCTTCCATTTAATAACTTCCCTTCTCCCTTAGGCCCCTGAACTCAACAGAAAAGACACCAGTCAAGAGTGGGTCCAATCTGGCCAAAAGGTTCGGTACATCTCGCTGTACTGGATAAAGCCTTTTATCCTTTAATTTCCTCAAATACACGCCAGAACAGTTGAAGCAGAAATTTCTAACTATTCTGAACTGCAGTATCAATGTTTAATATTTTATTAAGGACAGTCAGATTATTCATGGTTATTCTGAATGTGTTCCAGTGCACATCCTGTCCTTGAGGACTCCAGGGGAGCACATGTAGAGAAAGCAGTGGAGAAATCCATTATCAAAGCCACAGAGCAACCACTGAAGACACCAGGAGATGATTTTGTAAAGGAAGTGGTGGAAAAACCTATCACCATACATGCAGAGGAAATACTGAAGACACATGCAGATGTTTCTGTAAAAGACATTGTGGAGAAACCAATAGCTAAACTTGCAGAGAAACCACTGAAGATGCACACAGATGCTCCTAAAACTGAAGTAGTGGAGAAACCTATAGCTAAACCTGCAGAGAAACCACTGAAGATACACACAGATGCTCCTAAAACTGAAGTGGTGGAGAAACTTATAGCTAAACCTGCAGAGGAACCACTGAAGATACACACAGATGCTCCTAAAACTGAAGTACTGCAGAAACCTATCACCATACCTGCAAAGAAACCATTGAAGATGAATGCAGACTCTCCTAAAACAGATGTAGTGAAGACGCCTTCAGAAGAGCTAGTGAAGATGCATGCAGACACTCCTAAATTGGATGTAGTGGAGAAACCTAAAGTTAAACCTGTAGGTGTACTGTGGAAGACACATGCCGACACTCCTAAATTGGATGTTGTGGAGAAACCTGTAGAGGAACCATTGAAGACACATGCAGATGCTCCTAAATCAGACATAGTGGACAAACCTGTTAAAGAACCATTGAAGAGGGATGTTTACACTCCTAAAATGTATGTAGTGAACAAAGTTAAACCTGTAGAGAAGCCTTTGAAGACACCAACAGATGTTCCTGTAAAGAACATAGTGGAGAACCCTGCAGAGGAATCACTGAGGACTTCTGTAGAGGGAACAAGGAAGACTGATCAAACACAATCCAGTGGAGCGCTGTTGGAGAAAACAGTCAAAACCCTACATGAGAACCTAGCAAAGCCTTCAGGTACTCTGACTACAGAGAATAAAGAAGATGTTACAGTTGAACAGGTCTCAGTAGCACATACACCATCTACAGAGTCATCAACTGGATCAACTACAGAACCGACCGAAGAACCTCGTGTGGCAACCCTGGAGGAGAACCTAAGACTGAACCGTCAAGCTGAGTTGAAGTAAGTCTCATTTATTTAGATAAGATGTCTGTGGACTTCTTTGAGTTGGGGTTGTGATATTTTGCTTTAATTAATTTCTATAGCATTATAACATTAAACTGTGTAATTAAAGGACCCAGAAATAATGAACACAGTAAGTATAGTTTATTAGCTAAATTCAGTTATGCAAACACACTGTAAAATTATGTGTGACCTGTCGGTTTTACTAAAAACCTTCATTTATTTTTGCAATGAAGTTTACTGGTATTCGTAATTCTACAGTTCCATTCTTAATAAGTTGTGTGTATCTGTGCATGTTTCTCTTTGCAGAGTCAATGCTAAAATCATGTGTTCCTTCTGCAAGCTGTCCATAGATGGAAATGAGAAAATCTCCGTCAACATTCCTGCCATTTGCTGCCATCCAGATTGTTTTAAGGTTTACTTTTTAAGTCTTTTCCTCCGCAGTACTCAGAAGCCTCAGAAGTCCACCTTCATCTGAGTCTTATCTTATATTTCCACCTGGTATCAAGGTTTTTGGTGATCTAATCACAGGTGGTCAGTGCTTAATGCAGGAGTTTACAAGGTCAAAAACATTTTTAATGGGATCATTAAAACCGACAGAAGCCTGTGACGTTATTATTAATGTTTTCCTTTTTTGTTTTATCGTGCCTGCAGCGCAAGGGGATATTTCATACAAAAGAATGAAAATTGTCATCATTTACTACCCCTTAAAGTGGTTTCTTCTGCCGAGCACAAAAGACATAGGCTAAAAAAATAGGCTATCATCAACTGCACTCATACTCAAAAATCAATACAATAACAATCAGTAATAGACAGATGCTATTGTTTGTTCACAGCAAAAAATAAATAAAAAATTGTGCTGTAAAATTATTTTTATTATTATGTATCGCATTCAAAATAAGTTTGTATTTTTTTATTAAAAGAATGTTTTATTTATTATATATGTGTGTGTACTATGTATATTATGTATATATAAATAAATACACAGTACATACACTTTATAAACAAAAACTTTTGGATGCAGTTAATTTTGCATCCAAAAACAGCACAATGTTTTATTTATTTATTTATTTTTTTCGTTTTAGGTTTTGGTCGTTGAAATAAAAAAGATTTATGTATATATTATTATTTTGTATTATTGAATGTACACATGCTAATATACTTTGAATATAATAATCAAATCAAATCAGTCACTGCTGGTTTTATCCCTTTTTTCCCAGAGACAGGGTCTGTTGTCTCCTGAATATTTTACTTGTAAATTTGACCTTTTCAATAGTCTAAAAAAAAATATCAAGAGACTCATTAATAGCAGGTGGATAAAATGCCTATGCTTGGAAGCGAGGCCCAAAATGAACTCAAAAATGAACCCAAAATGACTGCGTATAAGTATGTGTACATAA
>JAUYWG010000038.1:3830182-3864517 GCA_034779775.1 Enteromius afrohamiltoni
TTACTGGTATTCCTATCTTTGTGGGGACAATTGGTCCCCATAAGGTGATAAATACCAGGTGCACACACACACACTCATTGCTGTACAGCTGTCTTTGTGAATACATTTATTGACAAAATGCTATCTTTAGCCCTTTGCCTAAACCTTAACTTTCAACTAAGCGCCTAACCCTAATTTTAACCTAAACCTAATGCTAACCTAATTATAACCATGACCCTAAAACCCTAAACCCTTACACAACCCTTTAAACCTCAAACTGGTTCTCACAAAGACAGTAGTACAAGTACACACACACACAGATTTTAAGCTGTCACTTTAGAGTCAGATTGGGACATTCAATACAATAGTACAGTTGTGTCAGAAATAGAAACACAGACAATTCTCTCTTTCTGTAACTCACACACAATACTCACAAATTCTCTCAGTCTCTTGTACACACAATACTATTACAGTGATGAACACAATAGTGCTAATGTGTGGTGTGAAGGTTTGAAATAAATCTACATTTTTTTGTGTGCTCCTTAAAAAATAACAAGGATCTTACTCAGTCGTTTCCCAATATAAATATCTACGTTCTAAAAATGATGATACGCATAATTGAAGAGCAAACTTAGTTTTTAAGTCTTCTTTTATGAATAAACAAGTTCTATTTTTCTTATCTAAGTAATTCATTTTTATATATTTTCTGAAATATACATGTACGTTTTGCTTCTTAAATATCTCGATTTATCTTGATTTTTTTTTTAGATATTGTCTATCACTGAAAAACAAGACAAAATACTAAGAAAATGATTTGTGCAGTGCTGTTTTAGTACATAAATACACATTGGTGTCATTTTTTCACTGCCTTTGTTGTATTAGAGAAGAAATCTCACTGAGAGTTTGCATCAACTGCAACTCTAAAGCTAATTCTCACGCAAACCTGTTGGATGTCAGACGATGAGATGAGCATTTCAAATAGACTTTTGACATTTTTGAAAATTGATTTTAAAAGTGCAGTTAAACCTGAACTTGGAATAGCACAGTTGTTTGGAAAAAAGAAGCCCAAGGGTAAGAAGAGAGGCTAATAGATTTTTAATTTTGTGTGAAATATCCCCATACAAATATTTTATTGACCTATTTAAATGTGCCCTGTAGCTCTAAGACTTTCTCAGATTCAGCTGCCAGGAAACACACAAACTGACACAATGTACCTTGAATGCGCTGCTTAAAGGTAACTCGCGTTTCCCACGAACTCTTCTCTCAAAAACTTAAGTTTGCAGACTCCAAATCAATCTTGATAAACGAGAAGCAGGAATTTTAGGCAAACTCAATATTTACTGCAAATTTACTGAGGCAGAAATGTACAGAGTATAAAAGAACAGACTTCTGCAAGCCGCTGTACCGACAGACCTGAGCACACAGGTCTCCCTCGTCCAACAGAAACACGCTTCTGCTCTCGTTCATTTGTCATCGCGGTTCCTCTTCAAAGTCCAGATGAACTCAAATGGTTGTAAATACCGCAAATTCTTTTATAAAGCTGTTGAACTTTCACACAAACACATTAACAGACAAACTTTCTGCTGGTTACCAAGGAAACTGTATCGCAAATTTGGCACAAAAATCATGGCAGGGGTGGTTAGCATGGGTAACATGGAGAATCTAACCATCTGGCAGGATGTGACACCATGATTACACGACCGTATCCCCTGTGCAAACTCTGTGCAGCTCCATAGTAAACACGATATTTTAGAACGACCTTCATCAGAGAAAGCCCGTGTTCGGTACAAATCACCACATTCATGATTTATAGAAAAGATTAACATAGTAAGTTCTCAGCAAAGCCTGTATTTCCTATCACGGCGCGAGTGATGTAATATCACAGCATGAGTGATGTCATATCACTGATAAATACAGAAAAAATAAACGCAATGCATTCAAATCAAGTTCGAACATCTTCACAAAACATATCGAACAAACTCAGATACAATACAGATTTAAAATGATCGAAAAGCGTTTGCACAAAATGATAACATTTAGCAAGACACAAATTATTTAAAGATGCTTAACTTGAAAATTGTACACATCTGCTCTCTCGCGCTCGTGAATAATCTTCGCACGCATTCCGCTCTTTTAAAATGTGATCTGTTTGTGTAATCTACAACTAAATGAATAGAGTATACCAAAAAGTAAAATGCACCACGCACTCGTTCACTGAGTGAAAAAGGGGGGAAAGAAAGAAAGAAAGATAGACAGAGAAAGATAGAGAGGGATGTGGTATAAAATAGAACTTTTGTGATTATAAAGAAAAAAAAAAGATCAGGATTCAAAATCAACCAGGCTTCAAATGACCTTCCTTGCTATGGATATAATCTGATCTTAAAAACGATTAGAAATTATTTTTTTTCTGACACATTCAAAAAAGCTGTCTGTACATTGACGTTAATATATGTTATACTGTACAATAGCCATTAATAATATGTTTGTTATTACAGGTTATTATTATTACATATCTTAGAATAAGTGCTTGGTTGGTTCATAATGGTGAACCACTGATGGGACTCCAGCGCCCCCTACTGTTCTTGCGGATCAAACCCCCTGCGGGCTCTTTAAGAGTCTTGCTGCACCACCTAGAGGTGGCAGCGGTACTAGAACTGCTGCTTTTTCCATCTTGTTCCACAGAGACTTTTCTTAACTGCTCATTTAACATGAAAGTCAGACGTATGAAGCAGTGCATTCATACTGAGCCGAACTGTGTGCTGCGGTGACACTTCCTTCTGGTTTACACTGATTCATTCTAGGTAATTGTGCTCATGTTATGTATTGGGTTCACCTTCTGTTATGCTTTTGAGTAGTGGTGAACAGTTTGCACCGGTTTCATCTGGTTTACAGTAATAAGGATTCGTGGGACGTGAGTGTTGCGTGTCGGCGTGTGGAGTTTCTGTTGCATGTTATACGCGTGTTGTAGAGTGTGGGTGAGGCAGGCTGGTGGAGTTATATCCGTGCGTGAATGTGTTGTAAGGGTGCATGCTGGGATACCCCATCAAAGAATTGGGCGACATGGTAATGGTGTTAGGCGTCATTGTAACACTATTGGGCGTCAAGGTGACCGTGTTGGGTGTCATAGTGCCGCTATTTGGTGTCATCGCGACAGAACTTGGCGTCATGAGTGGGATGTCATCCGGTGAGCGACGGAGCGTGAGGGCGTAATCCCGAGGAGAAGATGCCGGGGTCAGACGGAGAGGGTCACACAGAGAACCCTCCTCCTGGTTACCTCCTGAGATGGAGGTGGGGGTGTAACTGAGGTCATTGGGCGGGGTCTGGCGCTGGGGGGCGGACTGAGGGGGCGTGTCCTGACGGCTGCGTTTGTCCTTGCGGTAGTAGAGCGCAGCAAAGGCCAGGACGTTGAGAAAGAGAAGCGAAGCTCCGACGGCGATCGTCACACTTAGCTCTGTGGAGTAATCGCGTGGGTTGGCGATGACCAGTGGCCCACTGCGTGCCGTAGACTGGGGGGGCTGTTTACCAGGGGTACGAGCCTTGTTGCCCCCCGGGCGAGGTGTGGCACTGTGGGAACTGTGTGTGGTCAGAAGAGGTGGGACCCGTGTGGTGGTGGATGTGTAGTGGAACATGTCATGCAGGTTGTACAAGTGAGGTACGAGATGCTTCCAGAAGGCCACTTTAGTAGCTCGATAATGATCTCGAACACGAGGCTTCAGCCCAATATGCAGATATAGCTGGTCATGAGGACTGTACTTGGCCCATGTCACTTCTTCGAAACGGTTTGCCTTGGTGTGGATGAACTTAGTGTCCTGAGGAACTGGCTTGTTTGGATCCCTAAAAAAACATTTAGACAGACATACACACACACAATTAGTTAATTAATTGCATCTGAACTTTGTAAACAGTTAAATTTTTTTGTAAATGTGAAAAATTATTTATATTCCTCCATGCCATATTAATTATTTCAATTTCAGAAATGGCATTTAATTTAGTCTGCAAAATGAACATTTAAGCTGATCAAAGTCTTTCAAACTGTACACTACTGTTCTATAGCTTAGGCTCAGATAAAATGTAAATAAATGTTTATAATAATCAGCTAGGATGCATTAAATTGATTGACAGTGAAGACATTTATTGTGTTACTAAAGATTTATAAAAGTAATTTTTAAATTAAATTTAATGATTTTTAAAGTAAATGCTGTAAAAGAGACTTATTTTTGAACAGTATTATCAAACATATAAAAGATTGATGAAAACATATAAAATGTGAATATCAATGTGAAAACCATCCCATGCTTTGAGTCAATGTATTTGCATGTATGCCTACAAGGAGGTCATCTACAGGTGCACTGCGTATGATGAGGGCACTCTTTCATTGAGTTAAATGTTGATGCCCTGTTTTATGTTGAAATGCACTTAAATCACTGCTCCTCCCCATTTCTGCTTTGCTCCCTGTGACCAAGTTCAAGGTCAAAGAGACAGTTCACTAGTTTACCAGTTACACCTGTTTTATATTTAAATGGAAGTTGGGCAGGATAGAGACTACTTGTATTGTGACAAAATGCATTATTATGTGTTGCTGTTTTGCATATTGATTTGCAAAAATGTATTGCTTGCGCTCTTTATAGAAGGTGTTGTAATTTACCCTGTCTTTGCAAAGTTGGTCCAGTAGGTCATGACGACGGCACTCAGCATGATATCATTGCGGGAGAAGTTGCAGGGGAAGAGTTCCGTCGGACCAATAAGAGGAATGCCAAACACATAGGGCAGCTCATCGCCGTGTGCGGAGTCCGCCCATGGAGGCTTCATGGGGCTCTGGCAGTGATGGTAGAATGCATAGAAGAACGTCGGAGAACCGTAACGTGCATGCAGGTCAGCCGTCACCACAGCTGGCTCCACCCACTGGTGATCCGTAAACATGGCCACGAGGGTTTTACGACGAGTTTCAGGATTATCTCGATCGGCCCAGTCCGTGTACATGAACTTAATGGTTTCTCTGAGAGTGTCCTTCCCTTCAGGGTAACCGTAGAGGCCGTCTACAAAATCGGATACCGTGAAGTCAAAATCAGAGCCAGAAACCCCGCCCTCTTCTGGTTCCACCACGCCCTCTACAAAGCGGAATCCCTCCCCTTGGTTAACGCCCAACATGATGTCATAGTTAAGGAACTCGCCCTGCTCCATGAGCACTTCAGGGTCATCAGGGATGAGGTCACCATCAATGACAGGGCCAAAGGCCACATGAAAGCGTGCTGGCTGAATTTCCTGCTCCACCAGCTCCCTGTAGCTACGCTTCTGCATGCAGAGGACCAGATCCTGCATAAAACACGCACACACATGCAATAATTACATCTGTCTCCATGGTTACACTGGTAAAAACTGCTACATTTAATTTAAAAATAAAACACTGGGAAGCAAAAACAGTGCCTTAACCTTTTCCTGAGCGGGTGTGAGAAATTAAAAATGCACTAAATTTGTTCACGATTCATATCTCTGCAAACACAGGCACATACAGAGAACTTCTGCATTCGGCGTGAAAGTGTCCGTATTATGGATTTTTATAATGACCTTTCATGCAGTGTGTAACACAGCTTTAAGTGAATGAAAACATCCTGTAAAGTTTAAGATCTGAATGTGCTCCAACAATAAAGTTACTGTCTCTCAAAAGAAAGAGTCAACTCTGAATCAACGCTTTTGGAGCGTTAAGAACTCACAAACACTGAACGAAATCGACCAATCAATGGAGGGATTTGGAAAAATTAATAGTTGAACAAATTGTTTGGGAGTCGTAGAACACATAGGGTAAAATAAAGGCATACATATTATAAGAAAATGAATGTGTTTTTTTGTTATTTGGGACTCCCAAAACCAAAATATGATCCTTTTATAACCCATAGTGGTAGCACTTTAGGTTTGTTAAGTCTGACCTGCAAGGAAATTCAACCAATCGAAGATTAAAGAAGACCATTTAAATAAATGAATGCTAATCTGGCAAGAATGCATTATTTATAAAAAGCGACAGTGAAGACACTTACAATGTTACAAAACATTATATTAAATGTCTCTTTTGATCTTAGGAATAAATTACATTTACAAATATATTACAATAAAAAAAAAACTTATTTTAAAATGATTGTTTTACTTGTGTTTGTCAAATAAAGATGAGCATTACAGACTTCATTGAAAAACTTCTTACTGAACAGTATGTTCTCATTTTAAGTGTATTTAATGTAATTTGTGATTCTGTTTGTTTTCAATGTCCCAACAAATTTCACATAGTGTACTCTACGACTTTTATGTGCATCTTACTTGACGAGGTTATACACAAAATACCCACAAACTGCATTGTTCCTTTAATAACTCACAATACTCATAAAATGGCAAGAAACATCTTACTTGTGTGTCAAGGACATTACAGCCAACGCGCTCTGCGAGGAGACGTGTGTATTTCACAGGCTGATAGTTCACTGACCAACTGGACAGCGCCGAGCCACTCTGAATGATTGCTCTGTGAAACAAACCTAGAGAGAGAACACAGAACGTCAGAAGAAAATAAAACAGAAAACTCCATGCCAATTTTCAGATCAGCAATTAAATCAGTATTGTATTCCTCAAAGGGCAGAGTTGCAGTATCTTCACCTGTCATAAAAGAAGGGTCCATCCACATCATGGACTCACTAATGTCTTCCCTGTGTGACCCTCACAACCCTCAGCCAAATCATTATATATATTTCCCAGCCACTCCATTCTCAATTTTTAAAAGGGATGCTTTTAGTGATAGTGTCAGAAGATGTTGGACAGATCATTTTTTCATCATCTGTTAGGTTCAGTGTTAGAAATGAACTTTTAGTTTATTAAGGGGCACTTGCTCTCCAGGGGCATCTTTGCTCTTATGCTGGCTTTTTTTTCCCTTACCATGTAAGAAATGCTCCTGCCTAATCCATTATGGCTACAGATTAATTTTGTCAAAGAAAAACTATTCAATTAACAGTTTTGTGTTCAGTTTGATAAAAAAAAGATCAGCGGGCTTGAGGTTCAACCCACAATATTCAACTCCCATCTGGTCGGTGCTGAGCATTTTTTTTTTTTAGAATTTAATACTTCACATTCAACTATCACCCCTCAGGCATTCAATACAGATATCTGGCAGCGACAATGTCTACAGGGACACTAATCCCAAACCTAATAGGCCTAGAATACAATATCATCACCACCAATATCATCAGATGTTCTCTGCAAAGCACGAATCATGAATCATCACCATTGTGGCCTTGAGCAAGACTCTTCTACACACAGATTGCTCCAGCAGGATTGTTGCTGTAACGAACTTGTGTCATTACTCTATGGTGGCATTGTATGGAAGTCGTGTAAACAAGTTCCACCGACCTTGATTGTAGAATTAAAGGGTATCTATTATGCAAAGTTCCCTTTTACAGCATTTAAAAGCAGCATTCATGTAAGAAATGTCTTCTTATTAAAGCTATAGAAGTTCAGAGCGGTGAGTGATTTTCTGTTTTTATTTTATTATTTGGGTTATATTAACAGCGCAGGCAGCAGTATAGGTATTGTATATTACACTGCTGTCACTTAATGCACAGATCTAATATAAACATGTGATTTCTTTCCCAGCTGTTCAACTTAACAGACAAAACCGGCTTAAAGGAATAGTTCAACCAAAAATGAAAATTCTGTCATCATTTACTCACCCTCAAGTAGTTCCAAACCTTTATTAATGTCTTCGTTCTGCGAAACACAAAGGAAGATATTCTGAAAAAATATTGGAAACCAGGCTGTTTTGGGTCAACATTAACTTCCATAGTATTTTTGTTTTTCATATTATGGAAGTCAATGGTCACCAAAACAGCCTAGTTACAAACTTTTTTTTACAATATCTTGCTCGGCAGAACAGCTACTTTAGGGTGAGTAAATGATGACAGAATTTTCATTTTCGGGTGAGCTATACCTAAAGTGTTTTTAACATACAGTAGACAGTTTAAGCACAATAAGACAGGAAGAAGAACGTAGTTTAGTACTCACATTCTGTGTGAGAGCTGTTTCTGTGCATGTGCAAATGTCTGAGCTGATATGGTTTAAAACGCAAGATTTCAGCGTGATAGAAATGACAAACAAAACCACAAACACATCACTTTAGCAGAGAATCAAGCTATGCTTTTTGGACGAATACATCAAGATGCGCATAAATTCTCTAAATGTGCATTAAAAAAAATTATCCGATAAAAAAGTGCATACATTATGACGGAAACACATTTACAGAAGAAACTCCACCATACGCATCAACTTGATTTTGCACTTTGGGATAGGAAAACTTGACTAACCAGCTGAATGATCCCAATGGTCAGCATCTGATTTGGCCGTTATAAAATGCCTGTGCAAAGTCTGTCATCAAAGTGTCTGTATAAATATCTTACACGACTGTGTTCCATAATAGCTTGCATTCAAGTCCGAAAGCATTAACCGCACTGGTTTATCAAGTCATTCGTCATATAGGCTATCAAAACTATTATATTCAGTGGCTTCTCATGCTTTTCTTAGTTATATTTAGTGCTAGTTGATCAGGCCATTTTTTTCCTCTTTGACTCACTGGATGGAAACGGTGCTTTGTTTGCAAATGTTTTATGCAATATTCCAGATTAGTGCATAAAATCTTTGGATGGAAACGTGCTGCAAAGGAAGACCTATTCTGGAAAAGGGGGCGGGGAGTAGCAGCTCAGTTGCATTTAAAGATACATACATTTTCTTTCTCTCAAAAATGTTCAAAATTATATAATAAACATATCTTTTATATAATATGTTTATATAATAAACAAATCTGTGGGGCTGAAATTTTACAGACACATTTTGGGGACACCTAATACTTATTACTTAACTTGTAATAAGGCGATAATTTGCGCCCTTTAGAGCACTTCCAGCATTTCCATTCAGTTCTGTCATATAATTTCCGCCAAGACAACACTTCCATAACCAGCACAAGCAACTCTGACTCATGCAAATTACAAGGCAACAGTGGAATAACAACTTCAACAGCTACATCCTACTGGGATGACCGACTGGGTGTAAAACATGCCCACCACCCACCAGATGGGAGTTTAATTTTTCATGAACTTCAGGGGGTGAAACTCTATTGTCAGCTGTTATCAAACTAAAAAAAAGCCCTAGACTAGGGGTTTTCATATTTTTTGCCAATGACCCAAACACACACACATATATATATATATATATATATATATATATATACATATATATATGGATTGTTGACGAATAAAATTGGACTGTTTCCTATGGTAGAAAACTATATACTAATAGCATGTCAAAAATATATCTTCATTATTACAGTTACAAATAGAACGAGAGAGGTTTATCTTAAATGTTTGAGCTGATTTTTTAAAAATGTTTTTATGTCACACCAAAGGACACATTCATACGTCAATTACCCATATATAATCGATATAAATACCACATATATATATATATATGTGTGTGTGTGTGTGTGTGTGTGTAAAAAATACATTTAGTGCCTGATGTTTAATCATTGCACACTGGAAACTGAATTTCCTCTATTGCTGTCATGTAGAAAATATCGTTTTCCAACAATTCAACAATCTGTCATATACAAAGAAAAAGAATCCACATCAGTATTCAGATTTCAGAGCTTTTCTAGTGAACAGTAAAATTGATTTTTAATTGTTTCAAGTCATACTGTACATCTCACTCTGCCTGGAACAGTGAGAATAATTTAAAGAGAGCTTAAATCCTAATGACTTCGTATCAGCCTATTCCAGAAAGCACAGCTAAAAAGATGAGGAGGGGAAAGAGAATCTGAGGCTTCAGGAAGAGGATGTATCTTGAGTCCAATCATTCTGAACATCTACATAAATGATACAACAACCATGGCGGTGCAGTCCGTCACCCCTGACCTCACTCTACACACACTGAAATCAAATGTCTGCCCAACAGGGATGACCTGGTTCTGCAGTCCACACAAAAAAGGAATGTTTTAGAGATGCTCCCTGCTGGAGCAGCAATTGCAAAAATTGATAGCGACAGTCAATTTGGATGAAACCAGAGCCATGGTTTTCCATAAGAAACAGGTTTTCTGGGAAATGGATAGCAGTTGTGGTGGTGGTACAATACACAACCACCTAGAATCTTACAATTTAAATAAGTGCACCTGGATTTTATTCTGGGTGTAAATGCATTCTGTTAGAAAGAGCTATACAATTTTATGCCATGCACAAAATCAGTTTTCAGAAATATATGTACCAGCAAACACATGGA
The DNA here is from genome assembly GCA_034779775.1 of Enteromius afrohamiltoni. NCBI lineage: Eukaryota > Metazoa > Chordata > Actinopteri > Cypriniformes > Cyprinidae > Enteromius > Enteromius afrohamiltoni. The sequence goes on from JAUYWG010000038.1 coordinate 3,840,455, forward strand.
TAAAATGGATCAGATCATAAAGCTACCATATGGACATTACAAAAATAGAGGGACCAGCTGCAAATGTTAAAAACTGACATGAAGAAGGAGAAACACAAAACAGTGATACAAAGGGAAAGAGATGTTTTCAATACTGTACTTTGAAGCAAAACGATGATGTAGGATCAATATCCCTGCAGGTGTGTGAGTGATTGGCTCTGATCTCTTTGAAACACACTTTGCACACACGCCTTGCAGTGACAGACACACCTACACACACTCAAGGCCCACAACAGAGGGATAAGGCTGATGAGGCAAGAGACGAGTTACCATGGTTACAGCAGAGATTACCGTGGTAACGGAAACTGGGATGTGACAGTGGTCATGGTTGCAGAGGCAGCTGTCTCAGCAGTTACGGACTGCAAAAACACACTGTACTTGCCTTACAGAGAAACACCTTTAATTTACTACCATAAGGCATTATATAGGGTATAATTAAATAAGTGTAATTATAGGAAATTACTCGATCCCCAGTGAACATTTTTTTCATTTTATTTCAAAACAATTCTTTCATCACGTATGCATAATTAATATTTTCAGTACGTTTTTATCAAAGTGCACTAACTGTCACGTCCCTCTGTTTCAACACATTTCATGATCTGAATATTAATGCTCTGAACAGCACTGAAGAGAACACCATCGCATCTGTGACATCATATCTATAAATGGCAAATTAAACGTTTATCTTTTAATTTAAGGTGTGCGATTTCTAACCTTCAGAATGATGTGAAAGAGTGAGCAAACTGACGCAGGACGCTCCGATTCCTGAGCCAAACACGGTCACGCGGCCCGGATCACCGCCGAAATAACCAATATTCTTGTTGATCCAGCGGAGAGCTTGAATCTGATCCAAGAGACCATAATTCCCTTTAGCGGCCTGGTCACCTGTGCTTAAAAACCCTGAGAGAAAGACACAGGGCAAAAAGATTTGACAAAATGATTCTGCCTTGAGAGTGAAACTTTCAAGAACATCTGTAGTTGAAAATAGGAAGAATTAAGTGCACTTTAAAGAAACAAAACCACTCATGAGGTATCTTTTCTTTTTTTTTTTTGTCATTTTCTTTTAGCCTGAAGTAAATACAGCCTTACAACTTCATGAAAATGGCTGGAAATCTCAGGAAAATACTGCAGCTACAAGTGAGTTTATGGCAAAAGAAAGCTGTTTATTACAAATTCTCTTTATTTCAGTGGCAGTCCTTTGGTTTTACTATGAAGCGAGCATATGGATCTCTAGGGGAAACTATGTAAACTGCTGTATTTCTGCTGTTCTATTAGCGCCACCTGCTGTCAGAAAAGAAATATGCGTTTTATTCAGCCGGTCTCATGATTTTTTTCAGATAAATGTAGAAATCAGACCAAATGCTGTCAAATTTAACTGGCCTCTGATATGAAAGAAAAATACGCTCTCTGTGAAGGTTTAAAATGTATCAGCAGGGGCTAGCTAGGCCATGCTAACCAGCCAAAACAAGACACCTGTAAAAACACCTGTAAATTGTAGAACATATTTGTGCAACAGCTGAACAAAATAGCTTTGATGAGTCTATTGTTAACCATTTTTGAGCACTTCAAACATACAGTACATTTATTTCCTTCAGTGGTTATATTGCAACTGACAAGCCATCAGTGATGGAGATGCAGCTTGTTCTCTTTCAGAAATGACGAGTTCAGCTTTGCTGTTTTTTAGAGCTTCTTCATTCCTAAAGACGAAAGCATTTCTCAGTTCCTCTCTCTTTCTTTCATCGTAGGTGATTTCGTCTGATAACATTCGAGTAGGAGCGCTGCGTTGTTTTGATGCTGTAGTCACTGAGATTAAACAGAATCAGAGCTCTTTAGAAAAGCAGCGCACAAACAGCACTCTCTCTGAATGTGGCTGTAATGGACAGATCTGCTCCCCAAAGCATTTATAAAACATTATTGAGGTCTTCTAAAGACTTGGATGCTTTTGTAATGGCTGACATGTTGCATTTGGAGTCACAGTATCTTTCCTTGTGCGTTGATCTTTCCTCCAAAACAGAACATAACATAAATCTCTTACATTTAAGCTTGTTAAACAACATTTCATTGTAGAGAAGCTTTTTTAATTTATGGCACGTACCTAATATCCCCACCCTGTAGTTGAGGGTTATGACGATGACATTGCCGTAGCTGGCCAGCACACTACCGTCCATAATGTTCCCCGTGCCCTCCATGTACGAGCCACCGTGAATAAACAGCATCACAGGACGTGGGTCATCTCGAGAATCCCTTAGCCCTGCATTCACACACAAACACATGCAGAAGTGCACAAAAAAACATGAGGCTCTCTATGTTCTGAAGTGTTTTTCACAGCTGTTCAAAATCTCCACAGAGATCTTCTGCACCACTGACAGACTTCAGCTTTAAATAATCTATTTAACTCCTCATCATTCAGAACACAAGTGACTAAAAATAACAACGTACCCAGCCAAGAACTGCCTTTGAGACTTCCTTTAAATTACTCAATTTCATTTATTATAATGATTATAGTCATCTCATGGTGAAGTGTTGTCTTCAAATGCAACGTTCCCAAATAACAGGGTAGGCAAGTGAATAATGTCTTTTCATCAGATGGATTTGCAAATGATTCTAAGCTTGAATTCCTGCTTACATTTTAAAAATAAAAATCGTCTTAATGGGACTGCATTTGAAATACTATATATAGGGCATATAAAATAACTGTACATATACAGTAATAGCAGTTCATCACACTGACGCTGATATCTAGATAACCATCTAAAACCACCCTAAGATGCACACTGGGCCACCTTATAAAATTATCCTGACAATGATGCAACATTGTGTAAATATCATCCAGAGGATTCTCTCTTGCATTAACCACGACGGGATAAAAAATGAATAGGAAAAACATTAAAAATGAATTCATCTGAAAGAATGATGAAAACAGGACATACCATCATCCTCCGAACGCTCTGTGTCAGCTGACATGTCACCCGTTCTCTTTGCACCTAGAGAGAGAGGGATGATAAATTAGAAGAGCAGAAAGTAGACCGCAAAGAAACATGTGGGAGTGTTTGTGTGTGTTGGGTATTGAGCGGGGTACATAAAAGCTCAGAGGACTCTTCTCTAAATTACTGTGTGACACCGACAGGGGTTTGCTTTCCCACTCTGAACCCTGCAATAATAAAGCTTTCAACATTTTACCAGGACACGTTCACTATTTCCTTGAAATGAGGCCAAAACAGTGCTCTCAACGTTCACTCCAGTGGACACGCATGCTTCTTCAGTTCAACTTAAAGACTGCAAGGAAAGCACACAGCTGAATCTGGCCATGGGCACTGAACTTGACTTCAGAGAAGCTTCTGATGTTGCTTAGAAAAGCTGAGAAACACGGGAACTGAGAGGATGTGCGGGGGACTTTAGTGTTTACAGAGCTTCAGTGGAATATATTTCATTTTATATTTGACATCAAACATCATAACCAAAATTCTTAGTGCATCATGTGTGTTGCGGTGTTGAATAAGATTTGAAACTGAAGCCTGCCAAGTTTCAAACTACTATTGATTTAGGTAAACTAAAGTCAAGCAAGACTAGCATGTCAAATGATCAAAAGTGACAGTAAAGACTTACACTGGTACAACAGAGTAAAATTTTTTAAAATAAAAAATAAAGAAATTTATATTTATCAAAAATCCTAATATGAACAGTGTTGGGCACATTACTTTAAAAAAAGTAATTAGTTATAGTTACTAGTTACTTATCACAAATAGAGTTAGTAACTGAGTTACAGCCTTATAAAAGTAACTAATTACCAGGGAAAGTAACTATTGCGTTACTAAAAAAAAAATGGCAAACTTGGATGCTTCCAATATTACATGTTAAATTAATTAAACTAACTGGTGGTGGTGATTGTTTATCATTTAATGTTTCTATAAAAACCGGGGCAAAGAATTATAAGATAACAAAACTACTACGAATTCTACTAATAATAACAATATAAAACACAGTATTAATGAGCATATTGTATTAATACAGTATTAATAAGATTGTCATTAGCGCATTAGTCCCGCCCACTACCAGAGAAACCGACAGTTCTTAAACGTTGAGGAACCGTTATTTTGACAGGAGAACACAACAAAGAAAAACATTTACATGTAGTTTGTTATGAAAGACTCTTGCTCTTCATCTTTCTAAAGAACCAGTGCGTCTTCACAGAGTTTATGGTACGTCAAATACAGCTACACTGCACATCCATTGAGATGGACTGAAAAATGCTAATGATTTTATTGTCAGTAACGGTAACAGCGTTGTAATAGGGGAAACTTCAATGCCTTTGATCACCTGTTACTGAAAAAAATAACACAGTTAGTAACCCCATTTATTTAAACACCGTTATTCCCATCACTGAAATTAACTAAGGCTAAATGCTGTAAAAATACGTTGAGAATTGCTAGTTTGTGTTGCTTTTGTTATGCATAAAAAATAAGCCCTTTGTAGCATTACCTAAGTTACTAACAAAACATTGTTTGATTTTTCTTTTACATGAGCAAGGGGATATTTTAAAGAACTCTAGCCAAAAAAAACAACTACAACATATACTAACTTATATAAACATTTTAAATCAATATTATGTAATAAAAATATCTAAAATGCAACATAGGAATTGAATTGGAAATCGTTCAGTTGGTGTTCAACAAGTCATTCTATTTTTAAAATAGAAAAAATAGTTCCTTACACTCTCAGAAATAAAGGTACAAAAGCTGTCACCGGGGCAGTACCTTTTCAAAAGGTACAAAAATGGTTCAAAAATGTGCACTTTAAGTACTAATACGTACCTTTAAGGTACCAAAACCTTTTAAAAATGTACTGCCCCAGTGACAGCTTTGCATTTTATTTCTGAGTGTATACAAACCCTTAAGTGGTGAGTATAAACCCCTTAGCATATTCACTGTTGGAGTAACCAAGAACCAAATCCAGTGGTGTTCCGTATATGAATGATGAATGTGTGTGCATTTTGCAGGTGTACTCACCGCTTTGTGTGGGTACGTATATATTAAGGTACAGGCAGTCTTCACTCTGCTCCTGCAGGTATGTAGCAACCGTGTCAAGGTTGTAAGTGGCCCAGACAGGCATCATGATGTCGGGCACCGCGTTACGAACAGTCTGTGGACAGACTGGAGGGAACCGGGTGGCGTTCCGTACGCCGGACCAGGCCGAAGGAGCATCGGGTGGCATAAAGCGCTTCTCTCCTACAGGTGGGGCGGCGTAAGGCACACCCAGGTACTGATCCACAGGGCCCAGACCCTCGGTTGCCACAGCCACCCGCATCCCCCTTAGCCTGCCAAGTGCTGTGTTCACTGTGGGCTGGTAGGTCAGTGCAGTTGCCATGGAGATTGACCACATCAACCAAACAAGAAGCCAACGCAGTGCAAAGTTCAGAGGTCGACAGAGCAGGTGGGTAAGCGGCAGGTAAGTTGCTGACTCTGTGTGCCTCATGGTCCCTCTAAACAGCACACACGTTCACACTGATAAATCTCTGTCTGTAGCTCAGTGACGCTCTCAGCTTCGACACAATCACACTCTTGCGTTTAAAAACAAGCAGGCGCCACACACTCAGGCAGATCCAGTGGGCAGCTCCGCAGCCAGGTGTGCTCCACCAAGTGCTCCATGTTGGTTGATGATTTCAGCAGGTGAAGCTGTTCATTTTCCAGCACACAGATCCTTTCAGCACAAACCTGAAATACACACTAACAGGATGTAAGAGCCAGAACCTCTCAACACCAAACATATACACATTTTAGTCAGAATATGAACCATAATAATAATTATTCCTCAAAAAGAGAGACCTAAAAAGAGACACGTAATGCCAAATTTAAAAAAGCATGAATAGCATAGCATTAGAGAAATTAATATCAGACCAAGTCGCATTTATATTAAGGAGAGGCAAAGTAAGCAGACGTTTTAGGAATAAAAAGAATGCAAAGCCATCTAAACAAAACAACTACTATAAAACAATAGGTATCGCATTCAAAATGTATTTTGGCTTTCTGGTTGTCAAACATCAGTGGAACCAACGCATTTTTATAGCAATTTCGAACTATTTCACACTATATTAAATTAGTGGCTAATTCAAAGGTCCATTGGACCTTCATGCTTATGTTTTTCTAAAAAACAAACAAAAAACATACACTTTCATACATTCTCAATGTACAAATTCAAAATTGCCTTGTAAATTCAGCATGTGATTGGAGTATGTGGAACATAATTATGGTTATTATGATAAATAGCAGTGAATGTGAAAACAGATTCCATATGTATGAGTATGAGTAAAAGAAATATAACAGGTCAAAACTGGAAAAACATTTTAGAGCATTTTAAATGTAATTAATTTTATAGAGAAAAAAAGACATTTTTGCAACACTTATGATGCCAACAAATGCTGTTCTTTGAACTTTAAATTCATATAAAAAATATGTTATATTATTGTATTATAAGATGAAACGTGAAATGTTATGCTTCACTGTATTTAAAAAAACAAACAAAAAAACATATCAGACTAAAATGTTACCAGCCCCAAACTTTTGAACAGTACTGTATAGACGAACTCATGTGGAAGAGAAAGCAAGCAGAGACACTCAATTACAGACGCAGACACACATTTTGCGGTTCATATCACATCACACTCACACATACACTAAGTGACAAGCAGAAACTGTTTAACCCTGGACCCTTGCATAGATTTGTGGCTTCGGTCTCACGAGGGACCAAACATGAACAGCAGGTGGATCTCATGTCTTCTGAGGGGAGGAGCTTAAGTCTAATAGTGCAATGCTTGTGTTCTGAATGCATGTTGTGCAAATGGATCAATATTCAACACTTCAGCCACAGAGCAGTTGCTTTATCTGAAATCAATGCGCGTGCATGACGCTGTGGGATGGCAGCATGTAGAGCCGATGGGCTAAAACCCACAGCATTCATTAACCTGCACTGCAGTGATGAGGACCAACCACAAAATAAGGATTCACATATATATCCTTTTTAAAAAACTGGCCAAAGATCTAAACTGATGCACCACTGTACCATTTAGAGGGATCAAATAATGAAATCTCATGAACATTCAATAAAAATGATATGAAATCAATATGTAAAAACAAATCAGAACTGTGCATTGCATAATTGCACTTCCTCTTTATCCAGGGCAGATACCGAGCTCCAGACTGAAACTTTAAATGCGCTTGCTGAAGGCATGTTGGCCAGACTGGTGTGAAATAAATATGGAGCATTATATGCGCATTACTACACAGGTAACTAATTCAGAACTCAGATGTAAGATGGCCAAACATGGCCACAGTTTATTAATTAGTATTAATCATTACCAAGGTTAAATCTGTTAAAAGCGCCAAAATCGTATTGCTAAATGTATCGTTCGGTTCTGCTGATACTTAAGCTGAAACATTTTTTATGACATCAGGCTCAATAATCCCCTTTTTCCTAACTCACTGCCCCTGAAGCACTGTTTACAGAAAATGCAAATACTAAATCTGTAAGCCTTCCACAGGCTTTGACAAAAAACAGTTTCTTTTACAGCCTGAGATGTAAACAAATTAAATAATTCAATGATTTTAAAGAATTCTTTTAAGATCTTTTATCTCAGAGACCCATTATGATAAATATAATAATCAAAATATACAAGATTTATATATATATATATATATATATATATATATATATATATGCAATGAATAATCATAATTAATCACATCCAAGTTTTTGTGTACATAATATTTGTGTACTGTGTATATTTATTATCTATATATAAATACACACTCATGCATGTATGTTCAAGAACAAAACACAGTACACACACACACACACACACATTATATAAACAAAAACTTATTTTGGATGTGAATTTTATATATATATATATATATATATATATAGATAGATAGATAGATAGATAGATGTTTGTGTGTGTGTGTACACATAGATTTCAGGAACATTAAATACAGTCTTTTTAAAACAATGCATTGAATACTATAAGCACTATAAAATGCTGTATCATTAACAACTTCAAGCACAGAACCTAAAATCTTTGATACCTACTGCCTGGTGTGAAACGACTTTCATACACAGTGCTGTATAACGCTGGTGTGTTGAGCAGGTGCTAGCTCATATGACCTATTTTATGTGGTTGCCTTTCCTGTAAATTCATCTCTAGAACTGCAAACAACACAAAAACACCCAAAAAACAAGCAAAATGGGATGGAACAAACCTGAACAAAACTTAACCAAAGCCAGCTGCCATGCAGATGTCGTCACCAGCGTTAATATGCCTCCAAAAAGCAACCTACAGGGTAAAATAATTACAATCATTCACTGTGCAATTAACTGGGTCATTCCCATTATGCAATACCTTTTGAACTCGGTAAAGTATTTTGAATTAAGGTACACCAGACCTTTAGAAATAAACTCTAGTCAAGCTTAGGTTTTAAATCCATAGATCACGATGCTGATTGTGAGTGCGTAGAAATAAGCATTAATAAATATTTCAATCTTCAACAATGCTGAATAAACTAAGTCATCCGATATATTAATACGTATATTATAACGAGACATGTAGTACATCATGGACCAGACGGCTCTGTTACGGATCTTTTACTGTGGTGCTGTCCGTGGTCCTGAAGAGAACGGCTACCTGTAGAATACCAGCAGCATGCACAAACCTTCTCCTGCATTTCTGTAAATGATTTTTAGCATTGGGTTTCTCCATCCCTCTAATGTGGGTCAGTTACTCTGAACCGTGGAGGCCCATCGAGAGAATACTGGGAGTCCGTTTATTCCAGTGCCCATTTTCCAGCGCCTGAATCAGGTCAGCCGTTCAGGCTAGTGATGTGTTTCAAGATGTGGTCCTTGATATTTATCCCACATATCTATGCGAGAAATGAAACGATAAAGTCAGCTTTCATTGAATTGAAGAATTCGCATGTTAAACTGGTGCTATTTCTTATTCGGGTTGAATGATACAAGGTATAGGCTGCCGCTTCTTTTCTGCATTCACTAGGAGCGGGGTGAGCATGTGTATGCGTGTGTGTTCCCCGGACTCACGGTAGGGACGGTGAAAGAGACTACCATACGAGAGATGAATACCAATGGTCTTGTCCCTCCTCCTCCTCCTCCGTAGCTCCGACGGAACGGTGCAGTGGCGGGATGGCGCGCAGATAATAAACTATGCGGGGGCATTTCATTAGGAAAACACTTGCAAGGTTTCGCACACAATAACAAATAGCTGCTGGAAATGTAACCAGGGTGTCACGACCCTTCCCTCGAAAAGCCTTATACCAGCGTTTTGCATCGTAAACGCACAACATAACGCCTTTGGACACGCGCATTCACTCACTCACTCACTCACTCACTAACCGAACCCACAGATCGGTTAAATCACCATGACAACTTAAACTCGGTACGGGTCTCGCTTCGGTCTCGACGCTGGTCTCTGACCGGCGTGCGCTGCCGTTACCTTTCCAACAGGTGACGAACTGCAGCTTTAATTCACGCGCGCACCGCCCGTGATTAATATGTCAGCGGGTATCGCACGCTGAGAACGACTCGACCCCCGAGTGTCCCTCGATCTCGTAGACGGCCCTGTAGAACCGCTAAATAACGGTGCTGGAGAGCTGTTTTCAAACAGATGGCAATAAGTTGATGTAGTCTGGCATAGAGTAGAATTACAAAGCCGACTGTTTACGGCCATCTAATGACTATGATTAACGAGATCCCACAGCCCAGATGCAGCAGCAAACCATGGCTTTGAGGTTATTCGAATGATATTTCTCTTCCTCTCTCCACCAGTCTCTCTCTCTTTCTCTCTCTGCTCACCCTCTTACGACTGCGAGCTTTCAGAGAAAGAAAAAGGCGTTAAAATCAAATCAAATCAAAGAAGGAAAATACATATATTCCCTTTTCTTTTATCGTATCCATTTCCCAAATACAAGCATTGCGGCGCATTCATTAGACCAGCGTTCATTGTTCAATCAGAACGCGTTTCACATACGCTCATGCACAATCCAATTTACGCTTTTTCATAACAACCCACATTTCTTTTTATTCCCTAGCATCGGAAAATTGCTCTTATTACTTGGGATTGTTCGTTCTCACCGCTGCTTGATATTGAGAAGCGACGGCGCGCATCAGATCAGCCATAAATAAGAACATTTTGGGCTCACCTGCCGATTCGCTCAGCCGGTATCGCATCCGAGCTTGCACTGTAATAATCTCACATCTCATCATTCCCACCATCCAACATGCCCCCTTTTTTCCCCCGTCGATCCGCGTGAACGGCGCTCGGCTCTTCTTGCGTTTTTCTTATTTTCAATTAACGTCAATCTCCCCGGGTCTATTTTAAGCGCGCGCGCTGTGCGCGGTCGCGGACGCAAGGTCAGGAGCGCCCACTGCCACGCGCGTTGCCAAGCAACCGGAGGGACACGAGCGAGCTTACAAACCGGCAGCAAAACAAAATAAATAAATAAGTAAACAAGGCGGATATAGACAGCAAAAGCTAGTCTCATCCAAACCAGACAGGCAGCGTACAAATTAAAACCCCACTGAGTCATGGGGAAATGAGCGCGTTGTGGCATTGGAGGGGTGTGGCGGGTGCATCACCATTTACTATCTGAATAAAAATCGTATGGCCAGTTTGCATAACTGCTGCAACGAGCACCAAGAGAGATGCTGGACTATGCTTTCAACGTTTGCGTTTGTGCATGTGTTGTTACAGTCCACATAATCTACACTTGCTCAAAGGTTAAGAAGTAGCAATTAAGCAGTCGCTTTAATCCACAAGTACAAACAGACACGGTCCTTCTGCAGGTCTCAAGGGACCAATGATGACTTTATGGATCGAACCAGCAACCCTCTGATGACCAGCCGCACTAATGAGAAGCCTTTAGAGGAATCAAACAGCACTACGCTGGTTATGAAGGTCTAAAAACAATTGCAGTGAAACACTTTACCATTAATCTCTCTCTACGCAAACCTGTTTAACTGTCAGCTGCTGATGTGCTGCATGTACAACATTTACATGCACAGCAGGCACTTATTTGCTCAGCAGGTGGCTTGTATTGCATTTGTGATGAGGATTATTTGTGAGTGAGTTATTATATGATCATCTTTTCATTCGGAGCTTCTGACATGAACTCATGGTCTTTTGGTAGTTTAGTGGAACATGTCAGTGAACTGTGCAGAGCTCCAGTTGTGTAGCTGTCAGAGATTTCTACCCTCTTCCAAGCAAATCTGTGCAGACAACTCTTAAGTAAAGCAATCCTACGCTGAAATTACCTGAAAAATGTAAGCGTCAATGACAAATGAGAACGTCTGAGATGGAAACACATACATGTGATGAAAAGACACATTAGTCAATAGAATTTTCTCTTAAATCTTTATTTACAAAATATACTTAAATGTTTAAGATTTGGATGCAGTCATGCAAAGGAACAGACTATTGTTTTCCTCAGGATGTCTCTGGACCATTTCATAATTTTCTATTCTTTTTTTAAATTATTAACAGGGAGTGGAGGAGGAGAGGGGGAGCAAAGGAGAGGGCATGAGAAGAGGAGGCTTTATTGAGGAAAGGCTGTTTTCATCCTTACTGCACATGCAAGTTCACTTAATAATCAAACAGACGTCAGTTTTAGAAAATCCTCGAAATAAATATGCATTTTACCATCTAAACAAACGTTGAGAATTTGAACAGACTTTTATCAGCATTTATAAAATCAAAGAGCTGTGGGTTTTTTTTTTCCTCTTCTTTTTTTTTTTTATCATCAGATATCGGTTCATATTTTATCTTGGTGACAATCGCAGTTTATTAAAGTATTTTAAAACATGATTACAAACTATTCAACATTTCGTTGTTTCCTATGCCTGACCTTAATAACCGATCTAAACAGAAATTGATTATGATTTTGTTGTTGCTGCTGCTGATGTTATATGAATGTGCTGTCACTACTTATTCCCTATGTTTTTATAATAAAGTATTCTGGCAAATAAATTCAGAACCTTACTCTTGTTGGGTTTATAGTACAGAACAGAGAGAAATATTCTCTCTCTCTCTCTCTCTCTTACACACACACACACACACACAGCCTAAATACACTATGATCAGAACTCTAAATAAAATGCGAATTGTGAATGGGAACCAATACTGACATTATTTCTCTGATGCCATAATGTATCTGAAATTAATATTTACATTATTCATAACAATGTTGATGAGGACACAGAATCACAGCACAAACTTCAAATGAATAAGCAGAATCCTTAAAAAATGTCATAATTTGCATAAAATGTTTGTCTGCAGACACTCCTAGTGAGAGTCGTCATGGAGACAAGCTGACTGTCACTCATTAAACACTGTCACCACTGATCATGAGACCAGCCGAATCAAACTTCTTATCAAACTTCTTCAAATCGCTGTGTGTCTATCTCTCTCTCCCTCCTTTTCAGTCTTTCCCTCTCAAAATAAGAATAAATTGAAGTATGGTTTTAGATCCAGCACCCAGCAGGACATCTCCAGGACTTTGGTGAGATGATCTGCATGATTTGATGTTTTGCCACTGGTTCAGTAAGGCACTGAGAGAGGGCGGTCGGGCGGCTGGCTGGCTGTTTGGTCCATCCGATAGTCTGTCGCGTGATTATTGGTTCAGGTTGTGGTCAGAGCCGTGAAGACAAGTGTTCTGGTGAGATGAGATTTGGTTGGGTGCTTGTCCGCTTTCTAAAGGGAATCGCAGTCGACTCAAAGAGAAGGAGAGTCTATCCCATGCCACATACCACATGATCAGCAAGGGACAGGCTTCCAATCTGAGAATAAGAAAAGAGAGCAGCCCGACCCATTTGAGATTTACAGATACTAAGCTCTTTAGACAATAACAGAACAACTCACTCAGACAAAAGGCTAATCAACAAAGCACTGATCTAAATGCAAAAAGTCTGGGAGATGGAGTCCCTTATTCATGGTAAACAATTTAAAGATGCCGTAAAATCCACCCGTGGTCAAATTAGGACAATTTCAGCAACAATTGTCTGCTGTCAATAGTGCAATGATGTATGACACACAGCTAACAGGGAATTAACATTCAAGCAGCTCTCAAGCAATTTTACTTAAGTCTGCGTGAGAAATTCTGTCACCATTGAGTGACATTTCTGAATTAGAGACCACCTCCCTGACAGTTTTTCTTGATTACAAATAGCTCATGTTACATAGTCAATACTTACCGTCTAGTTATTTATGTTGTGTGTTGTCACTCATTTAAATGAGTATGGTAAAACTTTACTTGAAGGGGTGTGCATAAGACAGACATGACACCTTCATAATCATGACATACAATCATGGAGGTTTTATGCATGTTTATGACAACTGTTATTTTGTGTCATTCGCTCAGTTATGTAATGTTTAATGCAAAGATGACATTGTTTGAGATGCCTTTGTAATGACAACTTGACATAAACCAATACATCATATCTGGGTAGTGTCTTTGTCATTACAACTTGACATTACTTACACATTATAACCTGTCAGTGTCTCTCATGTAAGTAAGGCTTCCTGCAGCCCGCAAGATCCAGAGGGGCATGGTTGGATCCACATCTAGGGGGTGGAGATTGGTAGGTTTAGGGGTGGTGGTGGGGTGGGTTTAGGAACCAGGTGGTGGAGATAGGTAGATTTAGGTAAGTGTAAGGTGGGAGGAGTTGGATCTGGATCGAAAATCACCCACTGGAACTCGTGGGCTGTAGCAAGACGCGCCTCATGTCATGACAATGGTACAAACTGAATCTGTCATTGAAATTTCATTAAGTGTTAATATTACGTTCAATTATTTTATGACAGTGTCATGAATACTTTTCTTGATCTCAAGTACAGCGGTACAAATTGAACTTGTCATTTAGTGTTAATATTCTTTTCATCAAGTGTTACTGAGAATATTTATTTTAAATCTATTCCAAGGAATATACAATTAACAAAAATTTAGTGAAATTAGTGATAATCAACACTGATAATCAAAGTCTGCATATTAATATGATTTCTAACAGATCACGTGAGGCTAATTACTTGACTAATGGTAATTAAACATTACTGGTCTATTGTCCTCTTAGAAAGCAACACTTCCCAACACCTCTGTCTGGCTAACATGACTGGGCCACACTCAGACTCCTGTTTTATGTTTACAAATCCTAGGGCAGGTAAAGAGACAAGTGTGATTTTTCAGAACAACTCTTTTGATGATATCTGTCAAATAGCAGAGACACAGCAGCTTTAACATGAACTTGAGAAACTTCACTTACCTCAGAACTGAACACCAACTCCGATCTCATCAGAAGCAGACCTCCCATCCCATTAATACCTTTTTCTTAAGAAATGGTATTACTAACAAACATTCAAAACACACAGAAAACGAACCATTAGATTTTGACGCTCTCTGTTCCGTAGACGTTATAGCCCTCTCTGTATGTGGTGAAACTCTGTGCGGTGGATGGAGGAGCTGGTTTGAAGTTCTGGGCATTTTTGGCGAGTTTGAGCCGTTTGGTCTCCTGGTGTGATTTATAGCAGAACTCCACCAGAGCCACAGTCATGGCCAGACCCAGACCCCCCACCAGGATATAGAACACGCCAGCCACGTTACTGAGACTCAGCGCGCTGGTCTTATCCTGCAGGGGGAGACAAAGTTAGTACAGACATAGTGTACTTGGATGCAAACCAAACTATGATATAATAAGTAACAAATTAAACATGCATTAACAGCATGCACTCATTCACACTCACACACACAGCAGCGTATCGTCACTTTCACGCTTTGCGCACCAGGGGTTGCACGACAACTCACTGGGTCTGTGTCTGTGTTTAGCCCCACCCACCGATTGGCAGATGCAGTATAAATAACGAGAATGGCAGACACAGATTTACACAGAAACCAAACAATAAAGATGTGCCAAGTCGCGGAAACAGTATTTGCGATGCCTTCCCTCTGAAGAAAAGAGTAGATGAACTTTTAATGAAGTTCCTGACCGCATCAGTAAGAATTTGGTCCTTTGTTCAATACTCTTTGAATACTGCAGATTCGAGCACAACAAAGCACAATTTGAAGAAAGATTTTCATAAAGTAAAACTTCTTACAGATTATGTGATTATGTACTGGGTATTTGTGTGTTTTTAGCAGCGCCCATCTGTGAAGGATGTCAAAGGTCAAACATAAACAAGCCAATCGTATCAGTGGGCATTTACTTTCAAGTCTACAATCCACCTCACCCAAACAAACAGAGGGGGGTCAAAACATGAAAAGCCTATTACTTCTAAATTATAATGGTTCGGTTTAGAAGTCTTGATATGATTATAAGAGGACCCCCCCCTAAGATAACAAAAATGCACAAAAGGCTTCCATATAGAGAAAAAAAATGTTCAGATTAGTAAAAATGTTCTTTACACTAATTTAAAAAAATATTATTTTAAATATTGTTCACTGAAAGGTTCTGTGACGCACTCTTCCATTCCATTGTTGTGATGTCAACATATGGTAGTTTACTTTCAGAAAGCATGTTGTAAGTGCTGCAGAATTCTGAGATTCATTTACTTTCAAGCTAAATTGATCGAAAGTTATTGCAAACTGCTCTGAAACTAAGTGAGCCTAAATTAAGTGGAGCTCAAAGGCTGACAGAAACAATAAGCAATTGAGACATGACTGCTTTTTTGTAGAATGAATCTGGAAATGGCAATTTCTCACCTGATTCAGCCCAGTGGACTTTCTGTGCACTCTGCAACTCTCCATTAATCCAGAATTAGACTCGCCAAAGACAGCAAAGACTGCTGTTGTTGAGTCATATGAACACAGTAAACAGTGATCTGCTGACTAGTCGACCACTTTCCACCCGGGAAGAATGAGAAGCCGTGCAAGCCCTATTACACACATACCGCACACAACTTGCTTGGAGGGAAAGAAGATGAGCTAAATAAAAAGGGGTACTTGAGGGGTGTATTCAAAAGGGCATCAAATCAATGAGATGTGCCCAGAGGTCAAAGGTTAATGCATTAAAAGCTCAGGCAGCTCAAGAGAGGAAGAAATTACTCCCTCCCTATTCTCATACCTTATTCAAAAGAGACAGTGAAACACTGCCCTCACATAGAATACACACACACACACACACACACACACAGAGCCAGCTCTGAGCCTCTTGCCCCCTCTAGAGGTGAAATTGGGTCAGTACAGAAACATGACAAATAAGCTGCCATCAGAGAGCTACAGTCGGATCCTCTGGCTTCTTCGGTCTGCCATCTTAACAGAGGAAGTGAGGAAGAGGAGAAGGAGGGGGAAGAATATTGATGTTACTATGGCAATTCCCCTCTCTGAACTACTTCTGCAAGCTTCACAGCCTTCAAAACTCATTAACAGACACCTGCATGCGACCAACGCCACACCTCAAAACACAGACAAGCCTCAACATTACTGGGTTCTGCTGCTGTGACCACCAGCCTGACACTCTGACACACACAAACATGGTCTGTCTTCACCAAAAGCCTGCGAAAGGGCCGCATAGCAACAGAGGACTGGGAGAGTAGAATTACTGTTTTGAATGCAAAGCCCGAGACCTGTTTTTGAACACGGTTGCCATGGTTACAGGCTCATATAGTCAGTGGTATAGCCTCTGCTGTGCATAAGCTTATGGGACATGTTTTCAGAGTTAATTAACTTTCTTATCAGACTGGATTACACAGAGAATTGCAATAAAACAACTGCATTTTATGCTCGTTAACTAGAGTCTCCAGGCAAACGCACTTTCCTGCACGTGCTCTCTATTAAACCCATGCCAATGGCTAATCAGGGAAAACAGTTCTTCAACAGGGGGCGCTGTGCAGTTTCATCAACTTGGTCAGGAATCAAACTAAAACGACCAAGGATATGTCCCAAGTGGCTTAAGCAGATTTTATTCATCTTCAGATAATAAAAATCCTTCAGACTCCTACTTGCTCCCTATATTAGCATTACACAACGCATCAATTAGAAATACTTTGTAAATTACTGTGCTTCTTTGAAATGTTCATTAATGTCTATGAATGTTGCCTAGAGACAATTAATGCACAAATCAGTAAACAACAATATTGAGAACGAGGCCATGTCACAGCAGCAGAAGAATCTAATGAAATACTTAATTGTTACGAATGCTTACTACAAGATACGGTTATGTAACACTTAACTACTACATCATTAAAATAATGTATTATTGTGTGTTTGTGAGTGGGGTGGGTCTGTTGTGTTGCTTCGTTATTGCTAAAGGTTTTGATTTTGTCTTACATAATGTAACAAAAAAACACTCCATATAACGTGTAAAGATGATTTCACAATGAAGTGAGTCCAGCTGGAGCCGAATCCACTAAATCGTATAAAACTGGTTAAGTGACGCCGGGACTCTTTACGATATTTGTAGAATATGAATATGTTTGTTAGAAGTAGATGAGTGAGCAGACTAACCTTACTCCCAGAGTCTTTGGTCCCACATTCACCCTTATCGTACCACCACTTGTTTTTCAGCTTGTCTAAGATGCCTTGTTCACTGAGTTTCAACACTGCAAGGTTTACAGGAGTTCTTCACGAGGGGAAATAACATAAATAACATGGCACCATTATGTTATTTTATGTTATTAAAACTTAAACCTACCGAATATCTGTTAACCAAAGCGATACTGTAGGACACCTGGCCTTGTGCTGTTGATATCGTAGACAGCGAGAGAGTAAGAGAGGGAGAGATGGAGAGAGAGAGAGGGAAAGCAGGCAGGGCTAGCCTCAGTGTTACCTTCGACCTTTGACCTGGTAGTGCTACCTACTGTTATCGCTTTGAGTAATCGGCACTCACTGTTCCAACAGAGGCAGAGAGAGTAACCAACACAGCCAAACAGAGCAGAATTACAAAGAGCATCGGGCAGATGAGTTTGGTTATTGTCTTCGTGGTGTGAACGCAGCTTTTTTTAACCCAGTATTCAGCGAGCCGGATCCATCGGGAGAAAAAACCCTTACTTGACTAACAGACAAACGGGACCCAGCAGTCAGAAGGGGAACCGGTTTGTTGTGGGTGAGGGCTGAAGCCAAACATCTTACAAACGAAAACGCCAACCGCGGCACATAAATATTAATGTTTGAGAGGGATTTGTAGATATTTGCATAATACATTTTTTTAAATTTTAGCTTCCATAAATAATTAGTTTTCCAGGGCAATGGGCAAAATAGCGGAAACAGTATCGCTCGATGAAGTTACTATTCTTTCTAGGCATTTCGTTTTGTAAGATGTTAGTATGTCATCAGCAGGACCGCTGGGAAACTCAGTTTATTTTCCTTCTGCTAAATGATGAGTCGCAATCCAGCAAAGCAAATACACCATACTTACCACCGTAACGAAAGCCAGCTTCAGACATCGAATGCTTTGATACCTGACGAATAATACCTTGAAACAATGAGATCTGTTGATTGAGAGATGGACCTATACTGTAGCTCGACTACATTCAGCTTGTATCCACAAGGGAAAATCCACAATAACTCTACTCCGGCAACAGCATTTTACAAATTTGGTTTCAAAACCAATTTTTATTCAAATGTTAAATTTAAAGTGCCCCTATTATGGGTTACAAAGGGTACTTATTTTAATCAAAACAGGTTGACATGCATGCAAGGTCAAAAAACACCTTCATTTCCTTGTAATATGGATTTATTTTTACCTAATTTGTTAGGTAAATGATTCCTTCAACGTTATATTTTTCAAAACCCCTCGGGTGTTTGATCAATTTCATTTAAAGCAGTGTTTGTAAGCTTTTAATGCTCCAAAATCATCACCTAGTGGCAAAGAATGAGTTAGCATTTCCTACGCGTTGAGACCAATGGATAAAGACCAAAAAGAGGGTGGTCAATATACTACTGTTTCATGTTGATGTCAACATAAAAAGACTTGGGTATCATTTTAAAAGCAACTCGTTTTCAACGATTCTCTTTCTTTTGAGAGACTTTAAGAGTCATTTTTGAGAGTACAGTAATTTTTAAAAATCCATAATAGGGGCATCTTAAATTAAAATTCTAAACAGTATTAAACATTGCTACTACTTCAACAACAGTGTGTTCTAGTACGAATGAAGTTCCATGGCTGCCATAACCTAATACTAAGAGTACACACTTGATGAATTGACTCACCAACAGCTAAACACAACTGGATCTATAAGTAATCTATGCATAAAAAATACCTGATACCGATACATTATGCGTTAATTGTATGGTATACTCGCTGGGTTTGCTGAATTACTCCATTCATGCATTTGGGTTCAGACTCAGGTCAATAAATGAGAAACATGCAGCTGTGATGTCATAACAGACTAGACACCCTCTACCCAGCATGCTCAACTTATCAATGCACAGACTAGGCAGCCATTTTGGTCTCAGAGTTTAGATCTCAGGTGCCACTCATGAGCAAGAGCCAATTACTGCAGTGAACTTGCTTTTGAAGACCAATCAGGACTGAGTGGGGCTGCCTTGCCCTCATGATAGGCTGAACACAGGGTGATCATTCTGCAGGCACAGGGGCTAAAGAAAAGTGGCCATAAACTCATTGGAAAGTGTGTGTGAGAATAATGAACTTGTGCTTGTTTGTGGTTGTCTGTGTATTCGTTTGGAGGTGAATGTGGTGTGTTTTGTGAGTCTAGACCAGATCTTTCTCCACTTTTGGTTTCTAGGAGTGTTTAATTAGAATTCTCACGTTTCCTGTGATGTTTTGTTTCTTCGGGACTGTCTGGCCCCAGCAGGCTTATATTTTTCTTTAATCCCACCAACAAGGGAGCTACGGGCATTTCCATGGGTTACACGCCAATTTATGGAATAATCTGAGAAAGCTGACGGCTACAAAGGGATTTGCATACTTGTGGCAGGAAGTTGGCCAAAGATCAAAAATGGTTCCCAAAAAACTAAAATCTAGCTGTTTGATTGAACATGTGAAGATACCCAAGTCTTCACACTTCTCTTTTGCCACTACCAACAGTTTGTGCAATATCACAAACAATCACTCACTCTACACGGCCTCCAAATGTTTAGAAACACAACAGGATTAGTGATTTGAAAAAAATCTGCAGAAATCCTTGGCATTTGTGAAGAATTTGCAAGGGACAACACAAACTTTAAAAAAAACATGTTATTGACTAAAAATATGATTTAATATGAAATTTCTGTTCTAATTGGTATGTTGTGCACTAACCTAATTGGCAATTAATCATCTATGAATGTGGGCCAACTTATTACTCTTCGAAAAAGAAACCCAATTTAAATGTAATCCATTAATTAGACATCACAGATGACTATGGTGTTTATATACTGCTATTAATATGAAATCAAAAACAACTTTATTAATGCTGGTAACTGCAAGTTTCTTGAATAGATTTACCCAGAAAAAGATAAATTTGTATGCTGATGTTTCCAAAACACCACTTCAACTACTGTATTTCCAAATAAAATTGTCTTAAACTGCAATTTAAACTATACAGTAAGTGACATCTATGCTATACTACAGCTACAACACTATTAAAGGAAGAGTTCCCCCAGAAAACAAAAATGATGTGTCCTTGCGTCGTTCCAAACCAATAGAACTTGATTCTAAAATTTATTCAAAAATGTCAGTTTTAAGGCCCTAAGAAATGTTTTAAATTTGGTTTTATTTTGACCAATTTCTATTTTCCATTACTGCATTTAATATTATTTATTTTTAATTTAATATAATAATATTCAAAATATTAATTCAAATATTATTTGATATATTCAAAATACTTAAATGAATATCTAATATCTAATGAACTTTTTCTCCTGGAAAAAAAAAACTTTGTTACGTATTTATTTTATTTTATTTATGTATATATTTTTCTGGTAAATAAACTCTTGTAAATAATTTGTATGGCAAATATTCCTTGAAGAATAATGTTTTGTAATAATAGAAAAATATTAGCTGTGAAGACCTTTAAGTTTTTGTTTGTACAGTATAGAGACAATGTTTTTTTTAAAAAGTGACACTCACAGCAGTTCTACAGATGTTTATGCGCTGATGTACTCACATACTGAAGCACCTCTGCCGCCTACATATATTTAGTGTCTGTGCCATTCCTTATAAATAATTCATTATTTATCCCAAAATTCTAATTCCATGACATTCTGCGTAATACAGTAAATTCTATTTTATTTCACAGTTACGTGCACGTTTTCCACATCACAGAAACCATAGGGCCCTATCCTTTTATGGACAAAATAAGTTTATGTTTTGTGTGGAACAACAAAGTTTTGATAATGTAAATGATGACAGAACTTTCACTTTTGGGTGAACTATTCCTTAAACATAATAATAAACATCAAACAGGGCCAGGAAATCCTACGTGTTTTAGAAAAGCACAGAAATGTATTTTCCAGGGCAGCTTTGGTCTCATCTATTAGATCCTTGTACATCTCTCTTTTTTCTCTCTCTTGATAGCCCATTAAATCCTGGAACTCTGGTAGACACAAACAGACACAAGCTGTCTGTTTCACCACACAAACAACCTAAGCGTCCTAATAAGCTCCTCTCCTGGTGACCCTGACCTCGCTCCACACATCCACCCACTCGAGCCTTTATTCCTCTCCTCCTCTGCTTCCTTTCCTCCATTAGCCAAGTAAAGGTCCACATCCGATCACAGTTTGCCTTATTGCGTAAGCTCCACCAAAAAAAAAACAAAAAAAAAACACCCTGTTACATTAGCAGCGCTGACAGTAACTGCGGCCGTAGCAGTGGTGCTAATGTCCTTGGGTAATTAGGCTCAGTTTGCTCAGTTTGTTCAACCCTAAGGGTCACGGTACTGTTGCCGGGGGTCATAGGTCACAGCCTTGCCGATTACTCGTAGCTAGGAAATGGTTGTTTGGGTGAGATTGAGGCTGACCTTCGAGTCCCCTCCCCCGCTGCCGCACTCTCCCTTGTCGTACCACCATTTATTTTTCAGCTTGTCCAGCAGGCCCTGCTCATTCAGCTTTAACACCGCCAGGTTTACAGCGCTTCTTCAAACGATAAACACATAGCTCGTAAGAAAAGGGACAGGTTCGTGAGAAATCTAATGAGATTGCAGCAACTGGCAGTTGCTTTTTTGTTAGGGGTCAATACAAGAGGAGAGACCGGTTAACTGGTGAAGTGCTTGGACCGCTCGATTGGTTAACTGGTGAACTAGTTGGACCGCTCGATTGGTTAATTGCGCCAGCTATTGGGTACAGACAGAAGCGTGTGTGCAAGTGAGGTGCGTGTGGTGCAGAGAGAAACAGAAAGAAGTGAGAGGAAGAAAAAGAGGTTGAGTGCTGGTGAGTGATGGGAAGGATGCAAGAGGAGAAGAAACAGCGTATGGCATGGCATGCTTGGCAGCAGGCAGTACAGCACCATACAAACATCACAGAAATGCAAAAAGAAACAGCACAAAGCATGGATGACAAGATAAGGATGACAAGAAAAAGGGGGTAGGAAATCAACAGCAACAGGCATTACACTGTAAAAATGGACTGTAAATCATTAAGTTAAGTGACATTTCTGTAGAGAGAAACACGATAAAATATTACCACGACATACGTAACTAAAGAAAAAGAAACTTAACACACAGACACGTTTACCTTATGTACCACGAGAGAAATAGAGAGAGAGAGAGAGAGAGAGAGACAGGCAGAGTGAAAGCAAAAAAAACGAGAAAGAGTTCAAGGAAAGAGAATGAGAAAAGGTAGAGGGGGAGAGAATAAGAATGAAAAACAAAACATGAACGAGACAGAGAGAAGAGAGAGATGGTGGAATCAGGGTAGGTGGAATACTATAACAACAGAGCGAATTGTTATATTATTCCACCCACCTTAATGCCGACCCTTTGGGCGTGGCCACACCGTAGCCCTTGGAGTCCAGGTTCCCTCCCACCTTCATAGTGTCACACGGCTTTCTCTGCTCGATGTATTCGTTCATCGTGGACTCGAGCAGGAACGCAAACTTCCCCTTCGACTTGCGCACGCGGGCCACTCCGTCGGGGGTGGTCTTGACGAACACGGACGGCTCGGCAGACTTCATGTAAGACCACATCTTCTCATAGACGGCGATTTTTGAGCGCTAAAAAAAGAGAAGCGACAAAGAGGAAAAAACTGAAAGGTTAAGAGAGAGACGTGTGAGTTTCCTGACCTTTTTAGAAAGAAAGAAAGCTTTCTTTTTTTAAGAAAGCGGTTGCATAAAACATCCTGTCAGCAGGGATGGACTAGGGCTCATTTTTTTAAATATACCAATCACCGTGGATAATACTATATTATTAGAAAAGTAGCTACATTTGGTTACATATATGATGGGTGCCAGCAAGGAGAATTTCTAGCATTTGTATACTGTATTGAGACACAGTGCCCCCAGCAAGAAATATGGTCCCACTTTATATTAAGTGAACTTAACTACTATGTACTTGCGTCAAAAAATAAGTATGAGTAAAAATAAATGATCCTCAGTATACAAAAATCTGAACCGCCAGGCAAAGTTTTATCACTAATATTTAACTGGGGCACATCAGTAAAAAGGCCCAGCTAGGATATTCCATTTAAATATTCCATTAAATTCAGAGACTTAAAAGCTTAATTCAAATATAAAAAAACAACAACTTTGTTTCAGATGTCTCACAAAATGAACATCCCAACCCAGACATGATATCAAAAGAAATCTCAAACTCTTCTCTCAATCAGTATTTTGTACAAGATTCTTCAGGATCGTTTGATCTTGGAGAGTCCTGCTGTCAGGAGACTAAACCCAACAAGCATTAAAGTATAAATTCTTAGAAAATTAGAGCAGTAAATTAAGACCCGTTAAAATAATCACTTAAGAGGTCCCTCACATTTTCTGTCCAACCAAGGCCATTACAAACAAGCTCTGTATCAAAAATGAGTAAGATGGCTCATTGACTGCAAGACTATATATATATATATATATATATATATACAGGTCCTTTTAAAAAAATTAGCATAT
>JAUYWG010000038.1:3864625-3898337 GCA_034779775.1 Enteromius afrohamiltoni
CAAGGGCAGGGTCAATGCAGCTAGCTATCAGGAGATTTTGGAGCACTTCATGCTTCCATCTGCTGAAAAGCTTTATGAAAAGCTATATATATATGTTAACACACAGTTCTCCCACACAATATTCTCAGACTCAGAATGCATGGAAGGAATGGAAGAAAGAACAGAGAAAGCATGGCTCTACTTATCTACTTAATTGTGCTGTAATTCTGCACTTGTGGTGATTTAAAGCTTAAGTTTCATAAGCCAAAATAGTCTGTGCCCATCTCTTGCTAGGGTAGCTATAAATGGCCATGTAGCAGACAGGATATCTCTGGAGAAAACACACACACACACACACACACACCTAAATCTATTAGGACAAACACACACACACACACAATCCTTTATAGGACAGAATTTTATGCATACACTCACACATAACGTACATGCAAGTAGGTTAACTTGACCTCCAAACAGCTGGTGTAGGAGTGCATGTGAATGTTTTCCTTGAGTTTTTTGGCAAAAAAATGTAGAATTCAAAGCAGGAAGATTGTAATTTCTGAGCCACTAGCGGCACCAAATGGAAATGCAAAAATAATTACTCTTTTTAAGATATATGATAAATATGTAGTACCAACTTAAGCTACTGGATGAGCTGTGTCTGGCCAAGTACATAACAGAGCCATTATTCATGGTGGACACCCAATCGACTTTTTTAATATTTGCTTAAAATTAATGATTTTTAATATTTGATCCAATATATTTCCATCTGCAAAACCCTTAACCCCTCCCAGAAACATTTTTGTATTTTATTATTATTATTATTTTTATTAAACTATCATTATCTTCATCAATAGAATAGTTAACAAGAAACAAATACTCCATCATTTACTCAGACTTATGTTTTTAAAACATGTGCAAGTGACTTTCTCAGATTGCAAAAGGAGTCATTTGGAAGAAGCTTTTCACATAAGCCTTATATTACAGCCGGCAAGATGAGATTGTTCTTTTTTTCCTCATATTTGAGTGAAACGGCTATTGAAATGGGAAAAATTGTGGGGCAAGGCTTGATTTCGCCCTTGGGTAATTGATTGGCTCATTGAAAGATTGCCGTTTGTCACTGGAAGGTTTCTGAAGAGGCAAGAAGACAGACACTGATAGTCACACCCTTGCACCATCGCTCGTGACCAGAAGAGAAGATGAGTCGTTTTGAGGGGGAGGGGAGGTTTACGTCTTTGATTAAAGATTATGAGGGCACTTGAATTTTAAATATTGAGACTGTTGAAAATATTGAAGTGCACGGATAAGCTATTTATAATAAACACTACAGTATTCCATTAAAATATATCAGATATAAGTACTTTTGTAAAATGTGCAAAAATGTGTTTTTGATTTGAATATATATCTAAAAATGTAATAAATTACTGTAATGGCAACAAGTGATAACTTTTCAATATTACATAATCCTTCAGGAATCATTCAAAAATACTGATTTGGTGCTTAAGTAGCATTTATTCAGCGTGGGGAAGTAACTAGTTGCATGTAACAGAATTACTCAATTTAATTACAAAATAGAAAAAGGTAGTAATTAAATTACAGTTATTATAAACATTTTAAAGATTACAAAAGGGATTACGTCTGAATATTTTCACACACGCATATAGTGTGGCTACTGATCAATTTAATACACCCTTGCTAAATAGTAGTCATGTAGGCCTCTTCTATTATATTTCTTCATCATTTTATTTAAGTTTAACATGTTAGTCCTAATTCACTGTAATTTAATGTAAAACAGTTTCTCCAGTTGTGCTCCACTGAAGAAATAAAGCCATCAAGTTTAACTGTTTCTCAATATACCCACATTGTTTCTCTACATCAAATCCTAAACTTAAACTAGCACTATCTTCTAACAAAACTGAGTGACATTGCCTACTTGCTAAGATAGTTTTCTGCAATAATACGTTATGAACACAAGGTGGAGACAGTATCCATTCTGTCACCATCTGACTGCTCTGTCATTTTTACTCTGATCCAGTTTGTTAAGAGATGACACCTCATGAAAGAGAGAGGAGCAAAAGGGCACCTCATTTCATGTGTTCTCCATCTCTGTCTCCAACCACTCTACAGTGGGTCTGTGAAGTGACAGTGACTGATGATGTGTGTGTGAGTACGTATACATGTATATCTGCTTTCACACACACACACACACACACACACACAGAGCAAGTAATTGTGACATTAAGGTGAAATGACAGGATGATCTCATCAGCAGTGGTGTATCTGGGTCATCATAAAACTGCCATGTTCCTTGTCATCTTTAAACACACACACAAACACACACACACACAGCCTCTAGCAGGCTCACATGAAAAACGGTTTCTGGCTAAGATTTAGTAAAACATGTCTTTAGTCAAAGGTGGACACATGGTAACACATCTTTTTCAGTTTTTCAATAGACTCTCATCGCAATTTAGCTGCAAAATTTTCTTGCAAGCAAACTTACACAAATGTGTGCTTTCCTTTAGATTAAGGACCCATACCCATATCTCTAAATCCTGCTTCCAAAAAGCAAGCTCTTTCCCTGGAATTGTGAAGCTGAATGATCCAAAAAGTATTTTTGTCATACAGGACACAGCGCATATGTAACACTATGGTTATATACAGTATGTACTTTTTTTCATTGGTGTAGTTACTTGAGTTTATATGGAAGCCTGTTTCCGCCACTGAATAAAAAAATAAAAAAGTTTATTGTGACTTTTTAATCTCACAATTCTGACTTTTTTCTTAGAATTATGAGATGTAAAGTCAGAATTGTGTGATAAAAAGTCAGATTTGCAAGATTTAAAGTCGAATTCTGACTTTTTTCCCCTCATAATTAAGAGATATAAACTTAAAAATACTGATATGTTTATACCAGTAAGTATAAGTTTACATCTCACAATTATGACTTCATAACTCACAACTTTGACTTTATGGCCCGGTTTTACAAACGGGGTTTAGCTTAAGCCAGGACTAGGCATTAGTTAAATGAAGATATTTAAGCAACACAAAAATGCCTTATAAGAAAATATTACACTGCAGTGCACTGCTTAACACAGAACAATGACACTGACATGTTTTAAGATATTTCAGAGCAAGATATTTTCATTTGAGACAGCCCAAACGTGCAATTTAGTCTGGGACTAGCTTAAGCCTTGTGTGTGAAACTGGGGGTATATCTCACAATTCAGACTTTAGAACTCATTTTCATAGAATTTCAAGTTTATATCTCACAATTCTGAGATAGTCAGAAAGAGTCGTAATTGTGAGATAAAAAGGCGCAATAACCTTTTTTTATTTTTGATTCAGTTGCCTCCTTAAGTTTGCCTGTATAAGACTTCTTTCAAAAACAAAGACGTAAATAAAGGGTGAGATCTAAAACATGGCAGGGGAACTCCTGAATCAAGAGTAAGAAACATTGGCATAGATTACAAGTTTTATTGCGATTATTAACAACACAACTCATTTTGGCTAAAAGGGAAGTATCATTGCACTTGACAGTGTATTTTTATTCGTGTCTTACCCTGAAGAACTCTTTAGTGGAACCGGAGTCGAGTGTACCGTAGGCAATCTCTGTCTGCTTGGCCAGGTCTTCTGCGCTCTCTATAGGCGACACCATCCTTTCCACAGTCAGGAAAGCAGCCAGATTGGCCGTGTAGGATGAAATGATGATCAGAGTGAAGAACCACCACACACCTCCAACAATACGGCCAGACAGAGATCTGAGAGAGAGAGAGGGAGAGAGGGAAAGAGGGAGAAAGAGAGACAATAGAAGAGCAAACAAAACCCCTATGAAAGGTTAACAATTATCTGTTTTGGAACTATTACAGATAATACAATAACGCAAAACAATCACTCAAAGCACAAAAGAAGCTTCTGTTTGGACAGCTCCGTCTCGTGAGAGCAGAAAGATGAGGATGAGAAGCACAGGGTCACAAAGACCACCTCAAGAATGAAAGACAGGAATCCAAGAGGAATTAGGCGAGCATGGTGGGCAGGAAAATCGAATGAATGAATAGACGAATGATGGAATGAGTGAAGAGGGCTGACACTCCTCCACTGAAACAGTTTATAAACACCAACTGCTGACAGTAAAACAGAGACACGCAGCAAGAACACGGTAGCCCTCCAAGAAAGAGAAGAAGAGAGTGAAAGAGAGAAAATCTGTACACTTTACAGTCAACACATGGTGAATATAAATTATTTTAGCTGGTGACAAGCATCACTTTAAGCAGTGGTTCTCAAAGTGCTAAATCTTTTTTTATATGGGGGGACGAAAAAGATTTTTGGGGGTGAACTAAATCTTTGTTAATTCATGTTTTTTTAGTTTTGTAAATAAAAATAAATTTTTATAATATTTTATAAATACAATTTTTAATTTAATATTTAATATTTTAATATTTAATTTTATAAATAAAATATTTTAATTTAATTTAAAAACACATTAGATTATTTTCCAAATCATGCACTTTTCATTGTGTTTTATGTTGAATAATTCACATTAACAGTAGAGTTCTGTTTACATCAAGAACAATAACTATAAAAGATAAAAATCATTCTCAATATTTAAGAATAGCAGAGACCACAACACAGCTATAGCAATAAAGTTATCTTTACATTTATTGTTCTTGGTGTGAATGGAGCAGCTTTAAAGTTTTAATAAAACATGTAAAATAATGATCTGGTGCTGATCTGTATATTTCAAATCGTACAAAAACTGTTAATACAAGTCCTTATACTGACAGATGATGACATTTTTGGGGGTGTATGTAGTGCAAATGTTTCTTTACCTTCAAAGAGGAGTATGGCTAAAAAAAATGAGAACCACCGTTTTAAAACAAGCTGTACTTCAAGAGAGAAAAAGAGGAGATAAAGACAGGAATAGCTGTAGTGACAATATCGTGAGTAAGTGAATGAATCAATGAATCAATGAATGAGTGATGACAGAATAGGCTAAGGTTAGAAGACAAGCTTATTAAAAAATGTAAAACACCCCAAGTAGAATAACATATATGCACCATGAAAGACAAGACGACCATAAAATGCAAAGATGAGGATGGAGAGACAAGGATGGGCTAAATAATACACCAACCTTGGTGAGATATCGCATCCTTGCTGCATGAAAGCTCCAAGAGAAAACCAGAGACTGTTAAAGATGCCGAAGTCGTTGGGCGGGTCAGGGGGCGTCTGCGGATCCTTCACCTCTTCGTTCTCATCCAGGTGCCATTCGTATGGACTGAAACGACTCACCAGGAAGAGAACCACGCTCACACCGATATATGCAAACACAATACACATCCAGATCTCATAGGCCAGCGGATCCAGGAAGGAGAAGACTCCTGGTTTGGATTTCTGTGGTTTCTTGATCATGATGGAAATGCCCAGACTCATGAAGGGCTTGGAGAAATCTATCACCTCCTCCCGGACAAGGGTTATAGTCAGAGGAGCCACAGCTATATCTGCTCTCTAGAAACATGGAACACAGTAAAGCTCAGTTCATGATACCTAGGGGAAAAAATAATACATGCTCATGGATGTGATTTGATGGTTTGCTCTTCTCAAAATATAATGAAAATAAAAATGAAAAACTGAGGAATGATCAAGTTATTTGAATATCAACAACAAATTAAAGTACCTTTCGTACATTCTGTACTGTACATTAAATCTGTACGTTATATCAGTAAATAGCAGATGTTACCATGTACTTCTGTCCCAAAATGCCTTGTCTCCATCTGCTTATGAATGGAACTCAGAACTCAACTCAGAATTTAACAAAAAAATCTAAATAGACCTTTAGAATAATATTTTGTGTAGGGATGCAGTAAGTTCTGAGCAAAGAAGTTGCAAATAAATAGCACATGATAAATGAAAAAATCTTGACAGGATATAAATATAATAAGGGGCCAGTTGCATAAACTTAGCCATCATGTTAAGACAGTGTCTAAAGACACTGGTATTGGTATTTACTTTAGACTAATATACATTACGTAACTGAATTTTAAAGAAAAACTGTTACCAGTCTTAAAGAAAAATTTAGCTGACTAACTTTTAAGACTGGTCTTAACTGGTCTTTTTAGTAAAAAAAAAAAGAAAAAAGAAAATCACCTGAGGTGATTCATTGATATGATTCTCAAATATTCAGGATATGTTGAATGGCACACAAAAACAAAAACACAGACATGCACACACTATCTGTCATCAAGATATTTAACTTCTAACAGGAAACAAATGGATGGAGCTGATTTTTGTTTTCCCCAAATGAATGCATGTTAAAGGTCTTTACCCATGCAGAGAGGATAATTTGGAGCTTTTTCGTGTAAAAACACTGACCATGACCAAAGACTTGGGTGATGTCAGCAACACCAGGATACTGGGATTCATTTTTGTTAAAAATGTAAGAAAATCACATTACAATGTCAAAATAATAATGAGAACATGCACCAAACTTGGAAATGTTAAGAGATAGTGAAAAAAAAAAAAAAACCCTTGCATAATTTATTTCGAAAAACTACAGTAAATTAATTTTATGACTTTTATTTTGACAAAGTAGTCAGTGATTTTATATGAGGAATCCTAAGTGTTGCTGGCTTCACACAGCCACTATCCCACCATTACCAATAATTTCCCATTTCGGGATCCTTTTCCAGCACTCACCCCATATACCAACTCCCCCACCATGCCGTTCCAGGTCTTGGTCTCAGGGTCGCGTGCTCCGTATTTCCCATCAGCCACAATGGACAGTTTGTACTTTATGCCCACGTGCTTTGCAATTTCTGATGCCAAGTCTACACAGTAGCCCTCATAGCGATCATTCCCTTCCAACTGCATATAATTCCTCTTGTACATTACATATGGAGCTTCCTGTTAACCAAATCAGATGAGGTTCAGCTGGCTTTCAGACCGACAGCCCAGAACACACACATACACACACAAGATCACTCATTAATCATGCTGATATGTCACACTTACACTTTCGCACCTCTTCCATTCTTACTCATTGACATACTGAAATATACACATGCATTGTGAGTCTCGTAACAGCAATGAGCAATGTGACAAACAGCAGCTGTGAGGAAGGCTAGCTTGAATTTAGATTGGGTTTTGGGACAGTGCTATTTAATGGAGAATTTAAGAAGAGAGAGAGAAAAAAGAGCTGACAGAGATGTAAAGTTGTAGGTCCTCTCATTAGTAATCCGGAGTCATGTATCAGTCTAAAGCAAGCAAGGATATGGACGTTTAAGGGACTCTGCTTCAAAAACTCACACACATGTACGTGTTCAGTGCATGCAGGAGGGTTAAAGAGAACAGCGGAGGTTTTCTCACATGTGTGTGCTTGTAGCTATTTTAATAAAGCCAAATCTGATGAAACTTCAGATCACTGCCTTAACAGCATCAGATCAAATTCGAGTTATTCATCTTATTTACTGAACCCCATCATCCATATTTCCAGTCGGCTTCAGCTGGTTTCATTACACAAGTACGTCCGTCCAACCTGTGCAGAATGAAACATTCTTTTCCCAAAATCTTATTAAACTAATCATCTAATTAGCCTGCTTTCAGTTTCTGTATCTACTTATGAGGTCATCATAGGCAGAGTCAGAAAGAGGTCATCATCACTTTTAAATGTAACATAAGGCGAACCTTATGGTACATTTAAATATGACTTTGCTTCTCTAACTACATTTAGTGACATATGTTTATTTATGTAATTCTTACTGGTCTTACAAATGTTCGCTTTGCTATCGTAATGTAACTTGTATGCATTAAAACAACTGCATTCCTTAAGGACAGAGTTCTGAAGTTCGTTTTATTTTTTTCCCTACTAAGATTTGGTTTCTGTGACCTTCAGGTTATGTATTATTCAAAAGATTAATTACCATATTCATCCTTTAATTAATATTCTTTCCATTTCATCTCAGTCCTCTCCTCTATCCACCCCTGCCCTCAAGATCTCAGAGTTCTTCATTAACGACATAATTACGAAACTTGTTTAAGCCCAGCTGTAATCACTGTACAGCCCCAACCGAGTCACTTCCAGCCTTTGGTTCAATTAACATGCGTTTGTTTAAACCCAGCGAGTCGTCCAACATAACATGTCCAGTAGGCAAAACATCTCCATGTGCACCACCTGGCACAGTTCTCCAGATTAAAAATGTCATTTATTTCTATCATTTATTTAATATACGAGTTAGCAGCTAAAGTCAATATGAGAAGAAATAAAATTCAAAATAAATGTAGCTATTTAAAGGCGTATGCAGCACAGTTCACTCTGATGTATTCATCACTTTGAGAGTTGCAAATTAAGCGCTGCTCGGTCTGATCTAAGTCAGAGGTTTTATTTATAGGCTGTGCATAAGTATGCATTTTATTTTGTAATATCACTGGAAGATATCAATTGGCACTTCTTTGTGCGACATTTAAATAGTCAATAATAAATAAGAGAAATATGAAAAGCAAAATGAAAATTGAATTGATTCACTACTGAGGGGGGCGCTAGCCACACTCATTCATCATTTTTAGGCAGCTAAATAAAGAACAAACTGTCTGCACTTAATGGACACATCTAATTGGCCAGCTGGATGTTAATAACAGGACCTCTGCCAGAAAACACATCTGAATTCTGAGGGGCGTTAAAATGAGATACACGTTTTCTGATGCTTACTCTTCCACACGTGTGAGAAAACCATCAGCTATCAATTTTGTGTGTATAGTTCTTTACATTTTCTGCAGTTTGCATCCAGCTTGGCATTTCAGTCGTACAGTACTTACGTTTGGCGAGGCGAAAGAAGCAGAGAAAGGGACAGTCTAACCTATTTCTTACCAAAGCCAGTATTGTGATGTCACTGCTACAACAGGCCACCGGAATGGAACTGAAAATGCTTTGGCACTCACACGGATACAGTTGAAACACTCTTCTGTGATCGACTGTTTCAACATGTAGTGAGTGAGTGCAAAGCAAAGCGAAACAGAAAAACATTCTGCCCCCCCAGAATGCAATGCAAACCTGAAAGGGCAGAAGGATCATGGTTCGGTATATTTAAAAGCAGCTTTAGATAGTGTACCATAATAGTAGTGACCACAATGGTTCTGTTTTCCACAGAGGAGGATTCGTTGGTAACCTGCTGCTCCACTATATAAACAAATTTCTCATATTCATTCCAGTAGCCAATCTGCAAGGGACAGAAACAGCAACAGCATAAATAGAATCAATCAATCACAGCCCACCAATAACAGAAAAACAGCAATTCAGTAAGAGACTGACTCAGTAGAAACACGATCTCGTGACTGATGGAGGAGGAAAGCAAGTATGAGGGCAGATGGAGCGTTTAAGCGCACGTTAAAGGGGTCAAATCATGAGAAATATCATTTTCAAGTGAAAATATTTACTCGCACTATATGAAAACATTCTTTAACTTAAAAAAGAAAGAAAGAAAGAAATGGGCAAAATATTTGACATTTAACGATGAAAGTCTAAAAAGGGCAGTCTATATATATATATATATATATATATATATATATATAGCATTGCTAATGTTCTAAACTGATTGTGGCTTCACTGTGACACTAATATTGTGTGAATTTATAGAAACTGCCCTCCCAGAGCCACTAACCTTTCTGGCTCCTCCCGGTTTCATTTCATAAACATCAATGGTGTAATTCGACCGTCGTCCAAACGAGTCGAACTGAATATTTCCCGTCATTCCCTGAACCTGAACCTGCAGGAGGAAAGCACACAGGAACAGTAACACCCACAAAATAACAAGCATGACAAAAAAGGAAAGCATGATACATAATGGAAGTATCATATAACCATATAGGATCCGTTTCTTTCAGCACTGTTCATTCACTTACATTTTATATGGTATCTGCTTCAAACATGACAATGCTTATGATAACTTTTGTTAACTCTATAAATCCTTAATGCTATAACAGCGATGCCATCTTATGCAAAAAGAAGCACATAATTGAAAAGATGGCTATAAGCTTGTTTCTGCCGAGGTCTACAAGTAAAAATTATTATTGCTTTTTTTCCTAAGGTTTTTCCTATCTATGAGGCCCTTTTTGGACCCCTCCTACCATTTTGAGAGCTCTCTCAATGTCGATTCCCTGGCTCCAGGGTACAGCCGGGTTGGCGAGGCAATCGCCTGCACTTCCTCGACGAGAAATATCAACACGCTGACGTCTCAGATACCGAAAAGCTTCGGCTATCACCAGGATGGCATCGTGTGTCAGCGCAGAGGTGTACTAAACATGACAACAATGTATGGACACCGGTATCAGCATAAACAAAGAACCACACAGACATTCAAATGCACATTTTCTATTTGATTGAACACTCAGCGAACAGTTGAATGAGGTGCATTATGGGAGAATAAGTAATACTGACATGACACAACGAAAAGAGATGATTGATGAACCTACTGCATGACTGTTATATTAAACTCATCAAAATACGTTATCATGTAAACACATACAAATACTCCGCAAACATATTCACAAGTGGCACACTCACGAATAAACACATCACAAATGCACATAAATAAAGACAGAGACCTTCAGGGGAGCGTTTCTAGACTCGGGGAACTCTCTCTCATCAAGTCGCTCCCAGCGCTGAAGGAACTGCTGCACGATAGGGCTATCAGGACTTATGATCTGGAATCCAGTAATATTTGCGCCGCCTGAAAACACCTTATCCAGACTCATATTAGAGAATCCCTGCAGAGAGTGAGGGGCAGTGGTCAAAAGTGAAAGGTCACTCACAGAAGGTTAGAAAAGAGGAGATCTGGGCATGTTTGTGTGTGTGTGTTTTCTCACAAGATTAGCAAGGATGTAATGATATCCTCGACTGTTCTTTCCTGAGATCACGACCTGGAAATAGAATGAAAGAGTGTCACCCAGCATTATGTCTGATTGTTTATGCAGACCATGAGATCCAAGTAAATGAATCACAGATTAAACTGGCAAACAACAAATTAAAAGCAAAAGTCTGAAGAACTGCTAAGGGATGTTTTTGTAACTATGGGCACTCTGAGGTCTCAGTGGTGAAAAAGGCGGAAGGGCTTGCTTGCGTTCTTCTTTTGATTAATATTAAATTACAGAAAAAATTTTCTGGGGAAAAATAATTGTTTCTTTTTATTAATAGCATAGCTTAAAAAATGTTAAACCCACAGGCCATGAGTGATACTTGAACTGCCATGTCATGGAGAACTTTCATTTAAAAATATCATTTAATCCAAAAATTCAAAATTATTTTATTAAAATGTATCTAATTGAAAATTTGAAAAAATACTTCAAACATTTAATTGAAAGATCATAATTATGCTAATAATTTAATTATCATTATAATGCACAGTTATTATAATTTTAAAATTAAAATAAATGAATACAAATTGAAATGAATAAATATATAGACATAGAATGTCTAAAAAGTGACAAAAACACAAAATATTACTACAGTAAAATATAAAAATAAAACAAAATGTAAAATGAATGTAAATTTTAATTTGTTAAATTAACTCATCTTAAATCTTTTTTTTTTACCCATTAAAAAAATTTACTAACGCTATAATAGTAACCCAATTATATTAAAATTAAAATAACACTGTTCTGCGCTCAAATAATACCTCCCCAAAAATGTTATGACTGCAGCATTTATAACGCTGGGGGTACTTACATTGTATAGGTATAAATACCTAAAGAACACAACACCAAATGACATCTATGGAAATGTGTTTCAGTTGTTTTTAGATGAAAACAGATCAGGTCAGCAGTAGTGCCCATTTTTACATAATCGGATATGAAATAACTTTCTCTATTGTCCTGCTTGAACCTGTTGGGCCCAGTGGAGCCGTTCCAATACTGTTTCTTCCCACACATCGCGGGCCTGTGCTATTATTATTTATTGTTCTACAAAGGTGCAGCACTTGAATACATTGGCGATATTGAAAATTCTCAGCGGCGTGCCAGTAAAGCTCTGCTGACTCTTAGGCACACCATAAAGGTACGACTCAACCACACCCACACGCACACAGCTATTGATTTACAAATAGCAGCAGACAGCCAGTCTGCTGGAAGCGCAGTGCTCTGATTAGCTTTCTCTGAGTGCTGATTGATCTACTCGTGGATTTCATTATCTATGTGACCTCCTAGTGACACAAACACACACACACACGCTTTTATGTTAAAGCAGAGACAGAGGGTAAAAAACAGAAAGTGAAAGAGACAAACAGAATCGGAGAATGTAACAGTACCTTTGAGAGCTGTATTTTTGGATGAGAGGAAAGGGAGTATTTTTAGTTTTCTCACTGTTCCCTTGTTACAGGACGCTGTGCCCTACTTACACAAACACACGCACGCTCTCACACACACTATTTATATCACCTTATTTGCTATCAACGGTTGATTTTTGGAAAAGGTATTAATCAATACCACAAAACTGAGACAGAACCGTTCATGAACTACGGCCACGACAGACAGATGAAATGTAATTAAAATAAGACTTATATGCGTTTTAATGTACCTGCTCTAGAATACTGTTAATACGTTCGACCTCACAGTCGATAAGGAAACGCTTCTCCTGTCGACGATCCATTTCTTCAATAATGCGCCGGTATTCCAGAGGATCCACTATGTTCCCCACCGAACGTGCGGTCACCTGCCAGTTATTCATCACCGCCGATTCCATGATAGCCTGTAGGATGGAAAACCCTGAAACAGAGAATTATACATGGTGTGAAATCCACGGCTACCAAGGGCCTGTGTAGATGTAGCACCAGGGCAGAATTGGGGCAGAATGATAGAGCAAATACTACTTCATTTCTCTCTGGTTTGAGAACACAGAGGAACTGCTGATGCAGTGCAAATCTGAAGGGATGAAAGGAAGGAAGGCAGAGAAAGAAGCATGGTGAATGTAATTACTGCAACTCTGCACTAATGATGCTAATGCAATGGCAGAATGCACACATTTTTTATACACACACACACACACACACACACATATATATATATATATATATATATACACACAAAACATACATATGTGTGCAGGTGCTTATTAAGACATATATTTGAGATACACTCCACTATCAGATCAGATCCATTGTGGATGATATCTTTACGCAGCTAATCTTTTCTTCTGCAATACATCAGACCCCTGCATAGGCACCCGACCCCGCCAGTGAGGGTTTGATAGCTCTGGTATAAACTAGGTTAATCTCCAAAGTCAATTTACTACTACTACTACAAAAAAAAATATTATAAACAATTTCAGATAAAATAATATAAAAAATACAAAAATAAAATCAATCATTGCTTTCATGGGAAGTGAAAAAAAAGAATGATATATATATATATATATAGTTTTTATAGATTTGTTTTTCATCCATTTTTTTTCAAATGTAGGTGGCACTTTTTTTTCTTCTTAAATGCAATATTTAATGGATTAAATGAAATTTTTTACAAAAATGCATAGCTTTACAAATATTTAACAATATTTAAAATATTGCGAAATTTAATGGCTGATTATGAATTAACATGGAATTTCTGTACATTGTTTTTCTTTGGTTTATCCAAACTGAGGGACATTTTTTTCTGTATTAATAGACAACAGAGGCCAGGTGTACTTAACCCAGAATTCCCATTTAAGGATTCAAAGCACATACAAAGAAACAGAAATGCTCACTAACACCCTTTATAACCTCCAGCTGAAGGCCATACAGGACACAAATCAGCCCTGTTCCATTCTGTCTGGTTTTTAGCCCTGTGATCACATTCATTATAGGACAAGATGCACATGCACACACACACATTCAATCACTATTTTAATTAGCATATGTCCTGGAGTGCCAGGCCGCCAGGCTGTTAAGCCGTGACCAATTAATCAAGACCGACAGCTCGCACAGAGGTGAGAATTCAAATGACACACATACACTGAAGCACTTCAACTCTTAAAGTCATACATGTTAGCAGAAGTCGAAGGCCATGTGTCAGACCTGCAAAGGTTTATTAAAGATAAGGGTTAATTAAACATGAGTTTCTCATTAGCAATTTAAGAGGGTCTTGTAAAACATCGCATGGACAAAATCTTTTACAGCACCTTTGTTAAAGATCTCTTGAACTCTCTCAGAGTTTTATTTTTTCAAATGATGTACTTGGCCTTTTACATTAGTGCGTAGTACATTTACATTCTTAGTGCGTTTATGTTAACCAGCAAGCCATGGCTCATGCAAATTTTTTTTAATCGTCACTGTTTAGCGTATTTAACAGATGCACGAGCCCCGTGGTGATGTAAAACCATTTAAAGTTTGGCACCACCAGCCCAACTCCCTGCTGACAGTAGTGGGTGTTTTCAAGGGTGGCAACAGATTGAGACTGTCTGCACTGTATCATGATTTGAGAATGATCCAAAGAGCATCTAGTGCTTTAAAAGGAAAAAAATTGGACCATTTGTATCAAAGAATTCACCTAATTAAATCTGATCCCTTTTTTTTTAATGTGGCCTCCCACTGTATTAAGAACTGGAGGTTGAAGTTTTATCTGTAAGCACATTGCTCTGCTCATCAGTATGATGCGTTTAATCCATTAAGGAAGATCTCTGGAGAAAACATAACAATGTCTCTCATTATCTTAAACTGTCCCTGTAAGCACTCTCTTTAGAGTAAACAAGCTATGTGTGAATGTTGGCTGTACACCCATCAGGTGATCTGGAACACAAACACAGAGAAAAAACTTCCATTATAGCAGTGTTTGATGCCACTATGGCCGATATAAACAGC
This sequence comes from Enteromius afrohamiltoni, assembly GCA_034779775.1. NCBI lineage: Eukaryota > Metazoa > Chordata > Actinopteri > Cypriniformes > Cyprinidae > Enteromius > Enteromius afrohamiltoni. Next base: position 3,879,418 of record JAUYWG010000038.1, read on the forward strand.
AATGCTTACTTCTTTAGCAGGAATTTGCAAACCAACATTTTTATATTTTTGTGAACAAAAGCACCCGCACAACACACTTAAGCTATAAAAACTCACTGTGCCTTTTAAGATTAAAAACATTAAAAATATATATTTATGTATCGGCATGCATTTGTGACAATACCAGCGACAACCAGCCATAGACATTAAATGTTTGCATTCGTCACTCTCTAAATCATATTTAAGGGAGCATAAGTGCAGCACACAAATACTATTTACTGAAACACGCAGATTATGAGTCACCTGGAAAGGAATCGAATGGAAAAGGATAAAGAAAGCAACCATGATTTTGACCACAATCTATTTGTTTTGGCTCACAATGATTGCATATTAGGTAGAGAGCCTTTTGTGCCTGTATGAGCATTTACACTATCAAGTAAAAATGCATTTTTGACTACCTCTGAAAGTGGTTGAAAGCTGACAAAGTTAAAACGATTTTAAGATATATTTTTGTCACTTTTGCCTTTTTATTAAGATAGGACAGTATATAAGACAAGAAACAAAGTGGGAGAGAGAGAAGGGATGGGATTGGGAAAGGTCCATGAGCCGGGACTTGAACTCGGGACACCCAGAACACAATGGTGCGATGCCCACATCTCAAAATCAAATCAGCAAGCAATGCATAGAACCAAGCGCCCTCCCAGCATTTTTTTTCTTCTTTAAGAAGCTATTACATCCACAATCAAAAGATACTTCAAACGGACAGTTCATCCAAAAATGATTCACCCTCATTGTTCCAAGCTTATACACTTTTGTTCTCCTGCAGAACACAAAATACTTTTTTTTAAAGAGTGTATAACCAAACACATACCAATATTTTCTCAAAATTTCACTTTGGGTGAACTGTCCCTTTAAGTGTTCAAAATATAGAGTTTACTCACCTCTATCAGTATCATACAGGTAGACAAATTTCTCCCATTTGTAATGGGCTAGCAAACTGAGCAGCGCCCCCCGGAGGCTCGGCCTCATCTGCAGGACAAACTGCACATCTGTGTCCGTGGGAAAAGACGGAGTGATGAAGGAGGTGTGCAGAGCGCCGCAGAACGACGTTAATGTGTTCATTGACCTCCTGTCGTAGAATCCAAATATTGCGTATACACCCCTGGAGAACTGAGAACAGACTGCCAGACCAAGAGAGAGATGGAAGCACAGTCAGTGTACGTTTTAGGATAAACAATCATTAAGGCACACAAACACTCATGAGTATTACATATCTCGACGATCTCTACAGTGCGCCTGTTTGTATCTGAGCCTTTAAAAACGATCTGAAGAGACAATAGCCTTTTCGCAGAAATGGAAAGGTTATGACATCAGGTTTAATGTCACAGGCTGCATGCGCTGCAATACGATGTGAATTCGTCAAAACTCCAAATCAAACGTCTTGTTATTTATTTATTTTAAATACCCTAAATGCAGTTGCCGCCTAAATTATTTAAAGATAAACTGCAAATGTTTCTAAATCTGGCAACCATGTAGCTAAGCTGACAGTAGACGGATTGAGTTCACTGACGTCTCTGCAGCAATATAGGAAAGAATGCTCAGAAAAGTCAGTGTTAAGCATTAATTCAGCTTTACTGCCGTCTTATTAACTGAATATTTACAACCTTATGTTATCCAGAGGGAGGACATTTGTCCTGTTTGTCTGTTTCTTGAAGCAAATGATTTTCGCCTCACACAAACACCTGCTTCTTGAAAAGTAAGAGAGCGAGGGAGAGAATAGGAGAGATTGGCAGACTATGGCACGATTGGAGGTTAGTCGATTCTAAGAAAAAGAAACGAAAGGGACAAATGTTCCTAAATATGTCCAGAAGACATACAAACAAAAAAGTACGAAAAAAACTAAGGTGGCATGTGGACATGAGGGAGAAAAAAAAGAAAGAGGAAAATACAAGCAAATGTCACATTACTCAGACAGCCCAGAGGTAAAAAATCATCACACACACAGATGAACACACATTCACGGCCTACACCACAAAAGCATACATGCTCATACGGCAAAGCAAATACATTCATACACGATTGAGATCTTTAGTACAACAGAGAAAACACATCTGCAAACATACACACACAGCCTAAACATAAAGCCATATCCATCATAGACTCTAAAGATGACACTTCCTCAATATTCAAATTAGTGGTATATCCAAATGGCGAATCACGGCGTTACCAATGCTCTTATCCATCAAGCACTTCACACTCCAGTCCAGTAGGTGGCAGAAGCCCTGTATGATACACCGGAAAGCATTTGTATTTTCTGAAGTAATCCAAACGCCAATGAAAAAAAATCCTATTTATTTTTGGTCAAGGGAACCAGGGTGGTGGTAACAGCTGGGTTGGCCTTCAAAAATGCATGATCACTTTGAATGATCACCATGAAAAAATCCCCAAAGAACAATGATCAGTGAGATACAGGCATTCATTAGCTGAAAACTATTGGGTGTTTTGGTAACCGTTCAATTGAATCGAGATTTGATATTGTCCTGAATTAACCAACTGGATATTCTAAAGAACATACAGTACCAATGACATCTACACACAATTGGAGCATTGCATTTGTGTGGGTATCTGTTATAGTGTGTGAGTTTGTGTTTTAGGTGGTCCTGTCCTGTTCTCTTTCAATATTGATCACGCCTCAGTGGAAAGCAGCTCTCACCATGAGAGAACAAACGATCGCTGCAGTTCAGAGAGACACATTCAGCTCATACTCACTCTCTCATTCAGTCCTTAAAGCTGAAGTGTGTATTTTCGGTTACAATGCTTTCTACTCAGCTTAATATAGTCATCCAAAAGTAAAACATTTTTGTAGCTTGATTTTCCTTCGCTCTCTGTGGTGCAAGAAGCACAACACAGCAACACTGGCTTGACTAATAATGTGTGTTTGTCTGACCTATTACAGGCAGGCAAGTATTAATTTAAATATATAACCAACAGTTACCACAATAAGGACGGACAGATGGTGAAAGATGCTTGGGACAGATTTGTCACTGGCCTGATCGGCCCACTGCTGCATCCTCACGAAAGTGTTTTCACGCCTTGCCAATTTAAACTCACAAATCCCAAATGCAGCTTTCTTTTGCAACTTCTTGCGCTTTAATGGACAAATATACCTAGCCAACTTAAACATCCAAGAAGAAGCACAAGAAGATGCAAATAACACAGAGCCATGTCTCAAACAACACATACATGAGAAAGAAAGCCACTCACTTTTGTAGCATTAACAATGACTAATTTATATTTAATTTATACAGTGAAAATATGCAAGGTTATATTACAAGGTTTCTGTACTTGAACACAAACATACTTGAACCATTGTTTAATTTGCATCTTTGTTCTGTTTATTTAAGTGTTATTTGTTCTTATTTCACTTGTCTTTATTAATGTTTGTACTTAATATTTGTTAATCAAGTAGTCTTCGCTGTGAAATTGAGAAGTGTAAGATTTAAACACGAAAAGGTTGGTGTCTTATAAGCTTATATATTCTTAGCTTCAGTAACGGGTCAATACATTAAAAGAATTTTAAACTTTGATTAATCTACCGGTTGTCTTTTTTTCAGTCGATTAAGAATAAATCAGCAGACTTCTCTCTGGTAATGTGGTCTACATAAATCCAGACCGCATTACCAGAGAGAAGTCTGCTGTTTCACTGTAAAATTAGTTATGATATTAATAATAATTAATAAATATTAATAATTTAATAAATTATTAGTTGGTTTAATAAACCAATAAAATGCATTTAGAAATCTCCATTTCATGCCAACTAAGTTATGTTATTTTAATTCCAACTGGTGATGCTAGTGGCGTAAAAATTACACAGAGACGAGGTAATGATTACGTGTCTCCCCTCTCGCTCGGTTTTTCTCTCCTTCATTTGTTCTTCTAACTGAGCCAGCAGGTTACATCTGCTTACTGCCTTTCTGCTCTTCTTTTCATCTGTCTTTCGAACGCTCCAGGGAGCAATAAAGAAAAAAACGATGAGGAGAAACGCAGAGAGGGAGCGGGAGCAAAAGAGAGAGTGAAAAATAACCTGTTTACAGACCCCCTGACCCCTACAGTTTTCTCTCCGCGATGCAGATTGCCTCAATTAAAACAGCAGGGTCACGGCATACGTAAGCTGTCAAAACCTTTTTCTCAGGGAGCGTTTGACGCACAACTCACTCTCACAGCGCTGTGAGCGACTGTTACTAAACCAGCTCACCTGACTAACACAAGCACTGCATGCAAATGTGTGTGTGCTCTGATTCAAAGACATCCCCAGAGAGAAAAATAAGTGTCCGTCTCTATTCATGAACAGTCCTCGCATCACTGTTAAAGCACTTTGCCCTTCCTGTCATGTTATTCCTAAATATGTACTTTGAGCTTTGAAAGCATCTTCGCTGAGTTTATTCATTAAAGTTTAAAATCTCCTTCAGAGTCTGAGAGGTTATGAGCATACCTCTCCACTCGCGAACTCTTTTTATTTCGATTTTCAAAAACCCAGCTGTTTTTGTCCGATGGACCAATCAGACGCCGGAAGCAATGTGTGTGTATGTGTGTTAATGCAGTGATGAAAGATCAATGACTGCAGCAATAACATCACGATATGCCAGGAAAGCAAAAGCTCACAAACACTGTCTCTTACACAGACACGCTCAGATGAGCAGCCAGGCCAGTCAGAGACACAAAATGGTAATGACAGCAGCTGTAAACAGGCATTTTATAATGATGGTAAAGCTCTCTCACTCTTGTGCACACACACACAGTGTGAGGCACTAACCCTTGCACTGGTTTGGGCATGTGTGCAAATGTCAGCCTGCACTCATCATCTCTCTCAGTCTTTCTGCTATTCTCTCCATCTCTCCATTATCAAGACCTGAGGCTTGTGCCACAGAAGACTTTTTCACGATTTCTTCTCTCCCTTTCTCTTTTTTGCCAACTTCTCACACTATCAGTCTTTATGTGCTCTCTTTTCTTATTTTTTTCTTGCTTTCTTTCTCTTTTTTGGGACCCTGAAACTAAATTGCCGGTTCTTTCAAATGAAAACCTTGGCTTTTTGTCTCTGTCGACCAATTTCTAGATGTTTATTACAAATAAACAGTACTGTGCATGGTTGCATTTTATTTCATGTATTCAACCGAGAGAGTCTTCAGAAGAGACAAACAGAGCGGGTGTCCCCTCCCATGTTGCCATAACTAAAATAACACTAAATGCAATGAACTTTAAAACTTTCAATAATGAGTGAAGAAGAGGTTTTGGAGTGATGTACCAGAAAAAGGCCAGATCAGACAAATCGTATTTAACGTGTTATGGGCAGAGAAATGAAAGAAAACAAGACTTGTGACGTGAGTGAATACTGCACATGCTTGTAATGAGACCTACTTCCACGCAATTGAATTTTCTTAACACCTACATTGTGAACATGATCAAGGTCCTGTGACTCACTGCTTGAATAGCTTTTGGTTTGTTTTAAAAATTAGAATCTGAGGGTTGTCTCCTGCCTCCTCACAATATGGTCCTACCAAGTCGAACGCCAAATCTACGCCCTTGGTGAGAATATGAATAAATAGAGTATTTATTCTATTCTTTAATGATAGATAGATAGATAGATAGATAGATAGATAGATAGATAGATAACTGGTGAAATCAGCTTATCTCAGAGCGTTAACTCATTGGCAAAAAGTGTCCCAGTTTAGCTGAATTATATACATTGTTATTATAACGCTCTATGAAGGGTTAAATCAGAACAGGTGCGGTGCGTCCCGCAGAAATGTATGTGGAAAAAGCTGCAAAGACTCACACGCGTGCGTGACTGAAAAGCTATTGGACGACTCCAGATTGTCCACGTTATAATTCAGATGAAAGGGCTTCTCGGTGATGTTCTGATTGGTGTTGTAAAGCTGGACGGCGAAGCGGAACGCGCTGTGCTCCTGGACCGTGGAACGCATGAAGAGACCACCTGCATGCGAGATCAGAGGAGTTAAGAGCATTTACTTGACTTTAGACTTGTTCGAGTGAGAGATAGTAGTAGTAGTAGTAGCAGCAGTAGTAACATTCACATAATTTACACTCTGTTTGACGCAAACTTCTCGTGTCTGTGGGTGATGCTGCAGCAGGTAGATGGAAGATCTCGGCGCGTGTCCAAAGAAAAATAGGTTTAATCTTTTGATCAATAAATAATCAACTCACTCACCGATATTGATCTGGTTGGGAAAGCCTGCCTGGGTTTGCAGCACCAGCCACGGCAGGAGCAGGACGCTGGCGTGCGCTCGCCGCCGCATTTTGTCGCCGACCTCTAGAAATCTTCAGCTCACGCGTAACATCCAGACCGACGACAAAATCCGCCAGATGCGCACTGACTCTCTCACGCGATGCCGGAGAGACGCATTCGGGCAACAGGACGAGCAAACAAGCGAGAGTGCTTCTCAATTCAGGACAGCGCTGCGGATCGTCCAATCGGACCGCTGATCAAACTTGATGTGACGTGAAATTACAACAGCGCCACTGCGGACCCGCGTGCGCAGTCCGCATACAGCTCAGAAACAGCGGCAGGCGACCCTAGGAACAGTCCTCTTCAAAGCCCTTATATTCCGCGCAAATCCTGTGTGCATTCAGTGGCAAATCAACACACACACACACACACAAAATTAAAGTTCACAAAACAGCCCACAGGTGCGGACCTTTACCATCCCACACCCGCGCGTTAGTCACATTGTATAACGGTATCCGTGGAAGAGCGAGAGGTTTTGATATACGAGCTCGGAATTTCTAACAGAAGATTAATATTTGATGTCGAACAGAGGTGATCTCTGCGGGCTCTAAACTTGAGGTCTTTAGCAAACACACTGCACTGCGTGTGTGTAAACAATTCACATTTGTGCTTTCCCTCAGAAGCCATCAGAAGATGCTTGCTGCTTGGCTTAATATAATCCGTGTATTATTTTCACGTAGCCAACGTGTTTATCTATTTTGTCCCGTGCCTATCAGTAAACAAGATTTTTTATAATGCTCTGATCTGTTTGGTCGCTGCTGTTGGCTGTGTGCGTGAAGTACGTCTCTGGAGAGCTTCAGATAACACAAGCTGTCTTTTTGTGCTTCTAAGAACTGACTGACTTATAATGAAAACGTGTTCATCTGTAATAATGTTTTCACGCATTTAGGCTGTTTATCTCCATGAAAGAGAAAAGCTCTCTGCAGGTGCCTGTAATTGTGATATGCTTCCACATTTTCAGCCTTGGCATCACCCAAAACTGAAAGCTCACAGCTCTGAGCTGGATACGGCTGACTAACAGCGACCCAGATTTCCTCAGCGTCTTATTTCCTATGTGTGTGTGTCTCTATACTGACCATACAAGCCATGCCTGTGTATGCTGTGCCAGATTCATCAGACCGGCTCTTGTTGAATGCAGACACACACAGACATAAAAGTGAACCATATGCCTGCTAATGTGAGTTGACCACATTGTCTTTTGGCTAAATTTTGACTTGCAGCTTGACGTGCAGATGGCTGGATAAGTGAATTCCATTATGTTTGAATTTAACTCTATAAAAATAGTTTAAGTCATACATAATGGCTCTAAAGACGATGAATTGCTCATATTAATAATCCTTTTTTATTATTATTATTATTACGTCACAATGACTCATTTTGCACCCGCTGCTTACAGGTGTTACTAATGAAATGCATTTAACATGGAACCGAGTGCGTTTGAATTCAGATTAGCATGCAACACACCCACAATGCATCCCTGCCACAGAAACGATGGAGATGTCTGCAGCTGGCTTTTCACAGATGGAGCACAGCTGATCTGATGTCTTTTGAGTCCTCTGTACTCCCACGACAGTGGAAAGCACAAAAAAGTTATATATGGGGAAAAAACATGAGATAAACAATGGGGTGCCGTCATAAGCTGTGCAAAATACTGCACATACTATGCAGTCGTCTATGATGTTTTAAAACTAAAAACTGTTACTTCATTGAAAGCAATACACTGACCCTACACCTAAACCTAACGCTTACAGGAAACTGTGCATTTTTAGATTTTCAAAAAAAAACACCATTTATTATTTTTTTTAAAGCTATTTGAATTACGGGGACACTGAAAATGTCCTCATAAATCACCTTCATATTGAAACCTATGTCATACCCATGTCATTATACAAATTTGTGTCCTCTTAAACCACATAAACATGCACACGAATATATATTATATATATATATATATAAAAAAGGGTCAGATTTCTCAAATAAAAGATCACAGCATTCTTTGATCATATTTACCAAGGGTGCCAATATTTTTGGCCATGCACATATACTATATGTATATGTATAGTATATACACACACACACACATTCATTTTCACTTCACTCATTTCTCATTTAACTTTATATACTGCCAAACTAAAATAATAAAATAAAAAATGAATGAAAAATGAACAGGCAAAATTAGAGGGAAGTTTACCAAATTTAAATGAAACTGGAAAGTAGAACAATTAAACCTGAAATATTAATAAAAATGTTTTTAGCATCAATTATAGTTTCACTTATACTAACCCATGCTGCAAGCTCAAGAATTTGATTAAAGAGACCAGTTGCATATGCATAATACAAACACACACAGCACATACATCAGCAGCCCTATGGAATTATCTGTCCTATATTTGAGCAAGTGGAAAGCTGATTCAGTCTGTATAGTAACTGAGAGCTGTGAACTAAAATAATTACACTGCAGGTAACATTCAAATGCTCTCTCACTCTATAATCATTTTATTCTAGTAATGTACCTGTTTGTCATTAAAGTGATCATTTTCAAAACACTAAGATTTAGATTTAGCCTGTTTTTTTTAGTCTAGGTGGACATTCTTTTACTTATTTTATATATGCAGGTGTGTTTGAAAATATGCCTCTTCAGATAGGCTAGTTGTGAATGAATGAAATAAATATATTTGAGTTTAAAAAATAAAAATAAAACAGGAATGTGTGTGTGTTGTATTCTTTGCTCAGCACAGCTGTCACTGTGATCTCACCATAATGAATGTGCAGGAAGTGATGCGGTATTAAATGTGGCCAGTGGCATCAGCTGGTGGGCAGTCATCCAATGAGACTCAAAAACAGTGTTTTGCAGCACCCATATTTTCACACTGAAGAAAGAAATGGACAAACAAGTGACAATGAAGCAGTAGAGAAGTGTCAGCACAGATTAGAAACTTCACACATGAAAGTGAATACAATGCTAAAAGACCCACATCTCTGTAATGTTCATGCTGAAATTTTTTTTTTCCATCATCAAATTTTAGCATGTATTTGATTGTGAAACAGCAGCTCATGTTTTCTGATTCTAACCAGCTACACAAGCTCCTATGAGGATTTTAAGAGAAATGGGAGTTTTCAGCAGTAAACAGCTTTTATCCATTTCAATTTCCAAGAAGGCACTTGGCCCCAAACTGTCACTTTAAACATCCCATGAAATCAAAATTGGACATTTGTGGCTTTTAGTCCATGTCTGTAAGTTTTTAGACCATATATAAATGCTGGTGTACTTCTAACAACTGACAAAACCAACTTCAAAGTTTATAGTTCTCCCTCTATATGGGAAAAACACAAACAATATCGATGACTCATGTTGCTCTCAAGGATATAGCCACATGCTTGTCCAATAAAATGCTATCCAGAATAAAAAAGTCTTTCTAATCAACCAATAAAAATGCACTTGCTTGATTCTGACCATGCCTTTGAGAATAAGACACGGCAAAACATTAGCAAAGAACGAGATGACAGTGAAAGAACGAAGACAGCCATGCGGCTTTAAAGACAACTGATCTGAATGAAAGTGAACGATGCTAAGCCAGAGACATCACAAGTGTACCGATTACAGTTACATCATCATCTGAGATTTAGCCCTGGCACATTTAAGAGACTTTTTATATTATTTTATTAATAAAGTCTGTGTCAGGTTGCATCAGTCACTCTGAATAGTAAGTCTGCATAAAAACGGCCAATTTGTATTTCTCCAGAACTTCCCACTTTCTCTTGCTTTCACTCCATCTTCTTCACAACTCTGTTCCAAGCTCTGCGTTGGCAGAGAACAAAAAAGAAAAAAAAAACATGGCCAAATTTTGTCTCAATAGTAACTACTTCTTTCTGGGTACAAATAATCATATAATAAATCATGTTGTTGATCTAAATTTCAGCTGTTATTTAAGTACAAAAACATTACAAAGGGAAGAAAAAATGCTTAGCCTATTTAATTCAACCTTTTAAATGCATCCCAGTTTAGATTTGAATGCCCTAAACTCTCACGAGCAGTGTTTCAAATCTGCTAAATGTCTTTTTTAGGATTGGGATGATGTCAGACACTAAAAACAAGTGGCAAGTCAAAACTCCATTTGTTGGAATATGCTTTACATAAACAGGTATTTTTAACGGGTCTGAAGTGATGCTGACCGCTCAGAAACTGGAAGAGAATTGCCGAAGCAATGAGGGGTATTTTACACAATGCAGTGACCATGAGCCACCTGGAGGAAATACACACACAGACCACCGGGATCAAGCTGTAAATTATCTGAGTGTTGGTAATATGTGTGCGTGTCTTCATACCATTCACTCACACTGGACAGTCCGTAATAGGAACCCACGGTTGAATAAGCACACAAACACACTCAAACCCACACCCCCAGTAACAGCCTCAGCAGCCATCACTCTTTTTTCCCCATTTCTTCTCCTTCATCATTTATTCTCCGCATTTTTTCCAGGCAGAGATTCTTCAGTGCCGACCCACTGAAGCATAGAGACTCGCCCTGAGCACACACACACACACACACACACACAAGTACTAACACATTCCTAACTTGTCTCTGCAGTCTCTCACACGCACCATCTAAAAGAACAAATCAGATTCACTGCAGATGAATCCCTGAATTCTCAAACAGGAGCGCAGCAGTGAGAAAAACTGATTTATTTCTCTTTTTATGCAAGACATTTTATTACAATACGATTACTGTATATGAAATACCAATAGATATTATAAAAAAACTGCTAGACCACCCTTGCGAAAATGCATAATTTAAAAGAGAAATAAAACGTTATTATGAAAACATTCTTGCAATAGCATGAACAGTGCATGTTAAGTGCAATTATTATGTATTAAATGCAATTAGCAGAACTTGAAAATATTTCTTTGACATTCATTTTTCATAATGACTTTGAAATATAGTTAAAGTACATTGTAGAATGTACTGGCATTTAGAGTAATGTAAACTAGTAACTTGTCATATTTCAGATGCATTAATGCAATTTTCCATTTGCAATGATGAAATTCGAATTTGGTGCATGTGAACATACTACATTTAAATAATTCTACAGTTAAAATGATCATCAAGAACATGTGCTATAGTGTGTTAGTCAGTTAGTAACATCAAAATAAACATTTTACAGATTAACTATACTTAAATGGTCTTTTATTTTATAACTATTTCAATATACAAAAAAGCATTTTGTTATAAATTGCAAAATCCGATAACTCTAGCTGTATTTTTTTAGTTATTCAAAATAACTCAACTGCAGTATTAAATTCATTGGAATGTGTAATGAAATTTTTAAACATGAGTTGTCTGTTTTTGCAAATAAACTTCAAATATACTTGTAGGGCTTGAAGTGCACTACAAAGGCACAATCAATACAATTAAGCACATAGCTTTTTCATGAGGGTAGGCTTAGAATCCCATTCATTCAGACTGAATCATTGATTCAGATTCAACGTTAAGCACTGTTACACTCCTTGTAGTGCTTATGATGTAAAGCACACTCTAAAACGACACACAGCTAGATGATCACTTAAAAAGCAGAGCACTCACTGCTGCAGAGAAAGAGTTATCACAGGGGAGGTTTATTTATGATCTTCAAATTGTACTGCTGATGCAAACAGGCAGTAAATTCTATGCTAATATGTTAATGAACAGCCCAAAGACCGTGCCAGTGATGTTCAAATCAAGATTCTACATGATTCAGTTCATGAAAACATTTAGCCAGGAGCTGCTTCCTACAAGTTAATACCACCGATCAAATTCTGGAAGTTTATAATTAGCCGCCTCCTCAGGCGCAACCCCTGCCTTCGTCAGTTTTCCCACGAGTTTGCATCCATCCGAAACCTTGGAAGTTATCAATGCACCCGATACGGTTTCCTCTAAACCTGCAAACCGCTTTGTTTTTATTTAATCCAACTGATGAGTAAAGCTGCTGGGGGGCGTGGTTTAAAGAACATCTGATGACGCTGCATAAGAGCAGCTACTGTGACGACAGCGCTGATGACATCACAGACAGCAGGAGATCAAATTCTCCCTCTCGGCAAAAGTTCAACAACACAAAGCCTTCCTCTAACATAGATGCAGGATGTATTAAGGGTTCTGAGATATCCGAGGAAATCAAAGCCTCATCCATCATTAAGTTCCCCTCGGGGGGAACAGCGGGCCTCGATCACTCCTGCACATTCATCTGCGTGTCCGTCCTCTAAAAGTTCCCCCAGGAAACCGCTCTCCCGTCCTTGGGTGGCTCACGCAAACATGCCCTGTCAGCAACTCTCACTGTCCATCTGCTAGAGGCCTGAACCCCAACTGCAACGTGCCCAACGAGAGAGCAGAAAGTGTGTGTGGAAGAAAAAGACTGTTGGAATGTGTGCGTGTGTGTTTGTCAAGCTGAATTATGCCCTATGGTTCCTGTACAACTGAGGTCAGACTCGGATATGCATGTTACAGACAATTTTCATGGCTTTTATCTACAGCGAACTTGTGACATTACCGATCAGTTATTTACAGTCATGCATGACAGCCATGAACTGCTCAGTAGGGGTCACAAATCGCCCTTCATTGAGGTTCACAGGTTTCAGCGGGTCGTACCACCTATTACCGAAGCACACATTTTGTCCATATCCTCTCAAATCTTGTATGGCAGCTGCTTGCGCTTTAGGAAAATCACACAGGCCAGCTGCAGTTCAGAGAAATGGTTACATGAGCAACGTCGCTTTTCATTGAGGGAACTGCAGGGAGCGTGTCTTGAGGGAAAATGAAAAGTTTGAGCATAAGACAAAGAGTTAGTGACATCACAAATAGGATAAGAAGTGATGCAACCGAATTTGGCTGGTTAGAATGACCCCGTTTATTCCTGGTAGATGGTGGAACTAAAGCATCTGGACACAAAAAAAAAAGTATTTATCGTCCACTGTAGGAATGACTACTAAAAACTGGAATTTTAAATTGAACTGTTTCGGATAATAATCCCTGTTAAATACATAAACGTGAATGGGTTTTTAGTGAAATGACAAAAATAAGGTGTTTAATATTATATTCTGTAACATCAAATACAGCAGTATTATTGTATTCATGAGTGTTTTCAAATAGGCTGCTGATAAGAATAGAGCTTAGATATTAAATTCACTAGGTTTTTACAGCCTCGTTGTTTTTATATTCTTGCCCTTGCTAATTTCTAACTAAAACTAACCCTCCTAACCCTAACCCTAACATCACCAAAACTCTTTGTTTTGGTGATGTTGAAGACATTAACTGTGGTGTAGTTTAACTCTATTTAGGCTTCAGATTTGATAAAAGTTCTGTTTAAACTAAAATTTTAAAAAAATCTAATATTTTCTACAGTAATCTAAAAGCGAATGGAAAAATCATATATGATTTTTGGGGGATGCAAGCTTCTGGTTTGGCCTGCAAATCATATAATTTCAGCAGACAGCTATAAAACATTAGCAATGATGAACTCTGACTTACTGAAATGCGGAAGTTTACCCAAAAGCCACTCTCTATTAAGATGAACAAAGCAAATAATCCCACTCAGTCATTTCTTCAATACTACATCAAACAGTAAGGACTATAACTTATTTGCCACTCAAGCTGTTTTTCACTTTAAATGAAGGGATTTTTCCCAAACAGCCACTTCTATGGCCTCTCAGTAACCTGTAATTTAGCCCTTTAGTGGATAATACATCCCAAAGCGCACCAGCAGAAGGTGAATGAGAACAGAGAGAAGTGTTTTCTAAAACAGAAAGATACAGACATACCCGTCAAACTAGGAAGAGATATCAAGCTGTCAGTGAGTGATGCCTTTCTCTCCCAGCACACAGTCTCTCAGCCTGAAATACAAGTAGTGCTCCAAAAGTTCTCTGAAGGTGACTTAAAATTTTAATGGATACACTCTACCCTCTAAAAGCAAAGTGTATCCATTTAGGAACATATCAAGGAAATATATGACAGGAAGGACAAACTGGTTAAACATGCACGTACCTTTTATTTACAGGTTGTGCAGAAAAAGCTATTAAAGTCAAAACAAAACATGTTCACAACCCATTTACTGTCATCATATGACATATTTTTCGCGTACAAAGGAATACACATGAGAGAAAGAAGTGTGGGAGTGTTTAAGAATGAATGGAATAATGAAAAATGGGCATTCCATTCCAGCAGCCAGGTGGCTAAAGGAGAACAGTTTGTAAAACAAGGTGATGTCGACCGAAAAGGCCAGTTAAAGGTTGTTTGGATGAAAAATTGCAAATACATTTTTTCCTTCTAATGTAAGATCTAGGCTTTAAAACCAAAGCTTTTGTCGAGTTCTGATTTGCCTCTCTCACATATGCACTAATATTTAGATTAGTTTGTTTTTGTTTGAATGTTAATTGAAGAATTTAACATTTATAGTTATTAAAACATTTACTAAATTGGTCAAATGTCATCCTTCATTTTAAGAATTTTGAAAACATTGAAACATTTTTCAACACTGATAAAAAGAAATACGCCCTGATATTTTTTTAATCAAACCAATGCATCTTTGTTAAGCATAAGAGACTTTAGCATTAAAAAAAATCTTACTGACCCCAAATGTTTGAACTGTAGTGAATGTGTTGTGCGCTGTTATCAAGGGCTCCAAATGCCGATGCAGAGTTCCCTACGGTCCTTGTAGTAAATGAACTGAGTTGCTCTGGAAAAAAGGGCCCTCTAAATGACAAAGAACTTTTTTAGCAGTGCCTCACACTGGATTATTTATATTGACCCATGGCAGCTTCTCATTCCCTCATATTCATCTGCTCTTAAAAATATGGGATAACTGACACTAAATCTGCTTTAAATCTTAAAATCTTAAAACGGATATAAAGCCACTGACAGAAATGTGATTCTTATGTCTTATGTAGCAATAGTTAAAAATAAATTGTATGGGTCAAAATGATCACTTTCTTTACTTAATGCCAAAAATCATCAGGATATTAAGTAAAAATCATGTTCCATGAATATATTTTGTACATTGCCAATTAGTAATATGTATTACTAAAGACTAAATTTCAAGGCGATTTTCTAATATTTCTAATATGTTTCTTTTTTGCACCCTCAGATTCTAGTTGAAAATACTCTCCTATCCTAGCAAACCAAACATCAACGGAAAGCTTATTTTTCCAGCCTATAGATGAGGTAGAAATGTCCATTTCAAAAATGGTCCCCATGGTTTTGTGGTTCAAGGTCACAAATTTCAAATTTTGCAAACCATCTGAGATTACTGAAAGATCTACAGGTTTAATTTTACAAAGATCTCTTTTATTAAATTATAAAACAGACATCAAACCCCAAGAGTGGGTTTGGACAGACAGCAAGTGTGAGAGAGAATTGATTGGAGTGTTCAGCACTATTCTTTATGTGTGTCAGCACAAGAGGGTGTTTGTGTCACAGTGAAAGCCTGACCCTCCTCATCATCTTCTTCCTCTGAGCTGCCCATCACTGCCGCACTAAGAGCCTGCAGTGCCCCCAGCAGACCTGAGAGAAAAGAAGGATGAGGAACCAAGTCAAGTGAAAAAGAACATTGAGTGGACATTTAAAAATTAATCAATGTATGAGTGAATATACTGCATAATCAAATATACTACAAAATTATATTAAAAAAAAAGCATCAAGCTAACTGCTTCTGATATCATAAATGAGTGTCAGAGTATGCTTACTTTCAGGTGTTGGAGGGTTGCTGCTCTCGGACTGAGGATGATGCCTTTGTTTCAGGGCCATGGTTGTCTGAACTGCTGATCTTCTCAGCCTTTTATATTCATTCATCAAACCCTGTTCCTGGACCACAGCCTGCAGACACACAAAATAAAAAATAAAGGACAAAGGAACAGACCTAAAGTCCACACCGATCTCAGAGCCAAAAACATTATTTAAAAAAAAAAAAAATTATATGCATCCTTAATATGTTAAACCATGTTTATACACACTGCAGTTGCAGAAACCACCTATTCACATATCTTAAACTGCTCTAAACTGAAATTCAAAAGCTCACAAAACCAGCCTATTTTATCAAAAAAGTGACACTAGCTAAAGATTTAATGCAAAAGATGCTGTTATTTTTAATCTTCAATTCATTAAAGAATCCTGGGGAGGAAAATGACAATTTTGACAAAACATTACACAGCACAACATTTGTTCACACTTTATTTTGATATCCCACTTTAGACATTCTACTAACTACAAGTCAACTAATAGTAGTAGACTGGGTAGGTTTAGGGTTAGCAGAACAAGCTGACACATACGTGCACAGTTTCCCAAAGCGAGTATGTAGTGTGTTGTGGACCCATCAAAATAAAGTGTTAGAAGATATTAATCAGACAGTCTACTAATACTCTAATGACTGCTAGTTGACATGTAGTTAAAAAGTTACTTACTGTTAGTGGAAAATAAAGTGTTACCAAATGTTTTCAACATGTATATTAATAAGGTATGTTTCTTGAGCACCAGTATATTAGAATGAATATTAAAATGATATACAGTTGTCAACATTTAAAATAGATCAACAACTGTTCATCAAAGTTGCCTTAAGACAACTTTTGTGCATGGTTTTGATCCACTCCAAATAGAAAAATATATCAGAATCAGTATATTAGAATGATTTCCTTAGCACCCAGTGGCACTAAAGACTGGAGTACTTGCTGTTGACAATTCAGCTTTTTCAAATAGAAAACTGTTATTATAAATTGTTATAATATTTTACAATATAACTGCTTTACTGTATTTTAAAATCAAATAAATGCAGCTTAAATCACACGAAAAAGCTATTTTAAAAAAACTATTTAAATATCCCACTCGAATTAAAAAAAAATCTATTCTGATAAATGCCTAAAATTTGTAACACAAAAATTATAAATAAAATAAAATAAATTTCATACCAAAAGTTTTTGCATTATTATTTCTTGGTGAAATAGGTTGTGTCCTATCTCACTTGAGGCCACTATTTAAGCCAGGACTGCCACTGATGACTCCTCAATAAGAATAGATTGTGTGTGTGTGTGTGTGTGTGTATGACTCACCAGTAGAAGGTTGCGGTCTTTGTCCTTGTCTTTCAGCTGTTTCTGCAGATGTGTGATCTGCTTGTGTGTGTGTTCTGTTCTCTCTTTCTCTACGTCTTTCATCTGTTCTTTCTCTCTCTCCACCTGCCTCTGAACCTGTCGCAAAGCAACCACTGCACGCGCACACATAAAAGAGAAAGTGTGTTCAGTAATGCGCAGACACTCAACCGTAAAAACTACACACCATGACATTTGTATGTCAAGTATGTACCTGCTTTTGTGTGCTCTCTCCTTGCTGTGTTGAGTTGAGCCTCCGTGTCCCTGAGCTTCTCTGCACAAACTCTCTCGACTTCTGACACCCTCAGTAAAACTACACAAAACGTCCATAATCAGATTTTACATCTTCAAAAATAAGCAACTGTACTCCACAACCAAACCTGAACAAAAATTAGATGGAAACAGAAGCGCAAGTGATTCATCACCAAAGCCTGTGAGCAGAGTGGAAGCAGAGCTGCATGATTTTGCCTAAAGCAATGAGCAACTGATGTCAGCAGAACTTACCATGTGTTAAACATAGTGTTAATAGACTATTAGAAAAGGGAGTAAGAGAATAAGATTGAATATGTGAAGTGAATACACAATGCTTTGAGTGTGTGAAGTGGGGGTTTCTTCACCCAAACACATAGCTCTTCATGCACCTGAGTCACACTGCTGCTGTAGTCTCTGGGCCTCAGCACGGAGCTCCACAATGGTCCCCTCATGTTCTTCGCATTGTCTCTGCATCTCCATTCGGCTCGAATCTGATGCCTCCAACTCCTCCCTGCTTTGTGACAGAGCTTCCCTCAGGTGTCCCAGCTCTCTCTCTCCTGCAGTTTGCATTCAGCACAGTTACAGTTTCTCTCTTTACTATCTTCAGACAACATTCAGTTTGACGTTTGTGTACATACGCTGCTGCTGTAGTTCTGACAGGGAGGCCTGGATGAGCTCCGGCGTGCGTTTGAGCTCCTGTGTGAGTTTGTCTCTCTCTGTGCTCAACAAAACCACCTCGGCCTGGAGACTCTTAATAAAGCTGCAACACACCAGGGGAGATTATGGAACAGAATACAATATTAACAAATGACCTAAAATACTAAAACATTATGTGAAAACTGTAAACATGACTACTATTCCAAAACACTTTTAAGACTCAGCTAAAAACGTCTCTATTTAATATGTATTTTGGATAATATGGTAAAAATGTGGTATGTAAAGTGACACTGAGCTATGGAAAGGCGCTATATGAATAAAACTACTACTTCTACTCAGCTTTATACTCATGTTGTCATATCGACTCTTTCCCTTATATGTCTTGTAAATAAAAACAGCCATTTTTCTTTTAAATCAAAAAAAATAAATATTGTCTTAACAGAGCAATCAATTAACTATTACAAAATAAATAAAAATAGCTGTGTTACATTTTTAATCCAACAACTCTGAACAGTAATCAATTAATGTTTAAAAGAAAATACATATATATTAGCGCTGTCAAATGATTAATCGCGATTAATCGCATCCAAAATAAAAGTTTTTCTTTACATAATATATGTGTTGATG
>JAUYWG010000038.1:3898437-3927753 GCA_034779775.1 Enteromius afrohamiltoni
ATACACAGTACATACAAATATACTATGTAAAGAAAAACTTTTATTTTGGATGCGATTAATCATTTGACAGCACTAATATATATGCTCAAAAAATAAAAGGGAACACTAAAATAACATCCTAGATCTAAATTAATGAGATATTCTTATGAAATACTTTGTTCTTTATATGGTTGAATGTGCTGACAACAAAAACACACTATAGGCTGATCCAACTTTGATGTAATGTCCTTAAAACAAGTCAAAGTGAGGCTCAGTAGTGTGTGTAGCCTCCACGTGGCTGTATGACCACCATACAATGCCTGGGCATGCTCCTGATGAGGTGAGGGACCTGCTCTTAGAACTGGACTAAAGCACCCTAGACAGGGTGCACTCCTAAAGCACTCCTAGACAGCCTGTGGTGCAACAGATAGTGGATAGAGCAATACATGATGTCCCAGATGTGCTCAATTGTATTCAGGTCTGGGGAACGGGCGGCCATAGTGACACACTCCAGACACATGAAGTCTAGCATTGTCTTGCATTAGGAGGAACCCAAGGCCAACCGCACCGGCGTATGGTCTCACAAGGGGTCTGAGGATCTCATACCTCTGGTACGAGATTGGCTACCTCTGGCGAATTTGCCAATCTCGTTACATTGTGTTGTTTAGGTGTTCCCTTTATTTTTTTTTGAGCAGTGTATATAAAATACAATGAAAACAGACATTTTTTTTTATCCAACACTGTATATTCTCTTAACAGAGTGATCTTTTGCTTTAAAAATAATATAATACAAATAAATCAAAAATAAAAATGTTTCATAATAATAATTAAATATTTAAACTAACAATAATAATATTGTGTGAATATTACTGTGGATTGTGGGATAAAACATCTACAAAATTATAATACCATCTTGCTATTACTACATAAAGCTATCTTTTGTTCTTGAAGCTTCCTTATAATCAGCAGTGTAAAAAAACACCTTAAAGAAATTTTACTTTGAATATCAAAGTCTTTTATTAATTGCCACAATTCTGTACCTTTCTGACACTGCTGGCTCTGGAGATCTAGTAGCTTTCTTGGTTCTCCAAAGAGCTTCTTTCCTTAACAGCAGCCCTGCAGACAAACGGTCCATGTATATTAAAAGTGAAACACAATTCCATATGCTCGCACACAGATGACACTCTCACCGTGTACTGTGTCCAGACGTTTGGCAGCAAAGGCGAGTCTCTGGTTCAGCTGACTTACACTGGACTGAACTGCTTCCATCTGACCTGCCTTTATTTCTATGGCTGACATCACTCTGATGAGAGAGATAACACACAGAGAGACAGATGTTTATGGATGAACTGGCTTCAGGGCTTTGGTCAGAGGAACAGTCAGCTTTAATCTAGTCATGACAGTCACGCTGATTTTTTTAAACTTGTTTAATCCAAAGAGACTTATAGAACACTAACAGATTCTAAGGCCAGCTCCAAGGGTGTGGTTGTGCATGCTACCTGTGTGCTGTTTCACTGATAGCCTTCACTGATCCCTCTGTGCACTTATTCCACTCTTTCAGCTGAGCATTCTCCTGTAGAGCACAGTCCAACTGCTGCTGTACTCCCTGAACACACACACAAAGCAAGCACATGGCCTGTCAGAAACACACACTTGCCTGGAGGCGATACAGAAGAAGAGTCTCAGTGCCGTCACTGTGTAATACAGCTGATCTGCTGGACAGCTGCTCTGAATGTGGTGAGTAATCACAGATGAACAATGTGATGGTAAAACAGCAGATCTTCTCTGAGTCGAGGCTGAACAAGCTTAATCCTCACTAAGCTCAATCCAACCTTTTTAGACTGTTAAAAAGCAAATATAACAAAAAGAATGGGACGAGCTCATGAGGGTTGGAGATAGAGTGATCGTGTGAATATCAATGAGCTACAATTTTAGTGAAGGCACAAGTTAGATTTCGGTTCGGTTTCTCATGCACATCTATCATATCACCTGGAAGACATATGATGTAATAAACCCTTTATCACAGCATGCCAGGAAATGCATATTGAGTTCAGAAGCCCAGTATGACCGAAAGTAGAACATCTGGAATCTAAGCAGACTTGTATGTCAACATACCTGTGCGTGTACATGCTTTAACTCCAACTGGGCCGTTTTGTCCTCTAGTTGGTGCTGAAGGACACTGTTCTGTGACTGCAAACACTCTACTTGCTGCTGCAGAGAGGAAACCTATACACACAGACAAAGTAGTAAAGTCAGATTTAAAAACATTAAACTTAAAAAACTTACAGTTTTACTAATGTGATGGCAGAACATAAATAGATGTATAATCTATATTGCACAATATTAAATATTATAATTTAAATTAATTGTTTTCTATTTTAATTATTTATTTATTCCTGTGATGGCAAAGCTGAATTTTATCAGTCGTTAGCAGCTCTCAGTATCAAATAACCCTTCAGAAATCATTGTAATATGTCAAGGAACATTCATTATTTTAAATTTTAAAAACTGTTGTGCAGCATAATATTTTTGTGAAAGCTCTTACTTTTTTTCAGGATTTTAAAAGAACAAAGATATATATATATATATATATACACATACACACACACACACACACATATATATATATATATACTTTTGTTTTGTTATAATGGAAGCAAAAACAGGAAAAACAACATTCCAAATGTTTGAACAGAGGTATATATGGACATTAGAGTTAGCAAAAAATTTTCTGAGAAAGCATTACCATGCTGTGAAGTTGTGTTTTCTCTGTGTGAAGTTGCAAATCTCTGGTCTGCAATTTAACAAGCAACATGAAGACCTTTTGTCTCCAAACACTCAACATCTGCCCAGCTTTACTGCCAGAGTACAATGGGTCAGTCTGCACCTACACACACATACATACACATGAATCACTACATGTACTAATGAATTAATATCTGTGGAAATGCATTGGTCATTTGTTTTAAAAACTACATGTCTGCACGTGTGTAATCTCACCTGTTCACCTAACTCTTTTTCCTGAATAGCCAAAATGTCATTGGCTGCATTCACTCGAACATTCAGCAGTTGGACTGATAAAGACAGGGCTTCCTTTTCCTTCTCTAAATGCTATACACACATATTCATAAAATAATTACATTCATGCATTCAACAAAGGACCACAACTGATACACTAATTGCAATTCAGCAGACTGTGCGTTTACACACCTGTATCTGTCGTCTAAGCTCTTCCTCTTCCTTTTTCTCTGTGATGTGGCTGCCAATGTATGTCCGCAGTTTCTGCACACACTCAGTCTGTTCCAGCAATGAGCTGTCCAGGTCACTGCACAAATACAAATCACATAAACAAACCTGTAGATGATCTGTCATTCAGAGACAGCAGCATGAGCAACATTTTGTCTTCTTATACTCACCTCAGTTGATTTCTCAGCTCATCTCTCTCCGATATCACTTTCTGTATTTGGGTCCTTAGTAAGGTCACTTCCTGTGCATCATCGGTCATGGCATTCTGATATTCAAAGAGGTGGAAGAGAGAGTGAAGTCATACAAAAAAAGGTAGGTATTAATAATAAAAGTTGGTATAGTAGTTATTATACTTAATATCAGTTTATATTTTAATCTCTCTTAGACAAATTAAAACGTCATGAATAATTCACAATAAGATCAATAACATGCATTTAAAAAGAGACAGATAAACTAATAGGATGGACTGCAATTTCATGCAGACATTAAAGGTGCACTAGGGAATAATTCTGGGTTCAAAATGAACAACAAAATCAATTACTGAGCAAGTACATTTACATTTAGTCATTTAGCAGACAATTTTATCCAAAGTGACTTATAAATAAAGACATACACAAACAAGAGCATAGACAAAACCGTCTCCCAGCCTTATGATATCATACATTATTTGTGTAATAAAAACGTCAGGGTGAATTTACCCGGACAAGTCAGTTCTATGCTACTCATGTGCATTAATAAACATTTTATTTATCTGAGCTATAGTATCATCCACTGTTGAAATTAAAAAACCTCATTCAGACAAATGGACAAAAGGTGTCTTACCTGTGTCTCTAGTTTTTGTTGCAGTCTCCCCATCTCCTGCTTTGAGTCCTTTAACTCTTTCTCCAAATGTTGACACTTTAATTCATACTCTCTTTTTTGGGTCAAAAGCTAGACACACAAATTCAGGCTGTATTTAGAAACCAGCATTTCTGTCCTGAAAGTACATATTTTTCACCTGTTCTGAACGTTTAGGGAATAAAGTGACAGCGTATTTACCTGGTCTTGGCTCGTATTTAGTTCAGCCTTGCAGCTCTTCAGTTGACTGTGTAATTCATCACGCTCTATACACTGTCTGTTGACACACACACACCCACAGTTGAGGCCCACATACACAGCTGAAGTAATAAGTCAGTCAGTTTGAGTGTTTGTACCTGTTTATTTGGTTTTGCTGATCTCTGACCTGCTCCCTCAAACACTCTACTCTCCCATTTAGACGCTCCATCTCTCCTCGCATCACTTCCTTGTCCTCTCTTAACCTTTCCATCTCTTGCAGCAGGGGCTTTGAGCTGCTCCTTTCATTTTCTGGCAACCTGACAGATAGAGATGACTTTACACTAAAGTCACTGGATGTGATGATGTGTTTGTCTGT
Source organism: Enteromius afrohamiltoni (assembly GCA_034779775.1). NCBI lineage: Eukaryota > Metazoa > Chordata > Actinopteri > Cypriniformes > Cyprinidae > Enteromius > Enteromius afrohamiltoni. The sequence continues at coordinate 3,903,074 of JAUYWG010000038.1, forward strand.
GTACCTGTTTTCGGGGAGCCGCTGTGTTATTTTCTCACACTGGTATGTCTGATGAACAGGCCGCCACGCTTCCACTGCAGCAGGCTCTATCCAGCCGAACCCCTCCTCACTTAATTTAGAAGGGGGTGGAGTTCTAAACTGTGGCAGAACTTGGATGGGTGTGGTCTGTGACGCTGCTGGTGTTACTAGCGGACCGCCAGTAAACTGAGCAGGTGTCATCAGAGGAGGAGTGGGGTTACAGACAGATGCTGGGAGACAAATAGAAAGACTGATACTCGTGTAATAAACTCAAATAAAGGCAAGACCTTCAAACCTCTATTGCGCATGTTCCTTGATTTTTTTTCTTTACAAACGACACAATTTAACAGTATTGCTCGTCATCTTATTTTAAGTTTAGCATTTTAGCTGTCACTAGTTCACTTTACAAACAGTATATGCAGTGTTGTGAGTGTTACTTTGGGAAAAAAAACATGATTGAGATTACAAGTTAACGTATTTCTTTTGATATTTATTGAAGTAATGTAACTCATTTATTCATTTTCTTGAACTTAAAAATTAAAAATAAACCCAAATAGGAAATAAAGGTTATTGAATTCATCCTATTCTGTGTCCTACACTCCTGGGGGTCATTACGTGGCAAATTAACTACATTCCAAAAACGTCTAAAGCTCAAATAACTTGATTTTGCTGATATTTTTCCTGAAGAAAGATGCCATGGATAAATACTAGCTAAATAATCCACTATTTTGTTTCACCCGACATTGAGAGCCAAAGTACAAAAAGTTAAAAATGACTTTAGAAAGAAGGCAGCATCAAGGTAGTATTTTCATACATAGATCAGTGGGTAAAAATAGCAAGCAAAAAAAAAATTAATCATAATCCAGAAATAAATGTAACTCTAAGGGCAGGGGTGGGCTTTCTAAGTTTTAGCCAATAAGTACACATGCTTAGAGGTCTCAGAGGACCTTTCAGTCAAGTAAGCATTGAGGAACATCATTAAAATATGAGGCTTGAGCTTTGTTGCATTATGTGTCAATTATGACCATTCAAAAAATAGGGAAACCGCAGTTTTCAAGTTTCTTTCTCCAATGTTTGCATGCCTGTAACTCAAAACGTATTAAAGATATCTTAATGCCCTTTTGGATATGGTGATATAACACACTTTTCTTTTTAGCAGTTTCATGTTTATGGCCCTAACGTATACCGTTCGGGTGCAGAGGTAACTTATAGTTCTTTCAACATGGCTCCAAGAATCAATTGCCAAAATACAGATGTTTTCAGTGATCAAAAACCAAATGTGGGTCAATATGCAAAAATATGACACTTCTTTCAGCAGGTTAGATAATACACAAGAACTTACATGTTGTTGAAATTGTATTATATGAATATATTATATTTACTGTTTGTTTACCTCCATCAGGAGCTTTCATGAAGTCCGCCGGAGCGTTCAGCCTTTCTGCCCTGCACATAACGTTCTCCATAAGAACCACTAAAAGCCCAGCCTTACAAAATAACGCGTGAACAGTGTAAATCGTAATGTTTTAATGATCGTTTCACGTCAGTTTTAGAAAGTCCGCGTCCTGCCCGCCGTTCAGTTGTCATGGCAGAGATTTCCGGTCGGCGCGAGGCACTACAGCGCCCCCTGCAGTCTCTATTCAGCAACTACATCAACTTCAACACCTGGTCACCAGGTAATTATTTTAAATATTGTCTATTATCTTCGATGTTACTCGCCTTGCTCAAGAGCTATTAGAGCTTTGTGCATTTTAAATACTAGAAAAAGAAATACCAAAGTTAGAAACATGCATTTTACATTCATAGCACACAACATTATTCTTAGGTTCTATGACAGAGTTAATTTTAAAAGATAAATGTGCTTCACATCATACCTACTAGCAACTAACTCTTCATTCATGAAGTGTTTAGGAGAGGTTTGTTATTCTGCAAATATCTAGGTCTTTTGAGCTGTTTAGCATTGATCTCTGTCATTTGTTCTGGGTGGTGTGTTCTGTCATTGATTCTTTGTGTGAATGAATGCTTTGATCAGGCCACTGTAGAACACTGACCTTCTTGTTCATGACCCAGAAAATGTCAGATGCATTCACGGTTCAAAGGAACAGATCAATGATGAAGCGCAAAAGTTTTTTTAATCAAATATAAAGACACAAATTATAATTCTGAAATCTAGTATTCTTCAATAAATCAAAAATTGTATTTCTTGAATTTTTCTCAAATGTGCAACTGCAGTGCTAAAGATCAGGATGGTTTATTTCATATCCAAATATAAATGCACAGTAAATGAAACAACTGACATCTTGTAAATAGAATAAAAACATATTGGTTTTTATGTACAGTCCAATACATTAAAATACATACACTCACACACTTTTGGAAATAAGACGACGTTGCAGGACCGGAAATGAAATCAAAGTGGGACAAATGACCAACTATGTGTGAAATACATAAAAAGATGCTTGCTTTCCAATCCTGACCAAAAGCTCCTGGCAAGAAATGCACTTAACCGGCATAAAATCACGATTACGTTTACCAAGATTCCTCAGCACAGAGACAATCATCATAATTCACTCTGATTAACAAGCCGTTCATGGTTTCAACTACCTAGCCTCAAAAACAACCCACAACCTCAATGAACTACACAAAGGGAAAGATTATAGAATTTTTCACAGTGGAGCTTTTTCCAAAATAAAAGTTAATAAAACAGTGATTCTCTCAGGACAGATGCAATGTGAATGAAACAGTAGGTTGGATACCAAACATAAAAACATTAAGTTAAATATAAATCAGCAATGATTCACATTACATTACACATTTAGTGTAAAACAAAATTTTATATATAATTATATATATTTTTTTAAAGATATATAACAATATTTTATAATACCCATTTCTATTATTTAGAAATAAAAGAAATTAGATACATTCTACAGTAAGAGCTTTTCTTTGAAAATAGGGGGCAATGCCCTTAATGCAGAAATACCTTTGAAAGTTGACCAAAAAAAAAAAAATTATAATCCAGAAATAAATTTAACTCTAAGGAAAGGGGGGGGCTTTCTAAATTTTAGCCAATAAGTACACATGCTTAGAGGTCTCAGAGGACCTTTAAAAACAAAATAAGCCACTCAAGTCAAGTAAGTATTGAGGAACATCATTCAAATATGAGGCTTGACCTACTTCTGAGAAGTGAAAACTTTGCGATCGGTGAACTTTAAAAAAAGAGAGAAAGGTACTGTGGAAAAAAGAGAGACACTGCAAGTCTAAACCCTTTAAGGAAAGTTGAGTTATAAATTTTAGATTTAAATCACCCTTTATAAAGTCATTTACAATTGATTGTCTTTACAAAATTATCTAAAAATCCAAACTCCTCCAGGAGTTAAAAAAAAAACAAAAAAAAAAAACCAACAACCCAAAACAGCTATTTTTAAACCTCCAATACAAAAGAGCATGAAAAGATAAGTCTGATCTCATGCTGAAAAGGTTTCTCTGTCATCCTGTGGGCTGTTATATGTACAGATGGAAAGTTATGGTGTCTTTTCAGAAGGGAAAGATACGCAGCACCATCATGTGTATTTAGTCCATGGAGTGAAATCAGATGAGGAAACATGTCACCGCTCTCGTGTAGCCACCTCAGAACATGGAGACATTAAGGACCTGTTAGACAAAACACACAGTCACTTTAGGGTTCAGCCCGGTTCACACCAAGAGCAGTAACTACAAAGATAACTATATTCAAATTCGTTCAAAAAATGGTTATATATTTAATAGGTTTAAGTTGGTAATGTGGATTGCAGAAACAGAAAGTGCTTTGTTTAAAATGTATTTTAGTTGTGTACATCATACATTTGATTTTGCTATATATTGTTTTTGGCATAAATACATCTTTAGTACTTTGTTCTCCCTTAGCATCTCATCTGTCAGTTCACAGTGATAGGTAAATGGACAGAGAGAACAAACAAACAAATTAGATTTTTGAAGTTTTGTAGAAAAAAAACAAAACAAATTCTCTGCCACAATACGGCGCGGGTGATTACTGGCACAAGATAAAAAAGCACATAATCCTCTGGCCCCTCCTTTAATGTAAATCTAAGGGATTTCTAACAAGCGCATCTAACGAATAAATTATAAAGTGGATTTACAAAAGGAATGAATAAACAGGCAGATGAAAGAAGGCTTACAGAGTCATCCATGATGGAGGCAGGGTCAAAGTAGTCTGGTTTCAGCTCGGATCTCTCCCTGCGGTTTTTGGATGGAGGCTTCAAAAAAAAAAAAAAAAACACACAAAAAGACAAAGTTTAAAACAATGTCACACAAATGTGTTTTCTCTGGACCAGATGAGATGGATTATGTGAAGATCTGAGCAATGCTATCATTGTGACTCTGATTGAGTGACAGCATATCTTGGGGGTTTTCACTGCTTGATATGATTTTTTCCTGGATTCTGATCCCTACCAGATCAATGTCCATGGTGTCGAAGTCCATGCCCTCATTAAGGTCGTCCAGTCGTTCCTCTGATGACATCATCACATCCTCTACGATCGGTTCCTCATCATCCTCCATCAGCCCACTGCCACGCCGACTGGCAAACAAGCACATTTGAAAAAAATTAAATATGCAAGAATGTTGATAGATGTTGAATGTTGATCTTACATATTTTCATGTAAACAGTTATACACATTTTTAAAGATTCTTTAATGAATAGAAACAACAAAATATTGACACTAATACACTAATATTGACACTAAAACACTAATATTGCCACAACATTTATTCCTGTCAAGAGGTGGATAATTTTTCACCAAAATCTTGTACTGATGATGGGAGAGTATTCAGTATATTCTGGTAGACCTGACTAATTGCAGCGACCTCAGATTAGTGGGCAATGTAGAAATCCTCTGTAACGTTATAAATGTCTTCACTACTACATTCGGTAGCATCGTTGCATCGCTTTTTTAGTCTTTAAAAGAAACCTGATCCGATATATGTATATAAATGTGTACTCACATGGTGTGCTGAATGTGGCCTCTCATCTTGCCATATTGCAGGCTTGCTCTTTCCTGCTGCTGTTTCTGGGCCATCATCCACGCAACCTGAGAACTGAAAACCAGCTCTCAAGCTACTTTTTTATCAACGAGAGTGTGTGTGTGTTGAAAAGAGTATGTGGTAAATGTTAGTGTTTGTGTGCTTACTTGTAGTCCATGTGTTGGTGCTGTTGCTGCTCCTGCTGCTGCAGAGGTGTGTGTGGCGTTTCATTACTCATGCTGTAAACTCCCATGTACCCCTGCTCAGGACGGAGCTTTTTTGCATCCCTCAGGACAGTAGAGACGATGTGGGGTGATGACATCCTTACAGGAGTGTGCGGGCCACTTTGCTCACGATTCACCCACATGCTCACATCGCTGCTGCTACAGCTGCTGTCCTCTGAGAGACAGAGAGTGAAGTCAGTTTTACCCTAAAGATTGAAGATTAATCTATAAAGATGATAATTAATCGTATGATTATGATTTAATGCATATATGTACCCTCAGGCAGTTTTCTCTTGCTTGCGGCAGGTGGTTTGCTCCTGCGACTGCGGGCGGAGCTCCTGCTGCTCATACCGCTGATGACAGACAGTGTGTCATCATCAGCGCCCGCCTGCAGAGAGTTACGGTAGGAGATGAGTGGTAACCAGCAGTCGTCCCTTTGCAGGGCCATCTGAAAGGTCATGAACCGCTCTAGATACAAGTGCCTAATGGGAGAGATCGGAGGTCAGACAAAAAAACCTAAATATACTTCAATAGAGATGCTCATTTAAAAGACAGTACACAGTTAACCTTCAGAGACCCAGTGAAACCAAATTTCTAAATTTACACATAACAGCATCGGACACTGACATTTTATCCACCAGACTGCCGCCAACACGCTGACACAGTTAACACTTTCAAAACTTATAAATCTATTTAGAAAGCTCATATTTCTATTTATGCTCGACTGTTTATAGGAAAAGGCCTACATGCCATGAAAATGTAATCATACATACATTTAAAAACAGTGCTCAAAGCATAGCAAAAAGGCAACCCTGGTATTCGATGTCAGAATTTTCCACTGCTTTTACAAAATAAAGCCTATTTAATGAATGGTAAAAATTATTAATTCATTCATTTCCCAATGACAACATAGGCTGTTAAAATATTTAAACTCATATACATATATTTAAGTCAAATATACTGGTTCAAATGAGTAATGTTTAAATACATTTGTGTGCTGGTTAACACTTTAGTTAAAAGATGGGTAAAGTTAGCAAAACGGCCAGTGTTTTGTAACCTTTATCCATATTACACCATATCACAATGCAAACAGCCCCTAAATGAAATGTTTTTTTAGAACTAAAGACTAATAGAAATACTTGGGTCTCTGAGGGATCTGAGACAATCAGGGATTCTCAATCTGAGCGTCTTACACAGTCTTCTTGTCCTGCCTCAGTAGTTTGGAGGAAAACTCACTGAGGATGTCAAGGAACGCGAGGTTGAGAGGAGGGCCGCCCTCTCCCTGTGGACTGGGCTCTTTAAAGGCAAATTCTATTCCATCCCTAAACACAGAAAATACACACTCTGTGACAAAAGCATATAGTTATACTAAAAGGGTTCAATGTTAATGCTGGTGCCAGAAATCAATTCTGATATGATATAATTTTACGACAGTATTACACAACGAGGATAAAGAAAGCAGAAGGAATCTAACGATTGGAGATCCAAGAACCTGAACACAGCTGGGACTTAAAAGCAAGTGTGTTTAAATTTCCTTACTTATGGAGCATTGCAATGGCCTCTCTGGTTTTGATTTGATCGAGTCCAAACGTGAGTGAGAAGCGTCGGGCCAATTCTTTGATCCCACAGAATGCAGATGTTGACCGATCGAAGTTACAGCCCAGATCATTCAGCATCTCATTAAACAGCTGAAATACAAACATCACACTTCTGTTGAGTTTTGCTGGAAGACCTGGTCTGAGAAAGGAGGGAAACCTCACCTGTTGCAAGCTGAGGATCAGAGTCTTGGCACACTGAATCTTGTCAATCTGACGTGCTTTACTCATGGTCTCCTTAATGATATCACCGTAATCATTATAGTACTACAAACAAACAGAGAATCAACGTAAGCACCAAGTCACAAAAACAGAGGAACATTACAACATAACTGAGACTCACTCTCATGTATTGTTTGAATATATCTGCTCCTGTATTCATCTCCACCACATTGTAGATGATTAATTTGCAGAAGGCAGCCAGTAAATTCCTGCGTCTGTGGAGCGCCTCAATCTTACCAGCCTCATCATCTGCAAGGCAATCAAAAATGAAAATAAAATGCAGCGATCAATTGTGCAGAAAATAATAGTGAAAACTGGTTTTGACTGGTAGTGTGTTAAGTTTTTCACATTTATTCATTTTACACTTCTGAATTCATTTATAATATTATTTCTCAGCATATTTTCTGTTCCAAAAGCAGCATCGTTTAGGGATAGTAAAACCAAAAATGCCCCTCATGTCATTTCAAACCCATAAGATTTTGGTTAATTTACAAAACACAAATATTTTTAAATGAAGCCTAAGTGGTTTCTCTCCAGGTAATCAAAATTAAGAAAAAGATATACAAAGTTCAAAGGCATCAAAAAACAAGTCCATAAATATCAAATACAAACAGATCCCACTCAAATCATTTCATGAGCCGTATTGCTATGTCAGGCTGCTGAAAAATACATTTGTGCCACTGTGTTAAAATTCCACATAAGTCAACAGCTGCTCTCGGCCTCGAACATAGACTGCAAATTCACACAGCAGTGCTTGAAGTGGATCGGAGTGGTCTTCTGCCCTATTTGTCATTTACCTGTGCTGCTGTCCTCTTCCTGGTCAACAAACACGTGATCAAGGATGAAGTTGAGTAGTTCGCTCTGTAAGGATTCATCTGGACTGAACACCAAGGGCTCTAAAGCTTCCCGCCCCGAAGCCACAATCTGATAACTAAAGATGAGGAGTGCATCGCAGAGAATGGTAAAGGCCTGCAACACACAAAAACACACTGTATATTTTTCCAGAATCCTTTATACATGACAAAATGTAGGGGCTTGGAGTGGCAGATCAGACTCACCTGTTCTTTGACAACAGTGCTGATACTATTCAGATACCTCTGACACATCATGCAGAAGGCTCTCACCTGCCTCCGCAACAGCACCATATCATCCTGAAACGGGACGAGAGTGTGACTAAACCCAAACAAATGACAGTCTCAAAACAGGTCTGGTTGTGTATGTGTGCGCGGTATACCTTACTGGCACTGCCCTCCGAGACTTTAGCCAAATGCCAGAGTATGACATAGTGAGTGCACTGGAGTGCATGAGCCACAATCTATAAAGACAAAACAAAATATTATATAATAAAACACATGGCCCACAGACCAAATATGCCCTGTAGAGAAATGTAGTAAGGGATCGTTTTTAGGAAAAGAAATCAATACATTTGAATTCACTGACCAATTTATTTTAATTTAAGGGGTTATCTGTACTGCTAGCTAAAAAGTAATATAAAAGAATATTACATTAGTCCAAAAAATTGATTTAATGCTGTCCGTGACATTATTTCATAGGTCAAACTTTGTGTTAATGTTCTCTTATCTAGTCAAGATCACTGAATAGCCTTTGTCTTTTTCTTTTCTTTACAGTAAAAACATTTTTGCTTGATTAATATTATTTACTTATGAATGGTCTAAATGTCCTCTGAATGCATTTGGACAACATAAACAGCAGTACCTGCTCAGGCATATCTCCGTTTTGTAGGCCAGAGTTTAAAAGTCGGTAGTTGCTGTTGAAAAGGTCCCATTTAGTGAGGTCATGGGCACTGCAGGGAGCACACACACACACACACACACACACACAGTTATGATGAAGAAAGTCCACTGGTCTATGAATGTGAACCTCAAAAAACATGTACAGATTTATTTATTTAACTCTCAAATCTAAAGAACTGTAAAAATGGGAAAGAAGATCTCTTTTAGGACCTTTGGAATTTTTTCGTTTTAGCGACTGAGTGTGTTCTTACTTGTGGAAGGCTGTGATTCTTTTGAGTGTTGACAAAACTTGATAGGCATCATCTTCATCAGGCTCCTCTCCCTTAAAGAAACAAAACCGTTATATTGGAAACTGGTGAAATCACAAAGAACAGTTATGCAGGGAAAATGACCACACTCACCTCCTGCAGGACGTCTTCCAACAGACGGTGGAACTTATCGATCTGTTCGTCAAGCATCTGGCTGCGGACAATATCTACACGGTTATAGATGGTGAAATCCTCATTGCACAGTGCATGGAATGTCATGGAGCATGCCTCTAATACATCCGTGTCTGTGTGCTTCTCCACCACATCTCGGACCTGACGCAGCAAAGCATCCAGATGCTGCAGGACATCAGAGGCAAAACAATAACTATCAATCGTTTCTTCACTTCACGGTTAGAAAATACGTTACTACTATTGCAAACTTTCTTTATGTTAAAAGTGACTTATTTATTTGTTTTGTGAATAATTACCTTCTCTAGCCGACCGGTTGTGTAGATCTCCAGATCGAAATACTGAGGAAACTGCAACAGATTAGTGACCTTCTCTGGGTCCACTGAATACTGAGAAATAAAACGAAAGATGTTTGAGAGAGGTTTTTTCAGGTATTACTTGGTTTCCATTCTCATTTTAGACTGCAATCAATTATTTGAAATATCTTTATGCAGCAAACTGTGGACCATTGCTTTATCCCCAAAAAGCCAATCAATATTGCAATGAAATTTCTTCTTGCAATCCCAAAAACACTTGAAAAGTGTTGAGGATTAATGGCTACATTTAAAGTTATATTTACATAAATTTACATTTGTTTGTTATTCAACTGATGCATTACTCACATCAGGCAATGCTTGGAATCACTTACTTTAGTTAGTAACAGAGGCAGAGCCACAGCAAATGTTTCTGTGATCTTCGTTCGATCATCCAGCTGGGTTTTCTTTTCTTTAGCTGTTAGAACCTGTGGCAAAATAAGAAAGAACATACACATATTTGTATATACATATTAATAAATACTGACAGAAGATTTATTTATGGGTGTTTTAGAAATGTAGTTGATCTAATTCCTTTAACATGATTTAAACATAAATCTACTTGAAAAGAACAATCGGCCAAATCAGAGTTTTAATGAAAGGTTTCTTTTATGTAACGTACACCAGAGTGATAAGAACAGATCAATATAGAACCAGTGTAGAACAGCGACTTCTATACATGACTGGATGGAGGCAGATCTAAATGTCAGTTTTTAGCCAATTGTTGGAAACATGCAGGGTTTAAGTGGCTAAATGATAAATGAGAATGAAATGAGAAGTTTGGCATACTTTACGAGAGAAACGTTAGAAAAGAAAATTAACCACATGCATGGATGCGTAACTTGCAATGAGATCAAATGACATCAATTTAGATACATTTTTATTTCATGCCAAGATTTTACCCATTAATAGCTTTTTGGGTTAGGTTCAGGGCCAGGAGCTTAAAAAAATATCACCTTAGTGTAAAAACATTTGCATCTATGAGATGTCCTCACTAATATGGCAAAACCAAAATGCTGTGTCTCTCTCACCCTTTTGCCAGGGCCTCGTCCAATGGGTGGGTGACACTCACAAGTCTGTCTGACAGCACAGAGCATGATTTCAATCAGAGCAGCTTCCTGAGCATCAGTGAGAGCTGAAAAACACACATCATGGTGTTTGGGTAATTAAGAATGATTTTTCTTTTGATCCTGTCACAAAAAAAAACTAGCCATGTACCCTCCTCTCCGGGGTAAGGTTCATCCAGCAGCAGGCTGATCATACTCTCCCAGTCCTTCAGCAGCTCTGACGCACAATCCCACAAGCTGTCCACCAGGTAGGCACCGTGCTCATGCAGCTAAAACACACAAACTTTCATGATATTTTAAAAAGCCAACCTATTGTCTCGCAGTTTGTTCAGTTGCTATTTTATTCAGAGGAATAAATTAGGCTAAATTCTTATTTTGCCTACTTTTTCAAATAATCTGTCTTTGTCAGAATTTGTTCTCATACAATGTGCTGTCATCTCAGATAAGGAAAACAGACACCTGAAATACTATGACTTGCTCAGTCAAAATATTTCTATAATGAGACATTAAGAAGTGACATAGCACGCTGAGCACACCAAGCACACCTCACTCTCAAGAAAGAACAAGACAGTCGTTCTGATGAGGTTAGCATTCAAACACTGTCTGCCTCTCCTGGGCCGCCCCTCATCCTCTGGACCATGATGACTGAACAACCTGGGAACACAGCACCAGCATACATGCACAGTCTTAAGGGAAATCAGTCAGTGACGGTGAGCATCAGATGCATTATGGATAAGAACTATTGTGGCAAATGTGTTTAATTACACTGGTATTTAATGAAGCACAGACTTGCTATGATTAAAAAAAAAAAAAAGTGACATTTACTTTTTGTAGAGAAACTCCCCTGCTGCTACGGCAACTGGACGGTGGGCGGAGTAAACCAAGTGATAGACACTTTCACAGTCTTCTGCCGTCAAAATCTCATCATTACTCCTGTATGCACAAGCAAACACAATTGCATATTAAAAGGACCCCTCTAAAAGACAGAAAAGTGAGACTCTGAATGTTGAACTCACTGCAGAGCCAGTGTCAGCAGCTTAATAGCCTGAACAGCAACATCATATTCCTTATCAAGAGTCATGGACACAATTCGATCCTACAGAGACAAAGAATGAGAGAAATGTCTTTAACAAAACATTTTCCAGTGATAAATAGAAATCCACACTTGTTGAGACGTGTTAGTGTTGCTACAGCAAGAGTCCTGGTGAAAGACTCACCTTGAAGCGGCTGGTGAAGAGTTCCAGTCTGGCATTAAGTTCTCTGCTATAATACAAACCCTGCAGAGCAGTAAGACACTTCAGACGAACCTCACCTTGCTGGAGAATGAAAAATAATGTAAATGGATGAGACATGACATGTTTAGGTTTGACCTTTGTATAAGAATGTGTGGATGTGTTTGTGATACCTTATCATACATGGTCCAGCCCACGTACTTCAGGTAACTGTCATTAAGAAAAGCATCACTGTACATCTTCATCCACATACCAATCTCTTCAATGCAGACAACCCTGATCTCAGCAATCACATCCCTGCAAATAAATACGAGATGAAAGGCAGCTCTCAAACCATTGTAAAATATGAATTTACTGAAGCCAGTCAGTTTTTGGGATGTTTGCTTACCTGTATCTGTGAATGAATACTCCTTTAAAAATGGCATTCATCATGTTCTCGATCTCATCCTGATTTTCCTGGAGCTGATAATTACAAAAGAACACATTTGAATCAGGTTTCTGAGTGTGTGTGTGTGTGCGTGCATGTTTACGTGGTTTATGAGGACACAATATTTGTATAATGACATGGCTATGATATAGGCATTACAATACAAAGGTGGACATATGAGGACATTTTCAGTGTGCCCGTAATTCAAAAGGCTTATTGTAGGTCAGTGTAAGGCAATACCACATACAGTCTGTACAGTATAAACACCATTACACATATGGAGTCCCCATAAATCACAAAAAACAACATGTGTGAGTGTGTGTGTCACCTCCTTGCGTTTTTGCAGCAGGAGCTCCAGGCGTTCATTGGCTCGTTTCCCGATGCTCTTGTTGCGTTCAGTCTCATATTGTCTTTGCGTGTTGTCCAAATTAATGCTCAAATTCAGAGCAACATTCACCAAAGCGGTCATAAGCTTCATGGCTGAAATACAGTGAAAAAAGGGTCAAAGTGTATAATTTATACCTTTATCAAAAAGAACACAGACAGAGAACTGCATGATGAAATTCATGAAACAGTATGTTTATGCAGCAGAAGCAGCATAGACTATGTTTTCGAATATCGTCTTCATTTTACTTTGAAGAATATGAAGTGTTTTATACATTTGATTACTTTATACAATGAATGTAGCTTATTTAAATTTGGATATAATAAAGTCCTTTTTAAAGCAAACCTATCTATTATATATTGTTACCATGACTCATATCGTGATATGTCGTTTGGTCATACTGCCCACCCCTATGAGGTATTATGTTATTCTGAACACTGCACAGTACCTAGCCCAAAGTCACCCACCTGCCAGGGTACTGGTGTGTCTGAACGCTCTGACCTGTGAGTCTGACAGGCCGGTGAGGAGAGAGATGACCGTGTCCATCATGTACTCATCATAGATGATGCTATACTGGCACTGTCGGACCAGGACCGCGATGAACTCACACAAGCTTAATTTGAACTTCTTCCACATTGGACCTGCCATTGCCAGCGGATAATCACCACTGTCCTGAAGACAAACACACAAACTCTTTTTCCATATACATTTACAGTGTCTAATCTCCTCCATCCATCAAAAGTGATACCCATGGAAATGTCTGTGGTAAAAACAAGTTAACAAACCTCATCAAACTCTTCTGTCATTTTCCTAATGATCTCAGAATTCTGCATGTGCCGAAACATCTCGGAGCTCACAGCACCTATAACAAACAAATGCATTCAACAAGACAAAAATATACGCCAGAATTATGTGAACTTATTTACACCTAGAGAACACATACACACCTTTACATCCAGAGCAGTGGATAAAGAAGTTGATGAGTTCCAGCAAGGCAGTGTCTCTGTCCATCTTATAGGACTCGATCCAGTCATCAACCACTGACTACAAAGAGAGAGAGACAGGCAAAGCAAACACACACTCGCTCAGTTAAACCTTCTTTCCTACACACACACAGCCTACACTGCAGTTAGACCTGGATATAATAACTAACTACACAAGCTGCTGATTTACTCGAGCACTTTTTGAGACAGAGCGTGCATGTCTGTGAATGAATCCGGTATGTATCTGAAGTTGTTTGTGTGTGCTGGTACCTGCGTGGCACTCTTGCCCAATTTGACGATCTCAAACAAACTGAGATTCTCCATATCATTCTCCTGATGGTGGCCATTTACCCGACCTCTCACCTCTGACCCCTTCAACTTCTCTCCAAGGGCCTTTTTCCCCTTCTAGACATAAATGGCAAAAAGCAAGAATTTTTTATTAGCTTCTAAAGCTATATAGCCTGAATTGTGATTTAAAAATATAATTTAAAAAAAAGCTCCAGGTTAGCCATTTTGTGATTATATAATAATATTATAATTGTAATATTTCACAGTAAAATAAATGTAAGAACAATAACAGTACAACTGTTTTAACCCCAGGGAGCTCTTAAATCTTCATTTTTGTTAACAACAGCTGGTTTAAAGACAGTTGGTGCATTCCCAAACGTACATTATAAGCTACCCAAACTGAAAGCTCATGCAGAGATGATATTGTGTGGAGCAGTATTTTTTGCAAACAACTCATGAGCTGCAGAAAAACAAAAAAACAATATGCTGCGCTTCACTTCGAACCACAAAGCATTTATTTAAATCAAATCGCATGGTTTTTTTTTTTATATGATTAATCACGCAGATTTATTTATATATGTTTAACAGTGTATTTGAAAGATGATTGTGTGCTAAAGGACCCGAGGTCACTGTCTGATCGGTACCTTTCCTTTCCCAGATTTGCCATTCCGACCCTCGAGATCTTCAAGATCAGTGTCCGATAGCCGAGAGTATCCTTCCCTAAACAAACAAAACGCAGCAGTGATTCGAGCAGTGGGTATTTCAAGTGCATGTATTTTACAGGTGCTCTCGTTTAGTGTCGGTGTAACGAGACGCCAGATGTGCTTTGTGTGCACACAAGGCTAAAACTCCTAGATATAGTTTAATGAGCTGCTTTTCTACAAATATGAACACAGTGTCGTTTTAGGTAGGCCTTACACAAGCAAACCAAGTTGTCATGTAGCAGATGTTGGACTTCTTGTTAGATGTGCCTATGAGGATGCCCATAAATACTGAACAGTTAGGTTTGGAGACTGGAGTGAAGGAGCAAGTTAGTTTGTGTCTGGTACTTACTGGTGGAAGTCTGTTTGAAGGTCCTGAGCTGCTATCATTTTGTCAACATCTTCTGTTTCTTCTGGAGTTTATAAGTGTCCCCACACTGCAGTAACACAGATAGACCCACACAGCTGAACAACACACGTTGCAGCATAAAATAAATAATCATATTAGCATATAAAAACTAAAACCACATGTAACAACCATAACGATTAATGATGCAGTTACTGAATGAGGTTATTCTCGCGCGACTGTCTGCGTGAAGGACGTGTGTACATTTGTATGACTTTAATAATAAACATCAAACATCTGCTGTCAAAGACTACTGTACGCAAAATCTAACTATAAACACTGTATAAACTCAGTTAATCACACGAAATCTCTATGTGTTCGTGTTACCTGTGACATTTTATTAATTGTGTTTTTAATGTTGAGTTTGATTTCCGTAAACAAGGGCTAGCATGCTAACATGCTAACGGGCCTCCAGCTCCTCTAACAGTCATTAAAACCGCCCCAAACCCAGCAAAACAACGCAAAACTCACTGCAAAACCCCATTAAAACTTTACATTTCCTCATACGACACACATTGTAGTCTTTCATTAATTCCCACTATCCAAACTAATGGCTCAAACTGTCTTGACATATGCACGACTGTGAGAAACGAATCTCCCGAACGAAGTCACGGCAAAATGTCTTTTATTTTTTTTTCTAAAATCAAGGATATTTATGAAGATCGGCCGCCATTTCCTTCCTCACCTCCCTCAGCGTGAGTCCAGCAGCATTAAACCCGCCCAGAACCGCTGCTGCCGCCGCCACCGAACAGTACCGAACCGGACCGGAGCTCCGTGGTTAAGACATTAAAACATGGTCCAAGTAGAACTAGCTCAGCTCTGTTTGTGTTTCGGAGCTGGAATAGGCAGTTTGCTGCTGTGGGCGGACAGGTGTAAAAAAAAAAAAATACAGCCTTGAGAAACCCAAAAAACACTTATTACGCGTCCACACACTCCCACATAGTAGCATCCACACACAAACACACCCACACACATACATGCACATCATGGGACTACCACTGCTAATGAACAGTTGTTTAGTTGACAGTGGTTGTATATTAAATTGAACATACATTAGTTTTGAATTACTATTTATTTACAAACAATATACATGAGAAGGAGGAATTCATGTCAGCCAGATTTGGGGACATAAACTGTTTTATTTTGTCAGTCATTTCAAATGAAATGAATGAGTTCAAGAATAGAACAAAGAAATAGCTCTAACAGGAAAGGGTTAAATGTCCAGGTCTCCTTATTACAGAGGCTAATTCACATGGTGAGATGGAGGAATTCAGCAATAACAAAAGTACAGAAAACAAGGTCTGACAGATTTACAAAAAAAAAATAAGGGGAGAAATAGATCATCCCTGTGTGCCTGCTTTGGAAAATTTCGCTTTTTAAAATGAGAGTGACTGACAATAATTTTTAGTGGACGTTTTGTTTTTATATAGCTGAAATGTGCTAATGATCCAGAAAATGCAAGAAGTGCCAGAAAACTGAAATGCTGGTGGACAGAGAAGGAAAAGGGATTTGTGTTCATATAGAAAACTGGTGATATCAGAACATAGCTAAAAAAAACAAGCTCACATGTATAGAGCTTAAATACAAGTATAAAAAGAAAACTAAACAGAAGAACAGATATAAAAAAACAAACAGAAAATCAATAGGATGTTTGGTTTGTTTATGCAAATAATTAGCTAAATGTATGTTGAAAACAGTGATATAGTTTTTAAAAATAAAACTATGTAGTATAATATTACAGGAAACAGGAAAAATATGACTTCCCAGTTTGATCTCCAATGCATTTTACACATTATGAATTGCCTTTAACCCATTCTTCTATGTATGTGCACCTGTGCAACCAAAGTTGAAAATGTACAAACATCATTTAAAAAAATGTCCCTTTTATGTCATTGGTATACATAAAAATAATTTCCCATACAAATGTAAACATAAACTCATCCCACATTATATTCTGTAGTTTACACAGCTCCCAGCTTTATTTCCGAAGGTCTTGTGTGGCTTTTACCACTCTTGCCATCAGAAATCAAAAAGCTGGGTGCAGCTGCATCAACTGTTTAACTCTAACAAACAATAAAACAAACAAACAAAAACCAAGCAACTAAAAATTTGACATTTACCAACTGCATCCCAATATGCTTTCAAGTAAAGGTGGCAATTTTTTAATATTTAAAAATACTTGGCATAGATATGCTTCAAGGCACCTTTTAAGTAAAAAATATACATATGCATAAAATAATATAACAATTTCATACATATTTTACTGCCATTAAATAAATCTATTCCTCGCAGTGGTTACTCACAGAGGAAGTAATGACCATTTACATCCAGCAGAGGGAAGAATGGTGTTTCTACTGAGATCAGCAGGCTTGGCAGTGACTTTACATGTGCATGAATCCCAATTGGCAGACTTTTATTTATGTCTAGTGTGTAGAGTGAGACAGGATCTCAGTAAAACTGCATTTTGATGCAATATTATGATTAGATGAGATAATAAAAGCAAAGTACACCAGTTGGGATTCAGCCTAGATGAGTGTTGCATGTCAATCATTTAGCTCCATATAACCTCTCAATGTCTTTTATATAATGATTTTTCAGCTCTTTTCTCTTTAGTTTGAAGGCATCTGTCACCAGCCCTGTTTCTGGAGTCCAAGCCTCAGAACTTAAACAGATCTTCAGTGGAACCTCGAACTTTTCCAGTTTGCCTACATGACCACACACACACAAATTGTATTAAAAACATAAATATCTGTAGTTACAACTGACACTGTTTAAAGGTCTCCAAAAAGTGACAATAAAAACACAGAAAGCATTATACACTTCCACTTTCTGCAGCATGTAGAAGTGTAAAAATGTGCTTACTTATGACTGCAATCTCTTTGATGACTTTTAGTACTTCCTCCTCCATTTTGGTGTGGTTACAAATCTCCTCCCACTCGCCCTCTATCCCGTTCTTTTTTGCCAGCTCAGTCATTTGCTTCTGATTGGGCACCACAAAGCTGATCAAGTAGTTCTGATCACTGATTGGAAATAGTACAAGGACATGTTAGAACTGAACGGGCGGCATGTGTTTATTCTGTACTATGGATATGGAGCCTGTATTACAAGTTTAGGTTGTGTCAATACAAATATTAATGTAGCCTAGTGGTTTGATAAAAACATAGATTAAGGATGAGTTTTGTGGCTTTATCGGTTTGCTTAAAGCCATGGATAAGCAATTATAAAATTCTTTAGCAATACGCTTCTGCCATTACTTTTATTGCTTTTACCGTTGTTTTTTTTTTGTGAAAACTGTAATACATTTTTCATGGTTCTTTGATGAACAGAAAGTTGAAAAGTTACAATCTTTTGCAAATGTGACTTAGGAACACAAATTGAGATTTATACATAATCTGAAAGTTGTTATATACTCTTTTAGCACAAGATTTGGCTTGGGATACAACTATTAAAAAAATCTGGAATTTGCTGTCTAAGTGAAGTTCTTAGCAATGCATGTAGCTAATACAAAATTACAGTTTGATATATTTGCAGCAGGAAATGTAGAGATATCTTTAATAAACATGATCTTTTATATTATCCTTACAAAAATAATACAATCATTTTGACTCATACAATGTACTTTTGGCTACTGCTACAGATATACCCGAGCTACTTATGACTGCTTTTGCGGTCCAGGGTCACATATTTAATCAATTTAATTTATCTTTACCAATTTATCAACTTAATTTAAAGCATCATACAACCCACTTGTTAGATTAATAGCTGTGTATATGGACAGTTATAAAATCAATCAATATGAACATCTATGACCAACAACGCTGTACCATTGTGATCTTATCCAGGATGCTTTATCTAGGTTAGATATAGAATATTGTGGGAAATGATGTTGTGGTGTACCTGCTGGCATAGACACAGATGTTATCAATGAGGGGGCTGTTTTTCAGGGCAGATTCTATCTTCCCCAAAGACACATATTCACCTGCCTGCAGTTTCACCAGGTCCTTCTTACGATCTGAGAACAGGAAATGGAGAATTGGTATGTTATGTTTGACAGAACAGCAGACGTTTCTCTGACGTAACTGTGCTCTGTTAGATGATTCAGAACTTACTCACCCACAATCTGTAAACAACCATCTGGATGAACTTCCCCAACATCTCCAGTACAAAACCACCGTTGCCCTGCCTCGTCCACCCAGAAGTTGTCATTTTCTCCCTCCCCCTCACTCCCAAAGTATCCCATGGCAACATTTGGTCCACCAATCAGAATCTCCCCTCGTGGGTGTGGCTTGTCCTGACTGGTGTATCCACCTGATGATGAAAGAAAGAGGTCGGTAGAAAGTTAGGATTTTAAAGTGAACCTGAGAACCCTCAATTGCCATTGTTGGTTGCACATATGTGTGTGTGTGTGTTTCTTACCCTCAGGCCAGTCTCGCAGTTGAATTTCAGAGCAAATGAGAGGAGCTCCAACCCGCCCTGTGCTGTAATCAGAAACTGCAAACAGACACAAACCCAAGTTTGAACTTGTCGGCACAGGAATTCAGTCATTTTAGCAGGAAAAATGTGTTTGCGCTAACATTCTGAAATAGTTCCTGCTCCGCACGTCTCTGTAAGGCCGTAACCCACGGCGATAGGGCAGAAACACACGTTCATGAATCTCTGTGTGGAAGCAGACAGTGGAGCCCCTCCACTCAACATCAGACGTACACACCCTCCCAGCAGCATATTCACACGCTTGAAAAACAACCTGAAACATGCAATTATATCATCATCCATCTCAAACAACAAGACCTTAAAGCATTTCGTACAGGCAGAATCTGCTAACTCAGCACACAGATGTATTTGTACAAAAAGCACAGTCATGATAAGTAAGTTTAAAATACTGTAATACATGTTTATATCAAAGTATATTTTCAGTATTATAATAGAACAATACATACCTGGCCAAAAAAAATGGCCATTTGGATTGAAACAAACAAACATTAATGAATTGTATTAGTAATTAATATGTTTTTGGTATATGTTTAGCAACAATTCTTTTAACTCTATGTGATGCAGCTTTATATTTCTTATATTTCCAGGACGAAATTGACAAGATTCACTAGAAACAATTAGCGAAATACTGGTTTAATGAGCATCAGGAATCGTGTCCATGTATCCTAAACGAAACCGATTAAAAGTCTTTGCGACCTGTGCGCTAACTTTACAAACTCTCCCACGGTTAATACAAATTCATGGCCAAAACTGAATGCAACGCTTAATAACATAAAGCAATGTTGCGGTGTTGTGTGATGTTGTTGAAACAATGCCACAATGAAAGCACAATTTTATGAAATGTTAAGAATTGTTTCTCTATGTTGTCATTTTGTGTGACTTTAGCGAGCTGTGGCAGTTAATATGCAAAGCATACTTATTTGCATACTTATTGTTTTCATTGTAAACAGCAAAGGTGCAATCATTTTGGATATATGATTTAGCATCTCTTTGTCTTACCAATAATGCAAATAGACAGAGATAGATAGATACTCCTCATGTTTAACTGACTCACATGTTACACAGGGGAGAATCAGCTCCTTCTGACACCTTCTGTAGCTTATAGCTGTATCCCACTTTAAACAGAGCCCTTTGAATCACTGACATCTCTCTCAGCTTCCCATTAACATTCTTGCAGATACGATCCATGATTTCCTACACACACCAACAGATATATAGGCACAAATATTGAGTATATGAATCAGTAAATGAAACACTTAAAATGTCTGTCATTTTTAAAACTCACCGGTACCGCTGCTATCAGGGTGGGTTTAAGCACAGAGCAATCTCCCTTACAACCCATCTTTATTTTACTGGACTGCATAGACAAGTGCACAGGTTAAGCACAGAGAAGACTGACAGAATAGAGGAAATTAGCATGTGTGTAGTACGTTTGTGTGTTTTTCATACCTGGTCCGTGAGTGTGAGTGGGGAGGAGTATCCGAGCCTGCAGCCATACGACACACAGGATATTTCTGCTGTCAGCTCCAAAACATGAGCCAGTGGGAGGTAAGCTATATAAGTGTCCTGGGACCTGTACACACACAGCAATGGTGGAACTAAAAAACTACTAAAACGTATTTTTGTTAACTGAAACAAGCCTGATATTAAATATAAATATTAGTTGATGAACTTAAAGTGCCCCTATTATGCTTTATCAAATATGATCTTTCATGCAGTGTGTCATGTAGCTGTGTGTGAAGTTTGGATGCCGACAGTGCACGATAAATAAAGTTATTGTCTATCAAAAAAGAGTTGGCTCACATTCGCCTAAACGAGTGGTCAGCAATTTGAATCTTTTTCTGTTACGTATCCACGTCACGAAGTAACATATTACCATAATGTCCGCCCACGTTCTATGCTGAGAACAACTTGCCCCGCCCACAAACAGTACAATTTCCACGTGGATTACATCACGTCAAGAAAACGCTGTATCCTGTGAGAGTTAATTTGTTTTTATGCCCTTTGAAAGATGAATCTACAAAGAATGAGTGGTTAACAGTACAATCTCTTGTTGTGTTCGCGTCATTTTACTGATGACTGCTTTTCCAATCTTGGAGTGCAACGCGATATTCACCAAACACCTGCACTTGTCTTGGTAACCGGTTTCTGTAGTTCTGTTGTTGAGCTGTGGGCCTAATGTAGTCTAAATATTGTGATTGATGCAGCTTGACTGTCTGTCTGTCTCGTTAGTTTAAGTAATGATAAACGATGTTTAACGCAGTGTTATGCATTATATAGTGTTGAAGTTCACAACGTAGAGGTGTGCCCGATTTGCTCACAAAAGCAAATCACGAGCTCTTTCCAGGGTAGTCCGTGCTAACTATTTCATGTACGCTCTCTGAAAGCATCCCTGGTAATGTGAGAAAGACTGCGGTAGACCAATCGTAAAGGACTGCACCATCTGACCAATCACAGCAGTGAGGGCCAACGGAAAGGCGGGGTTTAGACTTTGAAATGCTTCGCACTAGTCGTTTATGAACCATTTAGAAATGGGGTAAAATTAAATCAATTTTTGGAGAAAACTTAAGTGTTTTTTGATTTTGCATACATGTAAACCTGTTTCAAGAGACTCATAAAACAATATTAGCCATCTTTAAAACGGCATAATAGGGGCACTTTAAACATAAAAAATATCTAAATTTAGAAATTTACAAATTACAATTTTTTTTTTTTGAAATGTGGACTTGGGAACAACTGTAATAAAATTCGTAAAGTACTAAAATTAAAACAGACATAAAAACAATAATGCTATATGCCAAATGTCAAAAACTTGTAATTATTGAAACTAAAATTAAAAATATAAAAATTAAAGCTCATAAAAAAATGAATGAATACTATAATAGTATATAAACAAGTTATTTTGAAAGATTAGACACTAACTTATATTAAGTTTTCCATGCATTCATTCATCAGTTGCTAGTTTTCCATAATTTATCTAGTTTTACACCCACACACCAAATGTTCCCTGCATTCTCTTCACCACAGACTGCTACTCCAGTTATACTCAGACTTTAACCAGACATGTTGTAATTTAAGCTGGAAGTCTGTAGTGTATGGAAAAACATGCAAATTCCTGAACTGATGATGGTGTTACTGTTGCTCACCCCAGGCCTGGGATCCGCTGGCACTGCCCAGCCATTCCTGCAATCAGATTACTGTGTTGCATTTTCACTCCTTTAGGCTTCCCTGTGGACCCGCTGGTGTACATCACCACTGCCAGATCAGAAGCAGTCGGCTTCTCATGCTCTTTGCTTACTGAATGAGAGAGAAAGACAAAGAGATAGAGCATGTGTATCGCTGTGTGTAAGTTTGGTTGTATAAATAATTGTTTTGCATGTTACTCACAGTTCTCTGGTTTTGCTCCGAGCTCCATGACTTCCTGCATGCTGTGCATGGTGAGAGACTGTGGGTAATCAGCATGACATACTTCACCGCTGCCTGCATAGATAACATGCTGCAACCGTGAAACTGCACTTAAAACGTTCTGAGAAAGAGAGGAGTAACACAAACTTTTAGCCAGATCTCACTGATAAGGTGTCTGTGGCACAGTCACCCCTGCATGTCTGTGACTTTGTGTACCTTTAGTTTGGTCCGCAGCAGTTCTGTGCTGGTGAAGAGATGAGTGGCCCCACACTGATTCAGCCCATAAGCTACAGCATCTTCACCCAGAGTTGCATACAGAGTTACCACTGCAAACACACACACATAAACGTACAGTTTCATAAGTACAGATAATCTTTGCAGCATCTGCAGGGTTTGCATATATATTTACCTAACCCTAACCCTGGATATCAAGAGTTAAATAAACAAGAAGTAAATATTATGTAACATATATATTATGTAAATGTTGCCAGTTGCTTTACCTGCTTTTGCACCATAACTAAAATAGGTCCAAATTAATTGTTGGCATGCCATAAAATACAGCCATTTTACAACATGTATTTACTTTTTTTTTATTCTCATGTAGGACTTTTAGGAACAGAGAATATAAAACACATGCCATCTTGTTCAGTATGGTTCCTGCCAAAAGACTGGTTTAGGTACAGAAGTTGGACACTGTCCCTACCTTTAAGATGTGGGCCTGAGAACTGAGAGATATGCTGTATTTAGGAGAACTGAGATTTATGTTAAATGACAAATGATCTGTCTTGTTAAGTACTGGAAATTAATAAGGTCACATTTATGAGAAGACAGAGATATTTAAAGGACTTTATTTGCTGCTCATGTGCTTTCTAATTAGAGTTGAAGAAGCATTCCACAATTATTGTATAAGAATATAAGAGTGGGGTGTTATAATAGGATAAGATGCAAGTATCAGAGTTGGCATTGCTGAAATTCTATAGTTAATTTGTCTACCTGGCATGGTTATTCTATAAGTGCTACCTCATATATGCTTTCTTTAGGAATAATGAGCCTGAATGAGTCAACAGATTGGTTGAAAGAATGATTCTGTAAATACCTAATAACAGCTAAATTGACTGGAAAAAGGCTTTGTAAACCAAAGGCTACAGAGACTCGGTTGTGAAATAACTACTTCTGCGCAGAACAAATAAACAAAACACGTTTTTATGATTGAACGATTTTAAATGTGGTTAGAGTTAGTGTGATTGCATTACATGGGAAGTTGCGTCTGAAGCAGGTCTGCACTGTGATCATCCATTCTGCCCGTGTCTCACAAAATATGGCAATGGTTTTACGTGGCTGCAGGCCCAAAGCTGCCAGACCACTGCCAAAAGATTCCACTGCTTGGCTGACCTCTTCATAGGTCACCCAGCTGTAGTCCCCTAGGACCAACTACAAACAAAAACACATACATCATCTGTCACTATAATATTTTGGTCCAGCTTTATATTTGGTGGCCTTATACTATATACTTACATTTAAGTGAATAATTTGATACAATGCACTTATTGTGTACATATCATTTAAAAAATCCTATATGTAATTAGATATGCGATTCAACCCAAACCACCAAAGCTGTCCCTAACCTTACCCGTATCCCACCTCAATAACAGCAAAAGAGTTTTGAATTTACA
>JAUYWG010000038.1:3927853-4007318 GCA_034779775.1 Enteromius afrohamiltoni
CAACCCAAACCACCAAAGCTGTCCCTAACCTTACCCGTATCCCACCTCAATAACAGCAAAAGAGTTTTGAATTTACAATATGAACACAATAAGCACATTGTACTTATTTTTGTTGCAAGTACATAGTAGTTAATGTTACCAAATGTAAGTACCAAATGACCAATATTTTTGACTCGATTCAGCTGGTACTGATTTAAATCAATGAATGAACTTACCTTTTTAAAGATCTTCCCATTGGGTTGTTTTTCTTCTTCTTCACTAAGGACCTTTCTGGTGCCCAGACAGGGTGCCTTGCTAAATCTCTTCACAGCATGCACAAATAGTTTGTCCAGCGTGTCCACGCCTTCAAAGTCCTGTGTAGCGAGAGCCTCTATGCTTTCTAACGCCCGATACGGCCCTTCTGGACGTCCTCTTATACTCCGTGCTCTCTCACACTGCGGCAACATGATCTTCACACAGACAGAGATATTTCCAAATATAAATCATCTTACAAGAGCACTGAAACAGTAACAACACATGATCAAAAACTTCAATCCTCTCTTTGTGTCACACACTAACTAGACTGAATCCCCTCTGGGACACTGAGAACAAGCATCCAATACACATGACTGATAATACGTGACTATTAAATTTATGTAGAAGGGAGAAAGAGGAAGAGAAGTAAGATTTTTAGGCATGCGTGTGATTGAATAGCTGATTTCGGAAATACTTCACCGCAAACCTACCACTAACGTTCAAGAAACCCTAAGGAAACCTCAAGTAACACCCGTGTTTTTAGTCGACCATAGTCAGTGAAGCAAAAGACTAAATATTAATTCTGTGCAACACACGCACACCTACATGCAAAGACATAAGGTCAAAGTCAAGTGTTTGTTAGGGCTGTTTCGCTGGCACAATCCAAAAAAGACTTTTTACTGAAAAAAATAATAATTAAAAACAGCATCACTTACACGATCTGCCGGATGCAAAAGAACAGATCATATCAACATACACAGATACACAATGCTGCTCCAGCTTAAATTACAGCAGCAATATTTAGGAAGGCTGATGACATCACAGCTTGGACAGAGTTGAACACTTACTGTCAAACACACACATCTTGTAATACCACTTTTATTTGGCATGATATATGCATATTATGCAATAAATGGATTGAAAGGGAAAGTAGAGACACTGTCACAGAGGCATAATTCAAATAAATGTGGTTCTTTTCAACTTTCTTTTTATCTTGAAAAAAAGTAGTTTCCAAAGACACATATTGAGAATCAGTAATTTTGTATGTTTACATTCCAGCACCAAATCAGTAGCTTATATTAGAATACCTTCTGAAGAACCATGTGACAATGAAGGACTGAAGTAGCTGTCAAAAAATTCACAGGAAAAAAAAAAAAATTAAATATACTGAAGTACAAAACTGTAGTGTGAATTGTTTTATTAACGCATGTATTTCTTTTTCATTTTTAATGGTAATATAATAATGTTTCACTCATTAGCATTATTTTTAACATGCACTAACAATAAACAAAACACGTCTACAGCGACTATTTATCTGAATGTTTATTTTAACATTTATACACCTTTAAAAAAAAGGTTAGTTATTGCACTGGGAAGTAACATGAATAGAAGTATTTTCAACACTAACAAATAGTAAAAATGCAATAATGCAGTTACACATACTATATGTAAACTAGTAGGCCTTATAAATAAAAAGTATATACAAAAACATTTTATAAAGAATTATCGTTAAACATATCATTTTAATTACTTTTGAACTGATTACAAAAATGATCATGTTTTTTATATACTCTGACCATTTAGTCCAGTCTGAAAAAATAAATAAATAAAATAAAATAATACAATCTTCCATCAAACCCTTTAAAAAAAAGAAAAAAAAGAAGTATATCCTCACTGATCTGTATATTCAGATGGAATTTCTATAACAGTTTACATGAGTGTAAACATCTCGTCCTCTCTCAACACTTCAAAAACATCATCAGCAGACGTTACTGTAAACGACCGAAAATAAATGAAGCCGTCATCATTCAGACAAACTTGAAACCCGAGGCAAAAGAATTTTAAAGTGCACAGGAAGCTGAAATCTTACCTTCAAGTTAACACTGTGCACAGCAGTTCTTCTTTTCCTTTCTCAGACAGACGGCCAACTGCAACAGGAGGTTCGGGCTTCCCTTTTCTCACTCTCTCTCTGGCTTTCTTGGCTGATTGGACATCTCTTGTACAGTCACAGTTCTAGTGAACCTCAGACAGAGCCCACCCGCTGGCCTCAGCCAATCAGAAGACAGCTCTGAGGAGGAAGTTCTGAGGTTACGTCTGAGTTTTTAGAGGGAATATATTAGGAGGCGTTTTCTTTATGCTCATAGTCTTGACAAACAGTTGTTCCTTTACCTCACTTACACAATCAAACACGTCAGAGCTAAGCCCTTTCTCAAACTTTAAAGGACACATCGTGCTATTAGCCAAACACCCACTCAGCTGATGCACATTTACTGTTGAGGGAAAGGCATTCCAAGAATATGTGAACAATCACTTCAGACTAGCCGTGGGTCATTGGTCATGAGTCACAGAGTTGTAAAAGTCAGAAGAGGTCTGACCTGGAACTGTGCCTCTCACTCCTCAATTCACTTTGATCACATAAATACATGGGGTCTGCACGTTTTGTCAAGAGCAGTATATCTGCTCAGGATATCTAAACACATACTCGTTTTATTTCCAAGCTAACAGTTGAGACTATTAATAATAGACTAAACTGTCCAGAGATTTGCAATACTGATACAGTCTTTCAAAGAAATTCATGCCACACTGAAAAGGATTGGTTTCCTCTTTCAGCCTTGGTTTCTCACAAGGTATATTTGTTACATTAAGGGAGTATTTCTATGAAACCGTTCCCATTTTCTTACTCGCTGGGGGGGTTTAGGCGTGTTACGGTTGCTTTAAGAGAATCGCTATTGTTAAAAACCTTAAATAAAACTAAATTGAAGAGAATAATGTGTTAAGAATGAAAGATCAAATTACAGAGGGAGCAAAATACAAAGCCCTTGTGAAAGGACGCAGGTCAGGATGGACTCAGCCAGATTTGCTCTACTGACTCAGAGCGGGTCTGCTTCAGTAACTCAAGAAAAAAAAAAGGTCTGATCTGACCTGAAACTAGGAAAAGGTCTGGATTTGTATATATATTTTTTTTTTTAAATGAACGTAATCAGAGCAGAGAAATTTTGACTAAAAATAAGATTACAGACACAAACACGCAGGATACGTTAATGTTATAAAGCATGACTAAAGACAACTGGATCATATACAGTAGAAAGAGAAAAGAATAAGCATTCTATTTTCTTTACTTTTTATTGGTGCACTTCTTTTACAGACCTAGGGCAGCACAAAAAGATTTAAAAGAAAAAATGAGCACATGTGTTATTTGTTAAAACGAGGACAAAAAAAAAATCATTTTAAACAAACTGCTGAAATACAGTTCCATAACCAGGCAATTATTTAACATATTTCTCCATGAATTTCTTGTGGAATTCAGAGCGCAGGGTGTCATTAACGAAGCGTTTCTCTCTACGAGATTCATCCACTCCTTTAGCGCAGTTTTTAAACACGACATCATCGTCCCACCTGCCAAAAACAAAACGTGAAATTGGGTGTGACAGTCGTTAATAGCATATTACTAAGCTCTCTCTGCAATTATGCAATATGTAGTCAAGGACATTTTCCACCTTCAAAGAGAAAAATAACACACCACCAGCCAATATTATTATTATTACTAGTATTAATTAATTATAAGATACATTTGAACCAAAGTGACATTTAGAGCTGTTAATTCTCTTGACCTCGGAGCAAACAAAGCAAACACCATTTATTTATAAGAAAATTATTTTGTAAACCATTACAAAAGTATAGAACAATGACGTAACAGCACGCTACTATGACTGTCAATATATTATGAAAAACATCACAAAATGTAACATTAAAGTGTCATAAAACCACCGTTTAACACTGGTCCACTGGAAAATGGGATGGTGGGAAGGTTGGAGAAAACAACAATAAAGCACAGAACTAAAACCCACTTCACTATCCAGAGAATGTCAATCTATATATTTTTTTGCAGTGTGTCACTATAATCAACCCTGTTATGTTTATGATCAGTGCCTTTATTTGTGCATATTTGAAAAAGACATGATGTGTGTGTGCATGTTTGGTGGTGGTTCGTGTTTGGGATGAATGAAACACTTATAATTGCCGCATGTTAAGCTTTAAAAAAAAAACAGCTCTCATGCATGCGTGTTGTTACATATTAAATATTGTTACAGTCATGTTTACAGAAATGAACCAACAGCATGGAAGTCTTGAATTCTCCGCTGGAACATAACCTCATCCATGATTCAGGGCTGGGATTGGATCATAAGAGTTCATAATAATACTGAGAAAAGCTCGTAGACGTGTACTCTCCGGCCATGGCAGCCAATCACCACTCCAGATAAATGAATAAACGTCACTTTCCATGGCATTGGTACAACTATTTAAACTGGAAGAATTATCTTTAAAATTAAATTGTTTTTAAAAACAATATGAAAAAATAACCACATTTCCCTTAATAATAAACCTAATGAGTGCTACCGTTTTCACTGATGTGCATGACCCTTTAAAGTGAGTGAAATTATTTTTATCAGTTGGCCATACTTTATTTGACCCTCTAACTCTAGTACTGTAATCGGTTTTAATTCTATTTTATCTCCTTTTTATAAACCCATGACCATCTATCAATTTATCTATCAATAGATCTATCAATATAACTGCTATTTTTTTCTTTAAGATTTTTCTCTTTTCTATATTCCATCTATTTTTTTCTTTAAAAAACAAAACAAAAAAACACTTTATACATGCATTGCTTAGGTTAACTGAAACTTGTCATAGTGCTTTGATGGTTTTTAATTGCTTCTATTGTCTTCACTTTGGATAAAACCATCTGCTAAATGACTAACATGTGAATGTAAAAACTGAGCGTTTTTCATCATCTTGTATTAAAGTACATGAATGACCAGAGACATTAGTTGAATTATTTAAAGGAACAGTTTACTCAAAAATGAAAATTCCCCAATGATTTAGCCACTGGAAGACCAATTTTGAGTATATGCGTACAGCAGACGTTTTTAAAGGCCTCTTTTAACCCCATGATACAGTTTTTATGATGTATGGGAACTGTTTTTTGGCCTCAAAAAAAAATAAAAAATAAAAAAAAAAAAAATAAATAAAACATCATTCATTGTCATTATAAAACTTGGAAGAGCCAAGACATTTTTTTTTTAAATATAACTCTGATTGTATTCTTCTGACAGAAGAAACTAATAGTCAGTTGCAAATATTGATTGACCCCAAAAAAATTCAAACGAAAGGTTTCTCAG
Organism: Enteromius afrohamiltoni; assembly: GCA_034779775.1. Taxonomy (NCBI): domain Eukaryota; kingdom Metazoa; phylum Chordata; class Actinopteri; order Cypriniformes; family Cyprinidae; genus Enteromius; species Enteromius afrohamiltoni. The sequence goes on from JAUYWG010000038.1 coordinate 3,933,271, forward strand.
TGGATTACAATACTATCAGATGTACTTAAAAACATACTAAAAGTTTACCAAAGTTTGACTCCCAGAAAGGCCCTATTTTCAAAATGGTTGCCCTTAGGTCCTTAAAATGACCATTACTCCTTTGTATTCCTCCTAAACCAGTAATACTGGTGCCTGATCCATGTTTTGGCCATCTAATATTGTATTTAGCATATTTGCATGATAGATAAGTGATAAGCATATTTTTTTGCAAAAAATAGGAGTTAAAAAAGTAAAAGCATAGTTCTCCTTTCTTATATCATTTTGCCTAGTGTTGGTGGTTTCTATGGCTCATGATCATTGTTTTGATTCCAATAAAGAATCCATTATGACTGTGTGGCACTGTAAAATTAGTCAAAACAGGGCTGTCACATGAATGTCACCTCTCACTCACTTTTCTTTTTTTTTAATTTTACGTTTTTGAAATATACTCCTGTATGTCCCACTCTTAAATTTCCACCCCGTTAGACTATATTATGGATTATGGAGTATTATTGTCCATTCAAAGAACAAATCTGTAGGTTAGAGAGCTAAATGTTGATCACTGAAAAAGCTTCAGCTAATTTAGGTTAGGTTTTTATAGACTGGAAAGTATAACTAATAGGGTGGAAATTCTAAAAACAATACAGAGCTTGGCCAGTATGTTCAGTATGGCTTCAAATTTTGGAGCCAAAATGTTACCGGATAACACCATTTCAAGCAATATCAAATGTCAGTATTCTCTTCCACCATCTTCTGAATTGCTGAAAATTGTGAATTTAGTCATTTAGTATAATGCCACCTTTATACTCAAAAACATCTACAGAGGATGCATTACATATGTTTTACCTTATTTAAATTGAAATGATTTTTTCAATTTTAGAGGGTTCACACACAGGCCTCTGTTGGGTCTAATTCAGAGTTATTTATGATCAAAGCTATCCAGCTTCAATTTAAGTTACTTTTGGGTGCATTAACCTTTAATTCCCAATCCCAATTCTACCCCTTACCCCTACACTTTACTCTACCCTCTGTTTGGCGCGTTCACCTGTAGAGGTAGGGGTGTCTCAATTCTCTTAGATAGCCCTCAAAAGGAAGATTTTTTGGGACCTTACTTCAAATGAAGGGCTAAGAGAAATTTTCAACATGGCTGCTCGAGCAAGCAGACCTATAAATATAGTAATAAAGTAAATTTTGCCATTAATAAGGATTTTTAATGACAATTTTTCATTATATGTGTATTACCATCAGTCTTGTGTTTACAGTGATGTTCTGTAAAAAATTTTTGCAAAAAAATTTGCTAAAGTTTGCTAGCGGATAGCACCGTTTGCACAATATTAGGAAATACATTTTTAGGTCATATACCCGGTAACGCATTGTTTTGTTTTGCTTACGGCCATATGTGTACATGTTAATGAACAGTTCTTAAAAATGTCCTCTGACGTAACGTTAGGAGCTAGTGACAATGGATGATGACATATAACAGTGAAGTAGTGGTGTTCCATTTATTAGGGGACAATTTTTATTCCTTCTCACTCTATTTCAAGGGGGAAGGGGAAGGGGCGAGGGGTAGGCAAATGGGCAGAAAATAGAATTGGTATTGGGCCCAAGATTACTTAGCTAGGTCAAAAAAGGAAATAGTTAGGATATTTTAAGGGCTTCCTGCCTATCTTGGACACTATCTTGAAAATGACACCTTCCTAGTGGTCAAAGTTTGATAAACTTTAAGTATGTTATAAAAGACACATAATACTACAAAAAGAAGCGTTTTTAGGGTTAGGTGTTTTTTCCCCCCCATATATGCATATATCTAAATATCCAGCTTGAGCTTGAGTGAATCATGTGCTCATTTTCGTTTTGGCTGAACTATGCAACTGAAAGTTACTTGAAGAAAGACGACAGAAAAGCAAATAATCTTGTTACTTATGTTAACCACTGTTGAATTACCTTCTCTTCACACTGAATTCATTCTGGCTCTGTGTTTTTTGTTGTTGTTGTTGCTGCTGCTGCTGTTGCTGGCCAGCCAGATTGAGCAGTGGATTCCCGCTCAGAATGTTCTCCATACGTATCCTCTCCTCCTCTGCTTTCTGTTCCCTTTCCTTAATTAAGCACACACCAAAAGAAAAATTATGACTTGCGTCAGTTAGATACCAAGCCAAAGAAAAAATGCATAGTCAGGCTGTTCGTAATCCAAAAACAAACCCTCAAATGTTGACCAGGATCGTCCTGTAGGGCTTTATTCTACGATAATGATCAAAGTTGTAAATGCTCAGTAACATTTACCTTCCTCTCTTGCTCCTCAGCTCGCTCCTTTTTGATCTTCTCCAATTCAGCCAGAAGGGCGGCAGTATCATCATCACTGTCAGAGCCGGAGTCAGAGTCATCTTCATCCTAAAACATACACAGACACATTCTTTAAACTGCCGTCACTATCAGCCTGCACATTTAAGCATCTATGAGAGTGCATGTACATCAGTGAGGGGATCATCAGCATCCAGGTTGGCAGCAGGGATCTGATCCAGCCGTGGTCGCTTGGAGGAGGAGGATGAAGATGAAGATGAGGAGGAAGTTGTGTGTTCTAAAAGAAATAAAGTCACTGTCAATAAACAAATCTTGATATCAAGCCAAAGAAATTCACATAAAACAAGCTTTCTCACCTCTTGCTCCTCTGTCTCTGCTCTTAACAGCAACTCTCTCTCTCTCCTCCAGCTCACGTCTGAAATCACGAGCTCTCACCTCTTCTGGAACATCCTGAGTGGGCTGCCTGCAGGGACACACACACACATCAGGATGAGTTTTAGCTTAAGACTTTAGCACACAATCAGACCTTCACACTTAAAGGAATAATTCATTCAAACAGGAACTTTGGTCACTCTTAAGCCATCCAGAATTACTAGAAACAATTTGGAGAACTTTTGTATTGCATCACTATCTCACCAAAGAATTCTCTGCAGTGAATGGGTGCCGTCAGAATGAGAGTTAAAACAGCTGATTAAAAACATCACAATAATCCAGAGTCAACCAGTAAATGTCTTGTGAAGCCAAAAACCAGGAACGGACATTTCCATTAGTTAACATGGATAGAGAATTGTATTTCAGCTGGAAGCAACAATTTAAATGTCTTGATGATGGATTTGTTTCTTCAACAAACTTCAAAAGGGTGTTAATTGGACTGGAGTCATGTGGATCAATGTGATGGGGTTTTTCTAATAAAGAAACAATCTCAACTATATCTTGAAAGCCTTGAGTGTGAGCAAAATTGTTGCTCAAATTTATGGGTGAACTAGGCTACACCTTTAAATACATATAGGTATTATACAAAATCTATCCTAAAAATTAACATATTTTAATATATTATAGATATAAAAATAATATATATATATATATTTGTTTTGGCCAAAAGGGATTTTGTAAAGAACAGCAACTTGACCTGTATTTAATCTTGGTGTGTCCTGGCAGATCTCTGCTGGAATACTGTTTGGACAAAGCACTCAGATCACCCTCTCCTTTGCCCCGTCCTCCTCTTGCGGGCTCAAACGTTGGCCTTGCTGCTGTGGTCATCTTTGGTTACCTGAAACGAATGAGGAAAACACAAATGCCTCATGTCTGATATAGATTCAGGGATATTTCACCTTTTATGGAGATTTCAAATGAATACATGGCATATGATTCTACTATGACTGTAATGCTCAAAAATGTTATGTAGACATATAGTCTGTTGTTCATTTTGTAACAGCAAAAAAAAAATGTTTGAATTTATTAATTAATTTTGAAAATGCATTGATATGCTATTTGAAAAGGATAAATTTTGATTATACATTGTTTTCTGGTTATTTGTCCTTCGTAAGTCGCCGAGAGTTTTAAAACTCGATTTCCTTTTAATTATTATTGGATAAAAAAAAAATCCTTAAAAACAAGGAAGCTGGGAATATTGTACTGAGTGTGACAGGAAAGGTCTAGTGGCTTTAAATGTCTATAAAGTTGTCTCTTTGTATTACTGCGTTTTCATTAAAAACATGCTTGCTTTAGTTCCCCGTCACATTACTTTAAACTCACCTGCAGCAGGACTATATAACTCCAACTCTATTCGTTACTGTCAAACCTATCAACGAGAGCACACGAATTCAAAGCCTTAATGCCGAAAAACTAAATAATTAAGCTAGTTTTTGCTAGCAGAGCTGCTGTTTTTGCTCCCCACTGGTATCCCATCAACCACCGCGACTCAAAAATTGCAGTCACGTGTATGTGAGAGTTACGGTGGCGGCATTGGGACAAACATTGTGACGAGAAGGCAAATATAGCGCGGCCTGCTAGGTACCTCATCACATATTTGTGTAAAGGCATAGAAAATACGAAATAAAAGACCAACCATTTGTATATATTGCTGAGCAGCTTGGATGCAAAAGTACCGATGCCATTGTGGAAATGCGCTCTTCAATCAACCATTATCAATTTATTCCAAGTGAATGGAATTTTACAAACGAAAACTAAATATTTGTTGGTCATGTGACCTGATGTAATATGTCGGCCCCCATGAGGTGACCCGCTGTATGTTTACGTTACAAAAAAACCCCAAACAAACCCACAAATGGTCAGCGTGACCTTTTATCATCATTTTTATTGTTTTCATTATTTAGTTTTACCAAATGCAGGGACAATGTGACCACCTCTTCCTCCAATGCAGTAATTAATCAGTGCAAAGGCTTTTGTTGACTAAACTGGAGTTTAGAATTCCTATAACCCAAAGAGAGTGACTTTTAAAACTAAAAGCAAAAAAACTAGGTTTTAACCTTACACACTCCCCCTTACTTTCAGTACATTAATAAAGAAGGACAGACACAAAATGAGGCTTTACTAGCTTTAATTTTCCTGAAACTTTTGTTGCAGAAAAAAAAAAAAAAAAAAAAAAAAAAAAAAAACGTAAAAAAGTGTCTGACAGTAAAAATATGAAAATGCATGGGGGGCTGGGGGACATAATAGAGCCCTCACTCACTAAACAGCAGTGTCTCATACAGGCCTGCAAAATTCATCTCTGAAATATCACTAATACAAAGCCAAACAAAAGAGTAATCAGTTAATATACAAATCCACACAGTTGACCAGGCAGTAAGACAAGCAGTAATACAGTCTTTCCATGAGAGAGAGAGAGAGAGAGAGAGAGAGAGAACAAAAGAGAAGTGAGCGTGAGAAAGAGAGAGATGAATTTAGCATCTATAAAAAGTGTTCATCATATCCGACACGTTCAATTCTTAACATTTCCGTACATTTGTTGACAGCTCTTCTGCTTCATTCAATCAGTTTTCAGAAGTTCTGAAACGTTTTGCATATGATATCTGAGGCTGGGTTCAGCCAGGGCTCCAGTAATGGCTCTATACAGTATGTCTGTTTTGTAAATACCTGTGATTACTAAAACAGCTGAGAACAGCCAAAGAAAATAAAACAATTATAATAATAAATTGAGATTTTTGCATATGTGACATCATCAGAATAATAAAACACAACACACAGATAATCTGTGAGCAATGGGGGGTGAAGCTTCCTCACAGTAATGACACATTGGGGCAAGGGGTCATTGTGATGGCGTGAGGTCATTGCTATGGTAACAGCAGCGAACTGCTGCTGCGGTCAAACTTCTTGCCTTTCGAGAGTGCTGCAACTTGTTTCATCAATTCTCGGTTCTTCGACTAAAAGACAAAACGCAAACAAAACCTCAGTTGCTGAAAAATATGAATAGTTTAAAAGTAAAAAAAAAAAAAAAAATCAAACAAATGCTAAATCAAACAACAAAAGTATGGCTTCCATAACTATGGGAGTAGTTCACTTGGCTGGAAGTAGTTAACTTCCAGCCTAGGGAGTATAGAAGTCATCCTTCAAATCTTACCAACCCCAAACTTAAAGGGACAGTTCACACAAAATGCAATGCTGGTCACCCTCATGTTATTAGAAACCTGCAAGACCTTCATTCATCTTTGGAAAACCAATGACGATATTTTTAAATGAAAAAGCTTTCTGATCCTCTGCGTATAGAGGCTTTATAAAGTTACAGTTGAACCGCTGATGTCTCATGGATTACTTTACAGATGTCCTTAGTACAAGAGTACTTAGAGTTGTGTTGCTGTCTATGAAGGGTCACAGCTCTCAGATTTTCTCAAAAATATATTACATTTAAGTTCCAAAAATGACTGGAGGTCTTGCAGGTTTGGAACAACACGAGAGGGAGTAATTAATTAAAGAATTTATTTTTGGTTGAACCATCCCTTTAAGAATATTAAATTCTCAAAGTGCTCAAAGTGCAAGTCAAAACATTAACAGACACATTTTCCACAGTATTAAAGTAATAAAAAAAATACAGTTTATTTGTTCTTATCACTTAAAATTATGAAATATTATGATTTGTGATGAGTGTACTGGGTAAGTGACCTGTTGTTGCTCCATGGACTCTTTGTGTGCTTTCTCCATGTTGTTCATCTTCACCCGCATATTTGACTCCTGATACTGAAAGTCTGCCTTCAGCTCCGTCAGCTGAAACAGTAAATATTTAAGAGCAGAAGTCAGCCGTGTGCGTGTGACCAGTTTCATTACCAAACAACATTTCTAAACAAATTAACAAATTAAAAAAAAAAAAAAAAAAAGTAAACATCTTTCGCTTTATGAATCGAAATTTGTACTGAAATGGCCACACTGTGTAGAAGGGCTCCACTGGAACTGGAATACACCACAGATGCAAATTCACATCAATGAAATCTTTATTATTACTCGTAGACTTCTAGTAAGAGTTCAAACATTTGAACATGATTATCACCTCCGGCAGCAAATGGACTGTGCTGCGAGCAGCTGATCAGAAAACAGGATGGTGGCCAGAGATACAAGTCCATTTGAATGCGTTAATGAACACTTATGCATCCTTTAATCTTTATGTACTACTTCCTGGCATCTGATTTCAGAGTTTGTCCTTAATGAAATTAGAAGGACTGTTTAAGTCAAACGATTCTGATTCAGTGAATCATGCTTGTAGCCCAAAAGAGCCGTTGCTACAAAAATGGAAACATTTCATGTGCAAAGCCAGGAAGCAACACCAGAAGTTACCTTCCTGTCTTTCTCAAGGATGGTCTGGTCTCTCTGCTGGAGCATGCGCTTCAATGACATCACTTCCTCTTTCAGCTGACTAATCAAGATGAAGTTATCCGTGCCTCCAGAATCCATTGACTGAGTGATTGAACTACTGGAGGGGGAAAAGAAAAAAAGAAATGTGTTTAACATTTCAGGAGAGAATGTGACAGACAGAGACCATCACAGTGAGAAGTAATTACCTGTCTCCATTGGATGGCTTTGTCTCTAATTTGGGTTTTTTCTTTGGCGTTTCCTTCTGAATGCTGCACGAGGTAAAACAAATTGGAGTCAATGTACCTTAACAACAATCTCACAGCATGCACAAAAACACATTCATCATCCTGAATATTCAGGAAATATTCTCCTTAAACATTACTAGACTATATCTAAATAGACTATAGTAAAACAGCATGCCTCCTGTGTGTATGTAAAATAGACACATCTCACCTCTGCTTCCATAGTCCCTGATCCTGCTCTGGACTTAAAGTACCACTTATTCTGTAACACATACACAGGACATGGGTTTTCAATAAACTGGTTCTTGCGACCGATGCACAGTGATGCTTGTTTGTAAGTGTATTATATTATTATTTATGCTTACTTGTGATGCGAACTTCCATGTCTGTGGTGCTGATGATGATGATGGTGTCTCTGATGTTCCTTCTCACTGAGTGAAGAGGAGTTCGAGTGGGAAGAGCCAAGGCCTTTCCGCTGCTCTTTCGTTTTCTGTAGAACACGACGGTATGACAGTGTGCAGAGCCAACACAAGAGCTTTCCATCCACCTGCAGAAACATAGTATTAATATCATTAAGTGTGCTCAGTTTTCTTATAGCACTTCATACATTGAACATAGCCTTATTTTTACATTCATTTCAGTTTAAAGGGTTTTTCAAAGTAATTTTGCAGTGATTTCATATGTATCTTTATTATTTATCTTATACTTATTTTTTATTTCAGTTTTAGTCGGTTTAGTACTTAATTTCTCAATTTATCATTTTGTTCTTTTATTTAATATTTTAGCTTCATCTCAATAACCAAAAATATCTGTAACATAGTTAGTTAACAATTACACTTCAGGTACTCTCGCACATGCAGTAGCAAGCTTTTGAAGGAATAAAATCACCCAAAACCCGTCATCATTTACTCAAGTAAGTTGTTCCAAACCTGTAGGAGTTTCTTTCTTCTGTTTAACACAAAGAAATATATTTTTGGAAACACTGGTAACCATTGCCTTCCATAGCATGAAATAAAAAAAACATACAAACATTGAAATCAGTGGCCACCAGCAATTGGTCAGTATTTTTGATCGAGTATTTTCTGGTTTGGAATAAAAGATTATAATTTTTTGGTGAACTATCCCTTTAATAATGACAAATGCAGCACAAAAAGTTTCAGCTTAGAGTTGGGCTCAGATTTTCAGAGATTCTGTGAGTCAAAACATAGAGTAGTGTTGAATGGGAAAAATAAATAAATCAGTGCTATTTTGCTTGCTTGCGTAGTCAAAACTGCAGCTGTGTGCCGCAATCAAATTCAAGATACGAGTGTGATATCTACATGGATTTCCAAAATAAATGATGATATTCTCAAACAGGTTCATCTTAATTTTTTTTTTTAATGACACGATAGGACAAAACGGCAAGCATTTCCACATCTATGCATCACAAAATGCACAAAACACTGCTGATCAAAAATCAGTTGTTGGTGGGAGGAGTGGGCTTCAATGATTCAGCTCTGTGTTGTGCTAGCGAATAAACCAACAGCAGTCTTGTGCAAGTTGTCCGGTAATTAATGACAGACATGATTGAGGGATTCATGCTTAACAGAGCTTTAAAAGCTCCTGCTTTCAATGTCCCGAAATCTGGAAACAGTGACTCTCAAATCTGTCAGAGCAGAGTGAATCACATCACACACATGCAGCGTCAGAACACATCCAGTGTGTGTGGATGACTAATAAGAATGTGCATGTGCGAGTGGTCACCTTTCTTCTTCCCTCGTCCTTCCTGTCAAAGGCACACTGCTGCTTGCACTGTTCGCAGGTCTGTGGAGGGCCGTACTTCTTCTCAGAGTTGGTGCAGCGCTGACATTTGGTCCCAATGAATGCAGCAATAATGTTACAGTACTGACATGGCTTCGGCTGGAAAAAAAAAAAAAAAAAAGATGTGCGATGTTAGCGCACACATCTGCACGTTCTCCAGTTATACTCTCAAGTAAACTTACCGTCCCAAACTGTTTGACATTCTGTGCGCATTTCTTACAGATCGTGTTGGTTTTGCTGAAAAAAATGAACGTTTTCCATTAGCACAGAAACTGAGAAATAATTATTTTCCTCACCCTGGTTGAGTGACTGTCTTACCTCTCCTGCTGAAACTCTGACCTGCAGTAGGTGCATTTCACTATAGGGTGTGCAATACGACACTCCTGCGAGGAAAAAAAAACAATCAATGGTACGCTACAAACTTTAAATGTGCTTTAAAGATGTCTCACGCCCGGTGTTTAGATGTGTTCTGTGTACAGTGGAGGGAGATCATTAGAACACTAGTATTTTTACCAGCTGAAAAATGGATTTCTTTTTTGCTGCAGTGGGTCAGTAGGAAATAACGGTTTACATGTCCAAACATACATTTTGCCATCAGTTGTAATAATCCAGTGAGATATTTGTCTGACAACAGCCATTGCTCCACACAGAGATGTGATTTAATCATTACACAGTCTGTCTGGAAATACATGATGTAACAGAACAAACTGATGGGAACTTTGATGAAACCTGAAAAAACTGCTAAAGTGCACCAAGGGCAAAATCTGAATGATCACACCAAATGTTGATTTAATAGAAAATAATTGAAAGGGAAAATTTACTTACGACGTAGTTTTTTTTTTTAAACAGAATACATTTTAGAGCGTTTTTTTTTTCTTTTTCCGAAACCTAAAACATTTTACAGAATTGTAACTTTTCAGGTAGGTTTTTTGAAGCAGCTTTTGGTTTTATCTGTGTCAGTTTGTTCTGTTACTTCATGTCATTTCAGACAGACTTGATGATGATGATATCAGATCTCTGTGTGGAGCACCGGCTGTTGACAGACAAAAATCTCACTGCATTATTACAATTAACGGCAAAATGAATGTTTGGAAATGCAAACTGCTATTTCTTATTGACACACTACATCCAAGAAAGAAAGCCATTTTTAGCTGTGGAAATACTAATAGTAAGCCATCACTGTATGTAGATGTATAAAAAGGTCGCAAAGAATTCAAGGCCAGTGCAGAGATTAGTACAATTACAAGTTCATGTATGACTGCTGGGCTGTATCTTAAAGAATGTCTAAATGCTTCTGCTCTTCACAGTTGAAGATAACACAGCGCTCTGACCTTTAACAGGACGCACAGTTTTATCCCAGACTGATGTAAACAGTGCGTGCATGTGAGCTCTCACCTTGCAGAGCTGCTGGCCCTGCGACAACTCCTCAAACGGGAACCGCTGGTTACACTTGGTGCAGGCGTACAGGGCCGATGTGGCCATCACCAACCCCACAAACACACACTTACCGCTACTGATAAAATATTACTACACTTAACGCCCAGACGACCTTTAACACATGCGTTAAGGTGAGACCTGAGCAGATTCAATCCCAATTAAAACTGCACCTAATCCCGATAAATAAAATGGATCCAACCATCTAAAACTGCTCTGCGAACACTACTATAAAAACATCAGTGGCGTAAACTCATGATTAAAAACTACGTATAAACTGACATATCGCTATACGTGAAAAGAATAACTAAAAACCTGATTTCATATCTCCGTTTTTCTGCTCCTAGTGAGATTTTTTGCTTTCTCCTTTTTGTATCTTAGTCGACGCACGAACCGGATGCGACCTGTGACTACAAAGGAAAGACTCAACAGCCAATCAGATACCAGCGCCAATGGGCGGGAAAAACGGGTTTGAAAAGTCAGCGCCAATCAAAGAGCTCGTCCCGCCTCTTTAAAAAACTACGTATTGTTTTTTGTGACGTGTTTGTGATGTAATGATTTCACCCTTTCTTGAGCATTTTAGTGAAACTGGCAAGCGTCCGACCGTAAGGGGCCCCATTGCGGCTCAGACAGGAAATCAGAATTTTTAATCAGAATAATTAATTTTATAATTAATTCGAATTACATTGGTGATATTTACGGAATATTTAATATGATTACTAGTGATTTCCAGTAGCGTAATCCCTTAAATGACTTAAACTGTAGATAGCACTGAAGATATACAAGAAAGAATTTCAGCAGGCTTGTCAGATTCAGAAAAAAATAAAACAAATAAATAAAGTTTTTTGAACACGCTACCTTTTTAATAATTAATCAAATAAAAAATAAATAAATATCACGTTCGTGGTACTGTGCTCATTGTACATTTATTATTCACTTTATTGGCTCTTATGTGAACCAGACACACCCAAACAATTTGTAAGTGCATGTCATGTACTAATACTCAAACTATTTAATTTTATTTCAAGTTATTTTTAATTTCCCTTACAGAATCTTTCAATTTGTAAATTTTACAGTAAAAAAAATTATATATATATATATATATATATATATAATCGCATACGTTGTAATAAAGATTTTGATTTTAAATCATTTGGCATTTTGATCGCAGTTATTTTGTATTTGCTCCATACAGGCTTATTTATTTATTTTTGTGTGAAAATGACACAAACAATGATTTTAAATATTATTTAAATTCTGTAGAAAGAAAAATACGTTAGCATTATTGCTAAAATAATTGTACCAGTTAGTGCGTCACTCAAGGCAAAATAAACGCGACCGACTCTTCTGTGCGCCTGATAAAAAAAGATGGCGGACCACTCGGTGAGCAAGCGACAGACAGTTGTTTACTATGTAGTCTTGTTGGCGATTTAAATTAAATTTGTTCTGTCTGTGTTAGTCGATGTCATTTATAAACGCGTTATGTCCTCATAGGTTGAGATCACAGAGGGCTGTCGACTTCCAGTGCTACGAAAAAATCAAGAAAATGAAGACGAATGGCGTAAGTATCAGCCTGACAGCTGCGTATATAATGTACACAATAACACACTTCTGCCTTACACATCAGTGCCCGTGTATACAAAAACAGCTACATGCGAATATTAGTATAATAACATACATCTGTATTTTTATATATGTAGATATTGACGGATTTAACTGTTTGCTTGTCCAACAATAATATATAATTTCTTCCCTGCACAGCTTTGGCTGAAATTCTCAGTGTCAAAGACATATCTGGAAAAAAGCTTTACTATGTCCACTATATTGACTGTGAGTATTATTTATTAGCTTTTGTCAGACTTACCTGATTTTTTGCCTTCAGAGTGTGAATAATTCCAAATTGAGCTTTTCAATTCAAAGCTTGCTAATTTTTTATTTATTTTTAATGGAAGTCAATAAGCGACTGGATGAATGGGTTACTCCAGACCGACTGGATGTTAAGAAGCTCCAGTTTCCCAAGAAGGAGGCAAAGACTCCCATGAAGAATGGGCTGCCTGGGTCTCGCCCAAGCTCCCCAGAGAGAGAAGTGGTAAGAGAATCATTTCTGTAGCTCTAGATGTAGAATCAGCACTGCCCCACATCAGTGGTAAAGATGTACAGTAAATCATACACAGCTGTTTTCATGCTGTTCTGTCCGTTTATCATCTCTCACTCTCTGTTCAAATTTAGAAGAAGAGTCTAGATCTCCATGTTCAGTCTGCTTCAGCTACTTCAAGAGGCAAAACCCTCCCCACACCGGTACAGAAGATCCCTACCCATTCCTTTTTTATCAGCAAGAGTTTATTATGAATGAGCTAAATTAAAGACTCATTTGAATAAGCTCAATATACACTTTTCAGAGTGTGAGGGATGCAGTTTTTGCCTCATCTCGATTTAAAGTGCAGATAGCAATGAATAGATTTATTGCACAATAATGTTAGCATTGTATAATAACACAAGATAAAGTCTTTGTTACAAAGTCATAATGTACATCTAAAACACTACATACATTTCTAGAATTAATTACACGGGGAACTGAGTTGTTGTGTTATTCGTAAATCAGATCCCATCAATCAGAACATTACTGATCATTACTCATTACCCTTTATTTATTTTCATGAGGTAAGTGGCAGATGTTCACTCATGTTAATGTTGTTCGATATAATGCATTTTATTACCTTTTTCTATTTTAGCACTCACTTTCTGTGCAGAGAAAAAAGTAACTGCTGTTTCTGTTTGATCCTACAGAAAAGAAAAGCAGAGTCGGTCTCTTTGGCCACGCAAGTGACCGTAGCGACTCCAGTGCCTTCACTTCCTGCTTCAGCGGAAGCGAGTCAGGCCTCTGTCTATCCAGCAATGAGAGAATCCTCTTTCAGCATTAAATCCAGAGACGAGCATGAACCACTCACTCCTCTCACCACAGTAAGAAACGATTCAAGAATGATTTGTCTCGTTTTACCTAATATGTAATTAAAGAAATATTGAATTTAAATGTGATAATTTTTAGGTATAAAGACGTTTTAAAATATGGTTTTAAAAATCGAACTTTTCTTTATCGCCTCTCCTGGAAGAATGGTACATCATCCATCCAGCGTCATCTCATTCCTCCTCAGCCTGGGAGAAAAAGAAAAAGTTGTGGAGGGACAGATGAGGTATGTCGAGCAGCAAAGAAATGCTTATTCTCAAAATCAAAAATAAATCACATTTAAAATAAAACAAAATCGTTGTTTTTTTTTTGTTATTTATCAAGAAGACGATGCTGTAAAATATTCAGCATCTGTTTTAGAGCACTTGTCTTCTATATATATCTTACTTTAATTTAACAACAGTACTATTGTTATAGGTGATACACTGTGTTCTGTAAAACTTCTGTACAGTTACATTAATAACCAACACTGACTGCTAGTAAGAATTGAGAACTGGGTTCCAACCAAAACCACTTACCTTCCTCCATTCAGATTTCCCAAAGCTTTGCAACCCCTTGTGTTTTTTCTAGATGGTAAAGATCTTCCAGAATAACAGCCCCCGCTGCTCCACCGTCTATTTGCTGCCAGGAGAGGTCCGGCTCCTTTACTTTCCATTGCTTTTGCTTTGGTTTGAGTGTCTTGTCAGATTAAGGGCTGTTAAAGAATCAGGTTCTAAACAGAATGGATTCTGTAAATAAAGTAATAGAATCGGTTGCACTAAATAAACCTATATAGTTTTGTAAAGAAATCTGGTAAATCTGAGTTCTTAAAAGTTTATATGAATTTCTTTATTTAAATATGAAGCACAGTTACTGTCTTCATGTATTGATGTTTCATACTGTTCTCTCTGTCTCAGGACTCTCAGGACAGTTCAGATGGAATCCCCACTGCCCCACGCATGACCGGTAGCTTGGTGTCCGACCGCAGTCATGATGACATTGTGACACGAATGAAGAACATAGATTGTATTGAGCTGGGCCGGCACAGACTGAAGCCTTGGTACTTCTCTCCGTACCCACAGGAGCTCACTTCTCTGCCCATTCTCTACCTCTGTGAATTCTGTCTCAAATACCTCAAGAGCCTCAAATGTCTCCAAAGACACTTGGTAAGTAGTTGGACAATTGCAGGCTTAAGGTGCTGTCACGTTAGTCAAATTAGTATTTTTATTAATTTGATTATTGTCCATAGTGCAGCCATGCTTAAAGTACACCACACACTGAAGTCACATTTAAACCAAGCAGCTTTCAGTGCTTGGACAATGCAGTGAATTTACATAACCAGCTTCAACACCAGTGCAGTCTACCCTCATGTAAAATTCTGGATTGCACAGATTGCCATTTTGCAGTTGTAAATATGACCAAATCTTTAAATAGATGATATAGCTGACCATATTTTGTATATAAATATTAATAAGTTTAACACAACTATAACATCTGCTCAAACTTTTACAGACAAAATGCAACCTGCGGCATCCACCAGGAAATGAGATCTACCGCAAAGGAACCATCTCCTTTTTTGAAATAGATGGAAGAAAAAACAAGGTGTGTGATGAGAGCAAGATGACAAAATTAGAGTTTGGATTAGTGAATGATGTAAAGTGGCTAAACATAATCAAGAATATGTAAATGTTGTTGTTTGGACACTTTTCCTTTAACAGTGTGCACTTTATACTTTATATACATCTTGTGTGGTATTTTAAATCTATTTTAAATCATCTCTTTCACTGTTTAGGCGTATTCCCAAAATTTGTGTTTATTGGCCAAATGCTTTCTGGACCATAAAACCCTCTACTACGACACAGACCCTTTTCTCTTCTACGTTATGACAGAATATGACTCGAAGGGTTTCCATATAGTTGGCTACTTCTCAAAGGTATATTTAATCTCTGCTGGCATTGGTTTTGGTGTTTTTTTTTTTTTTTTTTTTTTTTTTAATCTTTTAAACAATTGCTTTTGCTGTATTTAAAATGAACACCTCTTGGCTTGAGGGCACTGTATTAAATGTTTTTTTTTTCTTGTTTACTAAAGGAGAAGGAATCAACAGAAGACTATAATGTGGCCTGTATCCTGACCTTGCCACCTTATCAGAGAAGAGGCTACGGCAAACTACTAATTGAGTTCAGTAAGTAATTTTACAGTTTTCACAACTACCCAAATTGTTTTAAGTCAAAAACATAGATGCTCAATAATCTTTGCCTCAATGTTAATATAATAAGCCCTTAATGTTGTAGGCTTTCCTTAAAAAACACATCTTGTCTAAAAGGTTATGAGCTCTCAAAGGTGGAAGGAAAGACAGGCACCCCAGAGAAACCTCTGTCTGATTTGGGCTTGCTCTCGTACCGTTCATACTGGTCCCAGACCATTCTGGAGATACTCATGGACCTCAAATCAGAGAATGGAGAGCGACCACAGATCACCATCAAGTATGTGCCCACTGTTTCTATTGTATTCTGGAAATACTTTTTGGATACCGTTTTTAGCATTGTGCATGCTTTTGATGTTCTCAGTGAAATAAGCGAGATCACGAGTGTCAAGAAAGAGGATGTGATCTCAACTCTTCAATACCTCAACCTCATCAATTACTACAAGGTAAAAATATCACTTTCAAAGGACACTTCTCAATTCAAGGTCTCGATTTGGATTATTTTGAGTTGGAAAAATCAGAAATGAGCATTAGTCAGATTTGCTCTTCTCCATTGCAGGGTCAATATATCCTCACCTTGTCTGAAGACATAGTGGACGGTCATGAGCGTGCCATGCAGAAACGCCACCTCCGCATTGATCCCAAATGCTTGCATTTCACTCCTAAAGACTGGAGCAAGAGGGGCAAGTGGTGAGGAACGAAGGAGGGCCGCTAGCTCACAGATACAGACAGGAATTAAAACCAACATAAATACTGTAAATGGTCTTGTATTTATGTACTTTTATGGGTTTTATAAAAAGCACTTGTCTAAAAAATATTGAGCCGCCTAAAATGTAACTAAATGTGATGTGTAAATAAACAGTCTGTTTGTACTGTTTGGGATTTTTAACACATTTTCTTAGTCACTAAAGATGAAAAGACATACAGTAGGATTGCTTTGGGCATTATCTGACATATGTTATGCATTACATGTAATTAATCTTTTAAATATTAAGTTACATGCGTTTATAAATCAGGACCCTGCTCTAGTTCCATGTAAACATCCTCACATGCCTGAAACACCATAGAGCCACATACTGTATCCATATGTAGATGTTTTATCGCTGTGGACGACTCCCAGTTGAATCGATGTCAACACGTTTTATTTGTCAATAATGTTAATGTATAAGCAAAAGTTAGATATAGAGCATATCTATAAGATGATTATATTGTGTTCTTTTAAACAAGCCCAAGAAAGTTGGAATTTCAAGTAACGACAGAAGCCTGTATGCAAAACCCTGAGGCTGAAAAACTGGCCTCAACTTCCTGCTGCAACAAGTCCTAATGGCATCACAATGGTTTTGTCATGTGATGTGCAGAGTTCTACTACATACAGCTCATACAGTACAAGCCCTAATATGCTTCTAATATGTATTAGTGCTTTAATAGTTTTAATAAATGTATTAATATAATACTAGTATGAAACCGTTTTAGTGATTAAAAGCTTCTTCCGTCCATCCAGCCAGCTGGTAGCAGCGAGGTGAATGTTAGTGTGTGAATTTGCATCACTGCAAGAATCATGAGAACCGTGTGACATGCTCACACATTGATGTGGGCATCTACATTCTACAAAGCCTAAACAAAGGTCTGCACAGGTGTGATGGAGCGTGTGGGAGACCCCGCCCTCTCAGAGGATGACGAGGCTGTACGATTGGCCGCTTCGCGCTGCAGCTCTTCCACCCTCTTCTGAAGCTCTGCACGTTTTGCTAGCAGCTCTTTGTAGCGCTGATGGACAGGCTCCTAAAATACATTTTTCAACAAAATTAGTATTTCAAACCAAACATAGACAGCACAAGCCATTTGAAAACCAGAGTAACATAATTCTGGGTTATCTTGATTCACATTGCTCATTTCGCATGGGGTTAACAATTAATACTAGGTATTCATTACTTCAAACTGCACATTCCTAAACCCTAAATTCCTAACATTGTTTTTTGTGAAGTTTTTCCTGATTGGATTTTCTTCATTCATTCACGTTGTCTGTCACCAGTTGATATTTTTCATTTCAAATACTGAAATGTTGAACGACCATAACCATCCAACTCCAGCTGTAAGCAGTAAATTATCTTTTACCCGGGGTTTAATGCAGAGTTTAATTACAATAGCTTGGTGTTTTAAGTGCAGTGTGATATGCCTTAATGTGTCTTTCAAAAATCAGACAAATGTGAGCAAACGTTAGCTAACAGAGTCGGATAATAAACCTAAATTATATTAAGCCAGGACTAGACCTAAGCTAATTTAGGACATTTAAGAATTTTTAGAAACATGTCTTAGAAAAATGCATGATCTGTGAGCATTTTAAGACCTGACAATGACGTATTTTAAGATATCTCAGTGCAAGCCTTTTCCAGTTTACACAGCTATTAACATTGGTTTTAATCCAAACTAGTGTAGGACTAGTCTGCCCCAAAGTGTCCACACATTAACTCAAGACTTTAGTTTACCTGTGGTTTCATGCGAGGATTCCAGCGTATATAGTAGGTGACCCAGAGCTGGAGGTGTCGTATACCAACGGTGGGGAAGAGCACATGTGAAGGATAATGTACATATAGCGGATTCACAAACTCTTCCAGCTGGCTGTTCACAAACGACCATAGAGACACTGTGTGCTTCGGGACTTCCTAAACACAAAACGGACACACACTCATATTTATGGAGCTTATAAATAAACACAAGTCTCACACAAACAATGATGGTGAATAATCCACTGTATATTGCTTTGGATAAAAGCATCTGCTAAATTACATGATGATCCACTAAAGTTAATCGTCATTATTCCTACTAATGCAAACCGAGTCTCATCCACACTCTTACCTCTTTAAGTCTTTGCTGCTCACTGTTACACACAAATGTGCCAAAAAGACAGCTGTAGAGGTGATCCAGTATTGTTATGAGGAAATACTCATTGAACTCGAAAGCTGCAGGAAACTACAAACAAATGCTTATTACTTATACAGACCACATAACATACACTGAAGACATGGACAGGTGTTCCTCTGGAAACTCTGGGTTGTTTTGCACTCACCTGTCTTGTCATCTGCCAAACACAGTCAATGAACTGCAGGAAGATTGGTGAGCGATCGGCATCTGTGTGATTCTTATCACCATGACCTACTCGCTGTACACACAAAGTATAATAATGTTCAAAAGTGTGGGGTAAGGAAGGTTTTTCTTTCTTTTTTTTTTAAATACCAATAACTAAAAATTCACACAAGATATAACAATGACAATGTAATTTTTAATAAGGTTTCTGGAGTAACTGTGCAGCTCATAAAACAAAGAAATTGTCCATTAATCAATATAATGGTATGTGCTTAGATACCAATGCACTTATACAGAAGTGCACTGTGAAGCAGTCATTATGTAGTAAACAGTGAATGAATTAACAAGTGAGCACTTTGGGATACAGGAGACCTTCTATTCCTTCACAGTGTTGCTTGTTGTTGTATCATGTAAACTACACCTACACCACTGACCTGTTGGAAGCGGTGACCGAAGCTGAGCCACTCTTTCTCCAGCAGAATCTGAAAGCCTCTTATGGTTCTGTAGTGAGAGTCCAGCATTATCAGGGCCAGTGAGGTCAGCTGAGGAGTTCTGTCCCAGCCGTCACTGCAATGAACCACCACTGAGGTCTTCCCAGACTCCACTTTATCAGCTATCCTTAAAGCTCCAGCCAGAATCAACTATCACAGACACACACACACAATCAGTGCCACATTCATAGTTCTCATGTTCCTTAACATTCAGGAAAGGCGATTGATATGATCACTCTCGTTTCACCTTAATATGCTCCAGCCAGTGGGTGGACTCCAGATTGGAAAGCCAGTGAGATTCTTCAATGTTGGGATAGACGACCTCCTTCAGTTTCCGTAACGACTCGCGCATTACATGAATGTTGTGGATATCCAGAAATACCAGTTCAGCGTTTTGATAAGCATCCTCACTCTCGTACCCACCACCTTTCATCTAAAATACACATGGACACAAGACTTCAAAATGTCCCTGTCCTTCAAAACACACACTTAAAACAAAAGCGAGTGCCTACCTTGTTAGCTGCAGCATTCACACTTGGTCTGGCATCGAATATGAACAGTTTGTGTGATTGAGCGTTTGCGTCCATAATGGCCTGAAGGAGCTTCTCATCTTCTTTGCAGCGCCGACCGTTCTGGCCCACCATGGGTTGACTGGCACGAACCACAGCGGCCTGACTCTCTGGGTGGATCCATGACAGCACCTATAGCCAATATAGAGCCAATAGCTTCAGTGGTGAGGCCCAGGGATGAATAAATGTACGCACACAGACTGACGTGTGTTGATTCAGAAATGTCTCATGATACTGACCGGAATGCGCCCTTTGGCCCTAAAGCTGGAGACGCGTCGCAGTTCCTCATCAGTAATGGTTACTGGGACAAACAGTGCTGCTGGGTATGAATCACACAGCTCGTAGTGATCATTTACTTTGGAGATCCTCCAGCTCTCGTTTGGAAGACCCTGCAAACACACGCACTTGTATTTAAAACAGGAGTCACAATCACTTGATTCTCATTGCTTAATCACAGCATTATTCAGAAAATATTTTTGCATATTGATGTTACGCAATATCCCAGGCAAACAATATCATTCGTGTCTCTTCATTCTATAATCATTCTCATTATGTTCAAATAATTAAATATTGGTAAACAGTTATACTATTTTTAGAATTACAAATTTTTCATGCAAGAAATATGATATGGATACTATAATACAATAAATATTTGTATATGCTGAATCGTGTCATTATTTTATTTCTTGATTACCAAATATTAAATGGGTAAGTACCTGTGATACATACACTATCTTTGGTACCTTAAAGGTACATATTAGTACTTCAAGTGTACATACTTGAACCTAATAGGTACAAAATTGTACCTTTTTCCAAAGGTAACACCCCAGTGACAGTTTTGTACCTTCATTTCTGAGAGTTAGTTCATTAGTTCAAAACAAAACACTCAGGGTGATACCAGCCACCTGTGCTTTACATTTACTCTAAAGGGGTTTATTTTGCAAAAAAATATTGGATGACTACATATTACCATGTTGAATAAATGCAGACTGTACCTGTCTCTTGTATTCAGCCAGCGGATCATATACCTTCCACCCATTCTCAGGAAACACCTGCTTATACTCAAATGCAAAGAGGGACTAGACGAAGAGAAAGGAAGGAGACAGACAGGGATACCAATTCATTTTAGGCTGGTGCTCAATCAGTTAAATGTGGCATCGGAATCATATTATATATGCTGGATTAACATATACGTTTCTCACCATGCCGTTTGACACCGGAAAGGCAAACTTCATCAGAACCTCGAACACTGACTTCTTTAGTGAGTCCTCAGGCTCCTTGTGCACAAAACGTAGATTCCTCATATCCTACAAGAAATATACATTAAGCAAAAAAAAAAAGATTTTGTAAGGGTTCATTTAATGCCCAGCTAATATTTTTATATTATTTCATATTATAAATTTTTTTATTTTCAGCATATGTGCCAATGTTCACATTCACAGACATGACATAAAATGACTAAAACCAAATCTATATTAAAAATAAACATACTACAATAATATATTTATACATATATATATATATATATATATATATATATGTGTGTGTATATTATATATATGTATGCATTTTTATGTAGTTTAAGGTCATTCTTCACATTCTTGAGCTTTATCTAACAATTATATTTCAGCTTTATTTAGTGCTTTGAGTTTGAGAAAGGCATTACTAATCAAGTGTATTATTACATATATAAACAAAACTATTTATTTAAACCTTGCAGACAAGGCCATACGAGACATCTCCTCTGCTCGTTGCCGTTCCAATCTTCTCTACTCTGCTCACAACTCCCAATGGTAGATCAAGCCCAAACACCGGCTCCTAGGCAACAAATAAGGTGATTAAAGTCTTCAGTTTAAAAATTCTTTACAGATATCATACAGAAACAACATGAGAGTATGACTCTTACCCTGTCAGTGCATCTAAAGAAAAGTCTGTAGTTAGTGACGGTCAGAGATCCTCTAACAGGCCCGACGAACGGACAAATGTACGTCACGTCTTTAGCTGTGGACACAAGCAATAAACATGCATATTTAAAACATCAGAATGAATCATGTACAGAAGTCAGTATAAGGTACCACAAATACCGGAATCCTGAACCAGTTCCTTTGGCAGAAGAGGAAGTTCGCCTTTACTGGGGTCTTTGTAGACCTGCACACAGAAGAACACGAGATCAGGGCGAAGGAACTGAGACTTAATCTAAACTTACATTTACACTGCCGTACCTTTTCAATAGCCTTTCCTTTACTCTGTGAGGAATATAAAAACAGATGAGGTTCAGTTATAGGAAGAGTTCAGGACATACCATATTTTTAAGAACAGAATAAGAAATGCTGGGCCGGACTTTGGTCCTGACTAACCCGCAGCTCTGTTTCGGAAACCCTGGTGCCAATGGAGCGGTCCGAGCGTGTCGTGGCGGAGCTGAAAGGACATCAGAGGATAAAGAAAGTTTTCTCAGGAATAAACATTCTGTCATCAATACTGATCCAACAACCTCAGCCGTCATCCACTATCAGTACATCTGCTTTCCTATACAGTGGTGTCATTCTGTCTGACATCTCCTTTAATATACAACAGATTAGTGAAAGAAAGCAAGTCAAAATAATGTTGAGCAACTAACTACTGACAGGATTTTAACTCCTGAGTGAACTAATGTTATTCCTTCCGACAAAGAAAAAGTTACACTGCACAAAAAGCTTCAAAAACATTCTTAAAAGCGGTTTTCATACAGCGAATCGTGTATTGTAAATACTGATTCGGTTGATTCAATTGATTCAGATATGTTTATGTTTTGTCTTGGTAACGTTACCTGCACAGAGACTCCACACTGTCCACACTGCCGCTCTCCTCCATCCCGAACCGCGCCACTAACAAAGTTGTCAAGTAAACGTAACCCTGTTAAATTACTGACTGTTCAGTGCGGAAACTTAGCGAACACAAACAGCGGAAGCTGCCATGTCTTCCCAGAATTCCTCTAGGTGGGGCTGGCAGTGCGCGCTCGCGCGATGGGCGTTTGTGGCCGTGAGCGCGTGTTTGTTGGACTTTTTTTTTTTTTCCCACAATCTGAAACACAAACGCCAGAATGAGCGTAAAGTTAAATATAATTAAATATTAAATAATAAGTTAAATAATATTTATTAGCTTACCTAAAATGTTAATAAAAAGGTCAACTGAATAAAATATAATATAAGAAAAGGAAAGGGGTAAGTAATAATAAAAAATAGACTAAATGTGAAGTTCAAAATTAATACAAAAATGAACAGTTCTTTGAAACATGTATGTATTTAACATTGACAATATCCAGATTTAATTGTAACTTGGTTACTTAAATATAAAGGATAAGCTCAGTGACTGTACAATCTAACATTGTGGACAAGCAAACAAAGGACAAAATTAGTTAAAGTTTGGTTGTTATTTGCTCATTTCCAGTAATAAGTTCCTAGTTGACTGAAGTTTGTTACGAATCCTTATAAAATTAATAAAAGTAATCTACCTTCTTGTATGTACCATTTACATCATCAAAAGTAAATGCAATTAGTAATATTTTCTTTTCATAAATAATAAGGATTTGGTCCATTTGGATGACCTTTCCTTTTGGAGCTGCTGGATGTGAAATCTGTGCTTAAATATTTATCTAAAACCGGTTTTGCTTTATACACATTTGTGCAATGACTGGATCAACAGTAACCTTTCCTGCATCCATATGGTTATGAATGCGTGTGAAAGCAAATCTATGCACACGCTTGTGTATGTGAGTTGGTGTGTGTTCATGTGTAAAATGCGTTTGTACATAATTTGCGTCACAGTGTCTGCTGGTGGGTGTGTGCCTTGGATCTGATCTGAATGGTTAAGGACGGGCAGCACAAGCATCTTTTGTGTGGAGATGTTTGTAGTGGGGTGAGTAACAGCGTGACACGAGTGATTAGCAATGCAAAGCTCCGGTACTGCACCATAATCTGCACTGGGGAAACATCAACCCTTTCCTGTTCGACTTCAGCCTCTTCTTCTGCTCAGGGACCTCACCAACCGCAGGTAAACATCAGCCAAATACCAACCCTATCAAACACAGTACTAAACCTAGCAATTAAACCCTGTCATAATCAACTACCAATCATGTTCAATCCAGCAACTCAATAATCATCCAACTACCAAACCAGTCAAGTCAGCATGAAACACCCATGGTTTAATTCTAATTATGAGAGTATACAACCACTTGTGGATCATGGAATATACTTCACATAAATTAGAATAATATATTAGTTTATAAACACTCTGGGAAACTAAAAAACTGTATTTGAAGTAAATATGTTGATTTCTGGTGTACTTGTTTGTTCAGGATGTTGCTTTTCTCTATATTGTAAAACAAATAATGGTTTCTTATTAGCATTGATAGTTCTATGAAGAACAATTAACACCTGTGGAACCTTTCCATTACACATCTTTATAGTACAGAAAATAGAAATGAATAGCTCCTTAAACTAAGAGGGGAAAATGTTCTTTTAAGAACTGTTCTCTGAAAGGTTCTTTAGGGAATCAAAGAAATGTTCTTTATAATGGTGAGAAAAACTTTTTGTAACTTGTATTTGCAAGAGTGTATGATGACATCTATCACTGTATTTTATTAAAACAATAATAATACACAATCCACAATGTACTACTAGTAGATTTCTACTACCAAAAGTAATAAAACATAAAAACACTTTGCACTGATTGAGATGTAGAAGACCATTTTAAGATATTAATTTGCGCGCACACACACACTAAAAGCATATTCTATGATGTAAATGGTAAATTTATAGAATAATTAATATTATATGAATAATAATATTTTATTACTTTTCAAATGGTTATATATTATGGGTGTTTGCAAACTGAACTGTTGACATATTTATATTTAACTACCAAACCCATGACCTATTCTAAACCTCTATACATTAGAACCATCTCAAATCTGATTTCATTCATAATGAATGTTCTTGTATAAAAAATGTTGCATGGTCCTGTGAGGTCAGAATGTTTAATATTACACAAATCAATGAGGCAGAAAGGCAAAAGCTGGAAGATACTCTGTGACCCGTATCACACAAATACACACATCTAAGCACACACTCTTGTTCTGTGACTGAACCCACGCTTTCATTGTGTGATGGGAGAATGACATTGGCTGTGAGTTTGCCGGTCACATGGGTGGTTGTGCCTTCATAAATGGCTGCTGCAAGCTGGAGACACTCTATCTGACAGAAGTACACACACACACACACACACACACACACACACACACACCGGAGACACGGCGGGTCTCAGAACCCCTCTACACGGGCTCTGCCCATGCCACTAACACCACCTGCGGAGCCTGGTAATGCTGAATACTGCACAAATATCTTTCTCTTACTCGCTTTCTCTATGGGAGGTTTACTGCTGCTTTCTGCTGTAGATGTGGTGGTATTTTATCCTTGCACATGCTTTTCTTGTAAAATCTAAGTGATTTTGAGCGTACATCGAGTAGCATACAGTCCTGAAAAATCACTTGTGAATGTATTAGCATTTAAGTCCATTGTGAAGGCATATTCTAAGCTCATTTTCTTGCGTTGTGCATTTTTCTAAAGATCTATTTTTATATTGCCTCAGACGTGGTCATTATGAGTTTCTTATTACGACATCTATATGGTTATTGAGCAGTAATAAGATGGCTTAAATCAAGATTTTGATGTGATATATGGTTTTATGCATGTCTTTTTTAAAGGCATCTCTTATGTTGAACAAAATGCTTTTGTTTGATTATAAATTGAGTAAAAGCAGTGATGTTGTGAATACTAGCCTACAGTTTAAAATAACCGTCTCTATTTTAATATTTTTAAAATGTCAATTCACTAATGTGATGGTGAACTTTGTGAACAGCAGCCATTTTTGCAGCTTTCAGTTTGATCCTTTAGAAATAGTTTTATACACTGATTTGGGGCTTAACACACAATGATCAGTGTTGAAAATAGTTGTGCTGCTTAATTTTTTTACATGGAAACACAATTTATTTTTTATTTTTTGATTAACATAGAGTTCAAAAAACTGCATTCCAGACATTTATGTAAAAATCTATTGCAACATTTTTGATTCTTTTAATGTGTCCTTGCTCAATAAAAGTATGATTGTTATTTTTTTAATCCCATAATTTTGTATTGATGTGTGTGCATATATAAAATAACTTTAAAATATGCCACATCATACGCTGATCGCTGTATGATGCGTCCTCCGTCAGGTTGATAGTGGCTTCTGTTCTAACCGTATGTGTGTGTGTGTGTGTGTGTGTGTGTGTGGACATTTTGGCCGCTTTTCATTTACTGAGGCCTCTTTGAGGGTTGGTTTTAGGAATCAGGTTATAATTGGTTAAAGGTTAGGTTTAGGGTAAAGATTTGGGTTTTGTTCCAACCCTGCTCCAACACACATACATGTAGTTTTCAAATAAGCCTAAAAGACTTGATTAGTTCAGGTATTTCTAATTAGGGCTGAATCTAAACTCAGCAAAGGCCCAAGTTTGATGCCATTAGTTTAGGGTAAGGAGCTAGAGCTAGCATTGAGTTAATGCATGTCCTCACAAAGATAGCTACAGAGTTGTGTGTGTAATAACAGTGGACTGTTTCTTCGCCTTTCAGATCTGGAACCAAAAATGAACTGGGCGTCTTTTTATGCCGTGATCAGCGGCGTGAACCGGCATTCCACCGGCATTGGGCGGATTTGGCTGTCTGTCCTCTTCATTTTCCGGATCCTGGTTCTGGTGGTGGCGGCTGAGAGCGTGTGGGGAGACGAGAAAGCGCACTTCACCTGCAACACCCAGCAGCCCGGCTGCAACAGCGTTTGCTATGACCATTTCTTTCCTATCTCTCACATCCGACTGTGGGCGCTGCAGCTCATCATGGTCTCTACCCCTGCCCTGCTGGTCGCCATGCACATTGCACATCGTCGGCACATCGACAAAAAGTTGTATCGCCAAGCTGGCCGCACCAGTCCGAAAGACCTAGAGCAGATAAAAAACCAAAAGATGAAGATTACTGGGGCCCTTTGGTGGACGTACATGATCAGTCTGCTGTTTCGTGTGTTATTCGAATCCGCTTTTATGTATCTGTTCTACATGATTTACCCAGGATACAAGATGTTCCGGCTAGTAAAGTGTGACTCGTACCCGTGCCCAAACATAGTCGACTGCTTTGTGTCCCGACCGACAGAGAAAACAGTGTTCACTATATTCATGCTCGCCGTGTCCGGGGTCTGCATCCTGCTCAACATCGCAGAAATCGTCTTTCTTGTTGCCAGGGCTACAAGTCGTCATCTCAATAACTCAAAGGATTCCGCAGTAGGAGCTTGGATCTCTCAGAAACTGTGCTCCTTTTAGAAGCGCTGGTCCACTCACTCTTCGAAAGCTATTATTTCACTCAAACACCTAATGTTCACGAGGGCTAATATCACTGAGCATGCTTTTTTTTTTTAGTTTTATAGGCTAACTCAGAATACTGTTTAAAATGTGTACTCCACGCTATTTTAGATAAATACTGAAATAAATTCACACTGCTGTATGAAATCATTCTACTCACACTGTCTCTAAAAATAGACTACTACAACAATAAAATAAAATCGTAATATTTGTGGTTTGATAAATCTTTGTTTGATGACAAGGATTTAGATTTTGTTTGGCAAATGTCAACAAAAACAAGTTTGTAAGAAAGATGTTTCACCTGTTCCAATTTATTCATCAGCTGTAGGCTGGATTCCAAAAGTCTTACAATTATTTAAATTTACTTCTATTAACATAATCTTAATTTGAAATGCTAAAACACTAAAAAATAAAGATGTACAACATTAAACTGACCTCTTTTTTTATTATAACATCAGCAGGCCATTAAGGCTGTCTAGTGATCTTGAAGTCAAAACTGTTTAGAACCACTGGATTCTAAGCACCATTTAATTTACAGAAACTCAGCACTAGCAGGTTTATAATTGCTGTAATGTCTCCACATGCTCCTGTGTTGCCAAGTATTTAATGATTTAGATTCGTTATGAATTCAGGCATTATTTTTGTATTATTTTAAAAACCCTTGTGTGTCAAACAAATGTTTATAAAGTTATTCTCTTGATCGCACAAGTAAAAATTCGAAATGTTGTTTTTTTACTTGTAGGTCTGTACAGGGCATTACCTCTTGGGGGCGATGGAGCTCCAAAAGACCATAAAGCACAGTGACTCTAAAGTTTTTAGCCACTTTTGCAAGGTCAGTCTCTCTGAACCAGCATTAATAAAGTGCTTTTTATGGACATAACGCTGATACCTTTCTGATAAATGACAGAAAATCTGTTTTAATAATCTTTTGTTTAAATTGCTGGTAGTATTTCTTTAGTATAATTTAGACTGACCTACATTAGTCACAGTGGACACCAGGTTCAGTGGTATAATTACTGAATATTTATTACATTATTTAACACACACACACACACATACACACACACACACACACACAGTTCTTTTAGATTCAGTGAAATAAGCATGACATTTTATTCCTTTATTCCAAGTATTTCATTCATTTACATTTTGTTTTACAGCCTATACACATACAATCTGACTTAGCAAAAAATGAATGAAATATTCTGCGCACCTGTTTTGAGTCATGGGTCTTGTGTCAACAGTCAGCTGAGTTTACCTGGACTTGGAGAATGTAAAAAATTCCCTGTCCTCTGTCAGACAAATACAAATTTGTCATTACAAATACAAATACAAGCAGAGGGACACAGTGTCGCCTCCTGTCTACCTCTTGCTCTTTAACTTCTGTTTGTTCTAAACACGATTTGAAAAGGAAAAAAAAATAGAAATACAAAAAGACACTATGTTTCAGTTGCTTTTCTTCAAAAGGGAGGAATGTATGTGGAATGACAGTGACCTGTGAGCTCTGCCATTGGTCCTGACAGCTGTCACTCATCCGAGAGGCTCTGAGAAACAAGGCAGGTGGTACACTCTTCAAAATTCTCCCTAGGGATTGTGTTCCCTGCCAAAATTAACCCCAACACACACACACATAGATGCACACACATATATACAGTGTATTTGTATGGGTCAGTTCTCTCTTTCTGTTTGAGCCAGTGTTGGAGTACAGAAGAAAGTGTATGTATGACAGAAGAAGTACAGCACAGCGTCCAGACTTGTAGACTTATTACTATTTATGCATGAGGGGATCATTCTAACTCTGGACTTTTAAGAAAGGTGAGTCTCAAGCTATAGAACTAACTTACTCTCATATATACACACACACACACTTACACAGACCGATACGCAGGAATATCATCTGTCAGAATTAAATCAATTTAATATTTTTACATACGTAATATTTACTTTGAACAGTTTTTGATTCCTTTCATTTGTCAATCTATGGATTTATATATAAATATATGGCTTAGGAATAGTAGAAAATATTGTCAGAACCATCAGATTTTAGGAAGCAAATATTAAACTATATTTAGTATTATGACTAATGCAATAATTCATATATGACTCTGTGTGTGTATTTATTTGTGAATGACTAATCGCAGTGTGTCTGGGTGATTATCTGAGAAAGGGGTTATATTTTAGTATAGAAATACCTGTTTGATGTTTGTGTGTGTTTTAGTGCTAAGTTAACTCAGTAGCTCAACTCAGGGGCTTCTAGATTCATACATTATGGTAAAATACACTTATAACTTTATTATTGGAATATATGTACATAAAGGACAGGGTTTTCAAACTAAGGTCCAGGGACAAGCAGCAAGAAATAAATTAAATGATAAATCAAATTAAATTAAAAAGTCTTTTGTCTTAAGATCTGAATTCTCTAAATAGAAAATGATTCAAAATTGTTTAATCAAATAACCAGTTGTTTTGTTCACGAGTAAGATATAAAAAGATATCAGTGTCAACTTAATAGCAGATATTTTGTATTAGATATTATTTGGAAAGTGGATATCTCCAGGTATTATATGAGACATATTTATTATATGTATTTTTTTACTCTGTACATAAAACATATAGCTGCCCATTCACATGGATAATAATTTAAGAGTCCATAACATTAAAAAGTTAAGACGCTTTATGGTTAATTTAAGATAATCTGTCAACAGACAGTATGCAGCGCAGAAGGTAAGAAGTGTGCTGCTAGATCCTTATGTGCGTGTGTGCAGGGGTCTGGAGTATGTCCACCTGTTTCAGGTCATGCTCAGGCATGAAGACATGTCAGTCAAACCTCAGGGCCACATGACCAAGCACATCCCTCAAACATGACAAAGAACCTTCAACCCACGCATCTAATAATATATGCGTGTGTGATAGCGTACGTGTGCCTATGTAAATACTCAACCTTAAATTTGTGCTCAAGATTAATCAGATAGATCTAAAGACAAAAATATTCAGATAAACCTGACAAATAACTTGATTTGAGGATTTTCTCATTAACAAAATATTTCAAAGGTTTTCTTTTATGGTATTTTAGGCTATTTGTATAATATGGATATTCAATAGAAGTCTACAGCTTGTCTACATTTAGATGACTAAGCTATCGTGTGTGTTAATACATACTGAACCTTCTCTTTTTGGACCTATATTGAACAAACACTTAACACTTAATAGTGTAGGCCTATACTTTTTCGCAGTGATGTAGTGTACCATGTAAAGGTTGACTGTGCTTATTCATTTCCCTAACTTATTATTATTATTATTATTCCCATGAACAATGCAGAATTGAGTGATTATTGGCTATTACTAGTTTTTAGCTCAATTAAATTTGGTGCACCCCTGTATTTTTGTGTGTGTTTGCAGGTGGGCACACAACAGTCATGGGAGACTGGAGCTCTCTTGGGAAGCTTCTGGAAAGCGCCCAGGAACATTCCACGGTGGTGGGCAAAGTCTGGCTCACCGTACTCTTCATCTTCCGCATCTTGGTGCTCGGGGCTGCTGCAGAGAAGGTTTGGGGCGATGAGCAGTCCGGTTTCACCTGCGACACCAAACAACCTGGTTGCCAGAATGTCTGCTATGATATAACCTTCCCGATCTCTCACATCCGATTCTGGGTGCTTCAGATCATTTTCGTCTCCACACCGACACTGATCTACCTGGGCCACATCCTGCACCTGGTGCGCATGGAGCAGAAACAAAAACGCAACGAGGCAGGCGGGACGGACAAACAGGCACTTTTGAGCACCAAATCTGGAAAAGGTCCCATACGTGACGAACAGGGGAAGATCCGTCTGCAGGGCGTCTTGCTACGCACCTATGTCTTCAACATCATCTTCAAAACACTGTTCGAGGTGGGCTTCCTTGTGGCACAGTACTTCCTGTATGGATTCGAGCTCAAGCCACTGTACACCTGCAACAGATGGCCCTGTCCCAACACTGTCAACTGCTACATCTCACGACCTACAGAGAAAACCATCTTCATCATATTTATGCTGGCTGTGGCCTGTGTTTCTCTGCTGCTCAACCTGGTGGAGATGTACCACCTGGGCTTCACCAAATGCCGCCAGGGTCTCCGATACAGGCGCTCCCATTCCGTCTGCGACACTGAATCTAAAGCGGCTAGTGAGGTGGTTCCATTTGTGCCAAACTACCCATATTTTCCACCTCATGCACCACCTCCGGCTCCCTTTCCCACAGAGCCACATTTCAACCTCTCAGAACCCGATGAAACCTTCCCGCCACACGGCAGCCGCTCCGTTTATAAGCAGAACCGTGAGAACATGGCCGTGGAGCGCAGCGGGAAACCGGATGCTGCAGATGTCAAAATCAGCAAAACAGCAAATTCAGTCCCCGGATCGCCGAGCCAGCAGCGCAGGCCCAGCCACTCGAGTCGATACAGCAACAACAAGACCAGGATGGACGACCTCAAAATCTGACCAGACACAAACAAGATTCCCTTGCTGATTCCTGAACACAAAAGAGATTCCCTCTTTCTCTCACAGGCTCTGAGCGCATGATGAGAATAAAAGTGTCATCTAGAGTGACATCAGAATCAGGGAGTCTAAATGTAAATTGGTGTGAAGCTTTACTTGAATCCATTTTGTGGGAACATTGCAATATCTCGATCATTCATTGAAAAGATTGATGATTGAATCATGAACTAAAATTAAATTGAAGCTTTGCTTTGATAAATTATCATTGGTAAGTCAAAAAGAAACTAAATGAAAGTCATTATGATAGCCTACATCAAGTCATAATTATGGCATTAAGAGCATTTTGAAATAGTCATGGCATAGTCTAGAAGACTTTAAAAAGTTTTAATTATGACAAATTTTGTCATAATTAGTCTATACATTTTTTTCTTATAATTTCAACATTTTGTCATCATTTGATTTCCATGTCATAATTATGAATTGATCTCGTATTTTTTATTTTTTGAATTATGATTTAGTATCTCATAATTTCAACATTAGCCCATATGTCACAATCATGATTTATTGAAACATTATTTTTTTCTTACATGGTGGAAAAGGACTTTCATAGGGATGATCACTTAAAATAAATGCTTTTTAATTACATCAACAACAACAAAAAAAAAACCTTAAAAGACTTACGGGTAAAATGTGAACATCTGAATTTTGTGAGTTTTTCCGGTGGAACTGGTTGTGGAGGAAGATGAATTTATTTATATATATTTTTTTTTTTCAGTGGCAACACTAATCACATTTTACAAGTCAACAGATCATCTAGTCTTGGCTGACTTTCTTTACCAGGTGTTTACAGTGTGTCTATGACCTGTTTAATATAATTATTATTTTTTTAAACTAGAGAACTAGCACTGTATGAATGTACCATCCACACATCCTCATGTAAACATGAATGATATAAAGCAAAGTTGCTATGTGTGTGTTCACTTCTTAAATAAACACTGGAGACTATTCTTAGAGAGCTGAAATGAGTGCCCAGAGACACTTTGCATGTGTGTGTGTGTGTGTCCGGTTTGAAACCTGAGACAGGTCTGGCAGACGGACGGGAAGGAGCACTGATTGGCTAAATCTGTTACATTGGGCAAGAGTACAGATTTACTAAAGATGTTGCCAAAAGAATTTCAGCAGATCCAGAAACTGTCACTGATGGGTTATTGTCACTAATTGGCTGTTATTGCCTCTTGAGCTCCACTACAAAACCTTGTGAGCCCTTTATTTGCCCTCTACTGCCTTCAAAAGCAGCATCATTCAGACCCAAAAAGGCCTTAAAACTGATTTGAAATACACTGCAAGAGTTACTCAAGCACAACTCAATCACTCGATGGGCCGCTCAATATAAATAGGCACAATAAATAAATACATATACACTAATCTTGTGAAATCAAACTGAGCTGATCTAGACAATGACATCTCTCCATTCAATAATGAAATATGTATTGTTAAAAGTGCTATATAAATATTGATTTATTACAATAATTACTGCTTTTGGATTATTATTATAATGGGTATGTGAATATATTAATAAAACAGAAGGTAGAAAATCGTTGAAATCATAACATAATAGATA
Source organism: Enteromius afrohamiltoni (assembly GCA_034779775.1). Classification (NCBI taxonomy): domain Eukaryota; kingdom Metazoa; phylum Chordata; class Actinopteri; order Cypriniformes; family Cyprinidae; genus Enteromius; species Enteromius afrohamiltoni. The sequence continues at coordinate 3,966,646 of JAUYWG010000038.1, forward strand.
GAAAATTACATTTATTGATTAGCTTCCTGATTTTGCTGCATCCTTTCTTTCCACAACCAAAAAACAACAAGGATAACAAAATGCAGTTAATAGTAAAACTGATTGCATTACAGACCAACGTATTCTTAATTAAAACATTAAAATAATATATGATAAAGTAAGACACACCAGTTTGCAATATCAAGCAGCAAAATTAGTCGTTTTAGCTAGAAGCAGATGACACTGGAAGGCAGGTTCATTATAATTGCCAACAAAGTGGTCTCCAAAGTTTTGAAAATTAAAATGCTGCATGACCAGAGACTGCAACCTCTTCAAAATCAAAATGCACCCTATTTACCAAACGTATGTTATGTGAGTAAACAATTTATGCTTACATGTTATTATTATTAGTAGTAGTAATAGTATTTATCTCATTATTCTTAATTAAAATACCATAACTCTCTGGTGTTGTATCCTATCTAAACCTGTGACTGTCCCTCCACTAATTTACACATCTCATGCTCTAAACAAGCTAATGAAACTTAGAAAGTTTTACTTCATTTTCCAGCAATCTTTCAGTCACAACAAGAACCTATCTGCCAATACTTTAATTTCATTGAGCCTAGATGATAGGTCCATCCCAGTTAGGAGATCAAAGTCTATGAAAGAGAGTTATACATTGATTGTGCTAAATGAATTGCTTTTGTGTGCTAATAAACATGCAGCTTTGTTGCTCATCTTTAATGTTTGCCATTACATTTTCATTTTGAAGAGATCTGGAACATTCTGATTGTAGAATAAAAGCGGAAAGTGGGATTCATGATCAGCCCTTTCAGTGCTAGTTAAGGATTTTGTAGCTTATTGTCAAAGTCAAGACCCAGATTACAATCTCCCCCTTTTAAGAAAAAGTGTGTGCATGTCTCACAACAGGTGCTGCCATAGTGGCAAAGGTCAGAGGACACAATGTCAAGCTGTGCCAACATGACCGTCACAAAATAGCCTGTGTAACCTTCCTCTTGTGACTTATTAAAGGCTGAAGCAGATCACAGCAGGGACCTGTCTGCATGCCTGCAGTTGAGATTGATCACGGTATTGACAGCACGGTGGACGTCCTGCTTAGATTGTTCTCAGAGGACCAGAAGGCTTAACTTGATATTCCCATGTTCCTAGAAAAAAAGAAGGAAGATCTTTTCTCCATACATTTTATTTCATCAATAACTTTTCATAATGTGACAGTTTATGAGGCACAAACTGATTGTAACAAAGTTATATATATATATAGGACAAAAAAAAAACACACTATTACCCTGAAGTACATGAAGCGAACATCAAATGTTCAGCAAGAACAGTACGAGAGCGACTCTGAGATGCAACACTAATAATTTAGCCTTCAACGCAACTCCTTCTGCAAGTATTTCTATGGTCTTTGTGGATAGTGTGCAAGAATACTAAACCTAAACATCTTCCTTAGGGGAACAACCAATCAAATAAAGAATATGCACTACAGCTTCCTACTCCGAGGTGCTTTTTAGCTTTAGAAGAACAACTACTTCATTACACACAGAACGAAAAACTTTGTTTAGCTGGTGTAGACCGGACACCACAAAACACCATCCCTTTCTTGCACTTGTCACCACAAGCTCTCAACATTTAAACAAAATTCTAAATTAAGAACAGTTCTGCATAATCATTTGTCCATTTTAAGTGTCATACAACAACTCTAATGATAGGTGAAGTGATTTATCACTTAATGCTTCTTACAGCTTCGACTACATGAACTGACAGAAACTTTACTTGTACACTTTGCATATCATTTACAGCGCAACAGTTCAAATATATTTCTTGCTGAAGCATCTCAGTATGTTCTCTATGATATTTTCTAATCTGTAAAATAATAAGAGAAAATATACTTTTCTTGCTTTATGACAAAATTCATATATATATATATTCATATATATTGAAACTAATCTCCAACATGATCAAGGAAAATGTTTAAAGATGAAATAGGTCTCGTTAAATGGAAGCACTTGTGATCGTACTGAAGTCCTGAATCAAAAACTAATAAGGCATAAACCACAGATTTCGGTTTGTCGACACAAACACATTCAGTGAATCAGAATTACACAACTATAATCTGGAATTATACAGACCTTCAGTGTAGTGGAATGTGATATGATATCATATGGACTAAACCCCGCCTCCTCATTAGCATATCCACTCTGGGTATACCTAATCGAGCTTCTACAGAAAGAACGTTTTCATGGTATGTAATGTAAGGCGACGTGTTAGGGAACAAGATATTTGAAATGAATTCTCAAACAATACAATTAGCATTTCAACGGCATAGCGTTTTGAGTTCCCTTAGAATCATCCTTCCTTTTGTGGTCCTACATGTGCTTACGTGTGTTAGGTCAGGCTGGGAATGACAGACGTAGTGCATGTGAGCCGTTTCAAGGTTACTTAATGGATAAAGCAGGCAAAGCCTTTTCATGCCGTCATCCCAAATCACACTTGCCATTCATACTATTAATTATAATCGAATATAATACCTTCATCTACATTATATCACAATATCTCACAGCAATCATTTATATTACACAAATAACATTGAACACTAATCTTTTATATTACATCAAAATACGTTTTTCTTCATACTGTATCTGAATCATTTTATACCTCTATATGTTTTTCTTTTGGGTCCCTTTGATTTCCCGCATATGTGCGTCTATATATAAATAGTGTCCTCATCTGTAACAGACAAACACTGACCTGTGCAATTTGCACAGAAAGAGGAAGGGAGAGGGTTTATGGCTTTTAGGGCAGTGTTTTGCTGTGATTGCTCTGATAGAGTGTGTTAGTGTGCGTCTTTAAGCTGTTTTTTGCGTGCATGTGTGATCAGAGAATCAGTGTCAATGGCCCGCTCGAAGAAGCGGACGACAGACGGTTCATTCAGGAGGGACGCAAGAATCTGCTCGAAAGAGAAACTCCAGTCCCCGTCTCTGACCACAGAGGGAGAGCTGGGGGTGTCTGTGGGCGTGTCCAACATGGGGCTGCTGGTTCCGGTGGGACTGCTGGTGGGCGTGGAAGGACGCGAGGTTGAGGTTGGGGTAATGTCAGAGTGGGACGGGGCAGTTTCTTGTTGACTGGTCGGAGACTCGGGTTGTTGGCCTTCATCCTTAGTGAGGGTTTTAGTGTCGGGGCAGGTGGGTAACGTAGGGGAGGTCTCCGTCTCAGCTGTGCTGGTGGGTGTGCTTTGGGGAGTTTTCTGCGGACTGCTCTCCTGTAGCCTCCGCCCTACCTCCTCCATGCGCAGCAGAAGACTGGTCACTCGTGCCACGGCCCGGTACAGACTCTCCTCCTCCTCGTTGCCATGGAACACACCGTACAGAGTCTTCGTCAAACCAATAAATTGCACCTGGAACAGTCAATACAGTTTCTTTCATTCAACTGAATTGCATTTATATGGCTTAAATGTGCACTGCTCTATTTATCTGTCATTGTTGAGGTTATTGTGTCTGGTTTTTAGGCCTAAACTGTGTTCAACCTCTTATGTCGTTGTCCGTTTATTAGACTAATCCATTAATGTTTGTCATTTGTAAAGAAAAAAAAAACCAAACATCTTCCAAAAAAATTGTATTATATCAACAGTCAAGATAATAATGTTCAAAATCAAAAAAAGAGACATGACTTTACTTAGTGACATGTATGGTGTACATTTTAGGACATCCTCAGACCTCAGTCATAAAATGAAAATGCGTCATGCCTCAGACTAAAAGGCCTTTGTCAATGGACCAAACGGCATTGTGAATTAGACTGAAATGCTTCAGGTCTCAGACAAAACAAAGTCTGGTGCCAGGTCTCGTACAATCAGGCATTGGGCGAAATGGACTCAATTTAAAATGCATCAGACAAAAAGTCATCAGGTGAAATGTCACACAAGACAGGATGGGGCAACGCAACACGTCACACTCCACCTGAGTCTGCTTCATCTGAGGCATGACGCATTTTCATTTTATGAAAGGTCATTTTATTAAGGTCTGAAAATGTCCTAAAATGTACACCGTAGATATGGGTTGAGTTAACATTTTGTAAAAGCTGTTGCCTTGAAGTTTTTTGTTAAAGGTGCTCTATGCGATGCTGCAGGATTTTAGCTCGATTTCATTTTTATCTTAAACCGTATGCATCACCGCTTGATGGTCTTGCTGTCTGCTCTCTGAATACACTGGGAAAAAACCCGGTCTCAAAGACAACACAGAGGCTGCAGTACCAAAACAAACACTAAAGGCACAGGATGTGCACCAAAACAATAACAAACTACGGCCAATCAATCGGCAAGAAGAGGTGCGCGCATTTAACCCCACCTCTTCTTGACGATTAGTTTTTGTTGTGGTGCACATCCTGTGCATCGAATAGAGCACCATTAAGCACCATTAATGAACCATTAAGCAACTTTTAATTTTTTACTGTGAGTGTAGAAGTTCCTATTACAACTCAATAAGACAAGCCTCCACTTGAGTTTGAATGCGTTCAGGAGAGTGAGAGCAGACAGCAGTGGCAGAGAAAAGGAGTAGAACCGCTCTGAACAAGGTCAGTGAGCAGAGAATGAACGCTGAGGACACTGTTGTCAAACACCTTGAAGTACTTTGTGCTTCATCACTGATCAGGACAAAGCCAACCAGGTGCTGTATTTAAATAAGCATGAGGAACCACCTTCATATGACATTTCAGAGATCAAATTAAATTATATGTACACTTTCATTTTTTTTACTGCTGCATTCTTTTAAACTTGTCTTAGGTAGTGAACAGATTATATTTTGTTACCTTTAGGTAAAGGGTTAGTTAAAAAAAGGAGCAATCTGTCAATAATTACTCACCCTTTGTCGTTCCAAACCTGTAAAAGCTTTTTTGCATCTTCAGAACACAAATTAAGATGTTTTTCATGAAGTTTGAAATCTCTCTGACCCTTCATAGACAGCAAGGGTCCTACGTCCAGAAACGTAGCAAGGAGTTAAAATAATCAATGACATCACTGGTTCAACTGTAATTTTACGAAGAATGCAGGAATACTTTTTGCGTGCAAAGAAAACAAAACACACATTGCATATGTTGTTTACTCTGTGATACGTATTCTCGAAGGTTTTTAAAAATACATTTGAACCACTGATGTCACATGGATTATTTTACCAATGTTTTTGAGCCTTGATCGTGCTAGGATCCTTGCTTTCTATTTAGAGTCAGAGAGCTCTCGGATCTTGTGTTCTGAAAATGAACAAAGGTCTTTGGAAAGACATCATGGTGTCTAATTAATGACAGAATTTTTATTTTTGGGTGAACTATCCCTTTAAATGTACACAGATCAGCTTTACATGAACTGGAAAAATCATGAAACGCCACTGTATAGTCATCATTACAAGGCTGAACGATCATTTAATACCATTAACAAAGATTCTGACCACATCTTCAGTGTGTGTGTGTTTACCTGATTAATCCTGGGCAGATCTTTAATGTTCTCTTCTCTTCGCTGCAAGTCTTCCTGCCACTGTTTTAGATATTCCTGCAGATCTACTTTAGCACGACCTGAGGGGGAAAATACGAAAGATTTCTAAAACATCTCCCTAGACTACTTTATTGTGATTCATCAATGACAGCATTATGTGCTCAAATATTTCTGAATAATAACCCATAATACACTCTTTGTTTCACTTAAGTATCTGGCAATCAATCTTATTTAGTTAAATATATATTATAATATCTCAGTGACCCTGTCCACCCTGTTATGGTTGTGGTATTGTTTGATAAAGAGAACATGATTACAGGTCAGGGACGAATACTTCACCTCTCTCTGGACATTTTCTGATCACTTCATCTTCTGCAGAGTCTACGTGGAAGTACAAAAAAAAGTAAAAAAAGTACAGCCATGAGACACTCACATGCATGAACAGATATACATGCACACACATAGTTTATATGGTTTTCAGGGGGTGGGCAGGGTTTTGAGCTTCTGCTTCTTGTAAAACACCAAAAACAGTTTTTTGGCAGCAAATAGAAATGCTACACACAACACACAATACACATAGGAGCACACAATAAATTAGTGATATTTTAACACACCCAGACGAAAGAGTGAAAAGAAATGTGAATAATGAAAGAAGAAATTAGTGAATGAATGAATGAATGAATGAATGACATGAAAAGAAAGGAGGCATAGCCACAGAAAGCAGTGGAAGCTGACCAGAAAGACGAGTAGAGAAAGAGTGATCTTCAGCCGGAGGAAAAAATCTAGACGACGGTAAAATCTTACACTCCTGGGTCCCTGAAGAAACACACAAAATATGCATATATGCACATATTCTACTTTTATTCGAATCAGTAATAAGTAGCAAGTTATGGATAAATCAGCTTATGTCAAATTTGTCTAATGCTCTGAAAGGCACTGTCACACAAACATGCTACATGAACTTTTCGCCATCATCAGGAGTAATGGGGATTTAGCACTTACAGATCCAGGCTAGTAATCCGAAATCCTAATCCCAAAGTACTTAGGATGAACAAGTGTCTAATATCTAACTAATTAACAAAAAAAAAGTAAAGCAGTTAATGAGGAGATGTTAGAGGTTATATTTAGATTATACTGGTTCATAGAGGGGGTAGATATGTGGATTAAATGTGGCTATGTTTATAGATACTTGGCCCAAATATTACCCTGTATGAATGACTAAGCGTTAAAGAGGGGTTAGATTTAAATATTATGAAGAGCTATAGAAACAGGGTTATACATGGGTCAGATATACAGATTAAGATTTATTCAGACTGCTTAGGATTGTAGAGAGGATAGATATACAGAGATTAATCATACACATGTGTAACCATATCTTACAGTAGACTGTTATTTTTATTAATTATTTAATTAATTTACCTGGTTGAAGGTGCAGTTTGAAGAGGAATTTTAGTTTTTCAGTGAAAGATCGGTTGTATAGGATATCTGCAACACACACACACACACACACACACTTGAATGAATCTGGCAGGTTTAAGGAAAGCTACTCTGAACTGAGGTGAAAGGTCAAAGGGCACTCAGTTTAGTTCAGGGCTGGCTCATCTTACCCAGACCCAATATGAATTCTTTAAAGTTCACGAGTCCATCTCCGTTCTCATCCAGAAGGCGGAAGGCTGACCGTGCCAGCGAGCGCACGTGTGTGTGTGTGGTCCACGGCTGCAGGAGGTTAAACAGGCTACTAAACTGGGACTGATCCAGCTGATACTGGTCCAGATATGGCAGGCTGGGGTCATGGTTCTGCAGGGCAGGACTACACACTGACCAGTAACAGCAAACAAAGTGCTGCTTCTGTAACACACAAGCAGTCAAAAGACACACTAGCATTTTGTGTGGCTGAAGCAGCAGCATTATGAGGCCTTCGGGCATTGAAGTGCAGGAATTTGTAAGAGCAACTAACCTTAAAAAGCATGTAGAGCTCGTCCAGCTGAGCAGCACTGAATTTTACATCTTGAGCAACAACACGCAGCTGCAGGAACAAGACACAAAAATGACAATGAAACAATTTACCATAGACACACATCTTTACTGCCACTGTATGTGCAAACAATATGCAAAGAACTAATTCTGCAAATTTCTGGGTGGGTAAGATTAGTCATGTTTCTTTTATGCAGGGGCTGCTTTTATTTGATCACAAACACAGTAAATAGACTTTCATTTTGATATTCTGTTAAATTCAGAAATAAAAAAACAGCTCTTATTTGAAACCAACATCGTTTGTAACAATTTAAAATGTCTTTACAAACTCTTTTGATGTATGTAATGCATCCTCGCTGAATAAATTCATTTCTTCTTGAAGAAATGACTGATCCAAAACTTCTAAATGGTATGTATATATAATTGTACGAGGCTTTACAGTGCAGCTTCTACTTTGCATGGTGTTTTTTTCTCTCCAAAATGAATTACCTATTACTGCATATGCAGAATTGGTTTTTGTTGTTGTTATTTTAATGCTGAATATAATACTAGTACTGAATGTAGATGTATAAGATGCATACAGCATGGCGTTTGTACTTACTACGTTTTGTTTTGTAGTGTCTTCTAGTGTTTGAATGACATAAAGCTTGTTCCTCTTCCGCATGTTTTCCACTTCCTCTGTTCGAATGTCTCCATATTTCTAAAATAAACAAAAATGCCATTAGTCATGAGTAACTCTCTATTTCAGACCTTCAGTTCGCTGACCCCAGAACTCCTGTCAGAGGGGGGTTTTCATCACTCCATTTAACTGACCAGTTGAAGTGCTGAAAAATGAACACCTTTTCATTCTACATTTAGATTTTACAGCTCTATAAAATCTGCATAGGTGTTAATTGCACTGACATTAACAAAGACATCGCTTTTATTGGTCACTTTGTACAGAGAGTGTTTGTTATAAATTCACTACCTTAAAAATAATACAAATTCTGCTCTAAATATGAGTTCTGATAAAACCAGAGCTAAAAGGCATCACAAAAGAAGCATATTACAGTATGTGTAGCTTTACCTCATATGCCTCTTTGATGAGATCGCTGATGTCAACCTTATGTATTGATTTGTCATTGGCTGTTGAAGATGCCTGCTGTACAGTAGCTGGCAGGGGACTGTCTTTATTTGTGACGCTGTCAAAAAACCTGAAAGATAAAATCAGATTTAAATACAGGTTGAGTTTGCATGAAAAAAATAAATAAATCAAAAATCAAAGCAAATAACATAATCATGCTTTGGCCATGTTAAGAGGACAATTTCCCAATCACCTGTTGAGGACTGTGACGGCTTCTGCGTCGTCATGGCAACAAAGCAGATTGTCCATATTGTAGTCGAGGACAGCAAGTCCGAGCTGCAGGATGGCTTTGATACCGTCATAAAAGAAGCAGTCGACAACATTCACAGCGCTCTCTATTGGCAGTACGCTGATGAAGAGAGTCAGGAACCATGACAACGACACTGACGAGAAGAAGGACAGGTCCGTCATGTGTTCGGTCAGCTGGGTTAGATGCTCACGGATCAGTTCCTCGAACACAGCCTGGTCCACCAGGGCTCCTGGAAAGCACACTTGTTTAATACTGTATGAAAAATACATAGATTCAGCAAACTGTCACTAGCAGCAACAAAAGGAATAATTACAGGCACAATTAATATCAGACAGAATAGTAAAAAGAAAACTGTCTAGCACCTTAAAGTTCAGTAATTTTAATCCACTTATTACACCACTGGCATTGTGCTTTAATGGCAGCCTGCCTATATTAAGATGATTCATTCACCTCCTGGGTATGAGATGTGTATAATCAGCTGTCTCATACACACACATACCAATAATTCTACGGTTGAAGTAGTCTGGGAGCATTCGTTCACACACAGCCACCAGTAGCCAGAAAGCCTCTTCTTCTTTAGCATACAGCAGCAATACAGACGTCAAGATATTCATTGCCTGGGCAGACCGAAAAAACAACATAATACAGTTATAATACATGAAAACTAAATTATTATTAAAATGAGTGGAAGTGGAATAGAGGTTTTAGTGAATAAAGTGAAAAATTTGCATTTAAAATGACATTTTTAATTAGTCCCTTTAAAAGTTTGTGACAGCCAGTTCAAGGTACACAACAATAGTTTGGCTTCCATAGCAAAGGGAAAAAAAAGCATTCACCATAATCCATGTCTACAGTTGTGTAGACATTCAATCAGAGTGTAACATGATGATTTTGAGAAAGCTTTTTTGTGAACAAGATGAATCAGATGAACTGTGCAATCTGATGCTGAGAAAATGTTATGCGTATGTTTTTACCTGGCAGTAGCCGATTTTGGGGTTGCGATGAGCGTAGGCAGTCAAGACGCGGCGAAGAGCCGAGATTCCAGTGTCGCTCTGGAACGCTGGGTGTTCTGGGAGGGAGCGATGAAGATCTCTCTCAATCTCATCACTAGCAAGTGAGCTGCTGCCCATACACTCCTCCAACAGCCGTCCATAGTATCCGGGATGAGCGGTCATGTCATGTACTGCACCTATAACACAAGCAATCATGTACAAAACTGTGGCACATATACACCCACACGCAACCAGAACAACACACACCTGAGAAGAGCATCCACAGTTCTCCTCTGAGAGTCTCGGGAACTCCTCGTACAATTAGATCCCGTGTTTTTTTGGTGCAGAACATCCCAGTTCCACGGCCGTATTCAGCAAAATGGATCTGCCACGACTGCTCCTTCATTCGCTCCTTCAGCTGTCAATCACAATGTTAAAATAAATGCTTTAAAAATTTAATATATACATGTGAAGGCAAAGCTAAATTTTCAGCAACCACTACTCAAGTATTTACTGTCACATGAAAACAGTATAATTTGCTGATGCTCAAGAACACCTTATATTTTACCTTTCGGCTTAGTGTGGCACACAGAGACACACAATGCAAAGACTAAGTGAACTGCCCTTTTGAAAAGTGATTTTTATATTGCCCACACCTGTTACTTGCCCCAGGTGAGTTTAAAGGAGCATCACATGCTTGAAACATTATTACTATATTATTATAATCTTATTTATCCTCAATTTCGAAAGGGTGCCAATAATTTTGTCCAGCCCATGGTTTTGTGTGACGTTATGTCAAATTAGCCTTTTCGCTCCCTTTTTTGTTTTGTTCCAATACACACAAAGGAAATAAACATGTGTATAGCAAAATATGTGTTAATGTAATACCTTTCTGTGGGAAATACTTGATTTTCAGGAAATAATTCAGGGGTGCCAACAATTTTGGCCATGACACATACACACACACTACATCAATATTGCAACAAGGTTATTTGTACCATTTTGGGATCAAGATTTTCTGCATCATGCGGATGAAAGACGTTCATAAGAGCTTCAGTGCTGACGGCTTGACTTTGCCCCACCATAACACCCTCCTCATCCTCAGAGAGAAAAACACATGCATACCGTTTATTATCTCCTCTGGCATTTTTACAGTTACCACAAAATCAAACCATGAAATTCAGGATATTTTAAATGTTATGAAACAGATTATCATGACAAGTGTTTGCATACTTAAAACAGATCATTTCTAATATCAATGGATGGAGTGTAGAGGTGTTACCGGATTACTGATGTAGTGCTGGGGACTTCCTGCTGTCCCACACTTTCTGCGGATGGTGGCAGCAAGTCGCTCAAAATCCCGAACCTCAGAAAAACGCAAAGCTCTCTTGCCACGAAGACACACAGTCAGGGCACGACTACCGCGATCTGGCAGCTCGACACTAAACACCTACATTAATGCCAGAACACACATGAATCAGCATGAGTGAAATACAAACACAGTGATAACAAAACAGCAGAATTCTATGAACTCGCCATAACAGTCTGGATTGACTGCTTAGATTCTGTAAGTAAAATATATTTCAAAATGGAAATCACTTGCAAGTATAATACACACAAGATTATTAAACAATAACAACACAAAACAATTGATCATCAACTTAAAACAGGGACCCAATGCATAAACATATGTTAAGACATACGCACTACGTTAGAACTGTGTCTTAAGAAATAGTTTGACCAACTAGCATTTACATCAATCATTTGGTCACTCTAGGCCATTCTATCTTTTTGGACGTTATGACTAGTCTAATAGTCTAGTCTTAAATAGTTTATGAAGCCATCCTCAGCTCTTCACACTGTACAATTGTACTACTTCTATTGTCTTAGAAATATAGTATGAATTGTAAAGTGTCAGCTTAATGTTCTGACAAGCATTTATGTCAAACTAAAATATATTTATTGAAATTTCTATTGAAAGTTAATGGTCATGTATTTAAATACATATGTATTATAAAACATTAACTTTAATTTAAATTTTATTTTATTCACTACAAAACATTAGATTGCAAAGTACATTACATACACGTACACTAAAAAGTTTATTACATTTGCTTTGTTGTTAGTCAGTACAAAGTGTACTTCTTTAAAGCATAACAAAAGACTTCAGAAGCGTACTTTTATTGCCTTATTATTACAAAGCATACTTTTTGAAAGATTGAAAAACATTCAATCATACACTTAGGTGGCCTATTATTTGATTTATATTATCTGCAAGTACAGTTTTTAAAAACTATAAAGTACAGGCGCACGTACAATAAAATTAAGTGTACTTTCTTATTCTCAAGGGCATCCTTCAACATGACAGACAGCAGTTTGCAGAAAGATGAGCAGTATACGCACCTCCCATAGTGGGATTATGAGATGGCACTGGGACCCATCCTGGCTGGCAAAGCACAGATAGTTCTCAGAGACACAGATTTTTCCAAGTGTATTGACATGGCTGAATGGAACCCAGAGGAAACTCTCATGAACTTCACAAAGACTCTCCTCCTGCGGCAACCGGAAAAAAGCTCGAAATGACTGATTCCGTGCATGGATTTCCAGAGCCCTGCAACGATTACAGTAGTGTCAGACACCGCCCAGTAAAAGAACAAAATAGGTAAAAGAGGAATAAAACTAACCTCTGTGTGATGTGAAGTGGGTTGGCCAGTGGATGTTCAGCATTAAATGTTTCTTTGTCGAAGAACCGCACAATGGCGTAGTCGGCCAGCTGCTGCATGATCATGTATGTCTGCTGGAGCCTCAGGAGCATTGAGAAGAAATGATCCTCTCCACGCACACACACACGGATGCTCTCTGCCAACAACACACTCGACGTACGTTCCAGGCGGCTCACTTCATCCCAGGGATACACCAGTTTCACTAAGCAAGAAATGCACAAACCATGAGCAACATAACACTTAAAAAGACAAAACAGTAGGTTATGTGGCATATCTTTTATATTCCAGAGAAGAAATATAACCATACAGATTTAAAATGGCATTAGGGTTATATATATTGTATTATATTAAAGTATAAAGTATATTAAACTAGTAAAACAATATTAGAAATTACAATATTCTTTCATAATATTACTGTTTTTTCTTTATGTTTGAACAAATTAATGCGGTCTTGACGAGCATAAGAGACTCTAGAAAAATCTTACTGATCTCAAATTTTTTAAGCAGTGTAGGTGTTTTCAAATAGAGACGCCAGGGGGCCATAAGCATGATAATATGTAGGGCCTTGATTCCAAACAATTATAAAAGGACCATTTTAAAGTGGGCAGCCTGTGGTATTTTGTGCATAGGCGATCATATTTCCAACCTTCATTTCCCAGCATATAGGAGTAGAAACACAGGAAGTTGGTGCTGAGGTAGATCCAGCCCTGGTTTGGCACTCGTCCTCTCCAGTAGCTGCAAGAGAAATACGTCACAAGCTTCTCTCTCTGAGGCAAACAGAACAGACGCTCAAAGCGCAGCACAGCCTCCCGGAAGCGTTCGGGATCCTCCTCGTCACCAGCTGATGTGCCCTCCTCTGCTATCAGACCCTACACAAACACAACACACCACCACTGAAGTCAACAATGCACGACTGGGACTAACATCTAAAATACCCTACCTGGTCTCTTGGCATAAACGTACCTTGGCACACTTTTGGCGAGACATGAAATACGTACCAATAAGTACATATCATTACAGTTTCCAAAAGAAATGAAAAAATAAAGGTTTTTGGCGCAACAATTTGAAGAATGTCATGTTATGACTTCAAAACAGTGTTAATATGGTGGGAGATTTAAAAAACGGATGCTTTTGAACGTAAGCATTACACATATCCAGCTTCATATCTCATATCTGGTTTTCATAGACAGTAGGACAACAGAGATGTATTCGAGAGGTGATGAGCTCTGTAATCGCGGTTCGACAAAACAGTTCAAATCTGTGTAAAAGGAAGTTGAAATAACACGGTTGCATCAACAAATGTGTTTTTAAATCGGTTTTGCATTTGTTAATACTCTCGGTAGGTTTAGGGTTGGATTTGGTGTAAGGTATATTTCCAAAATGATAGAGCATTAACTTTTAATGACAGTCCCTGGATATTTAATGCAATAAAAACAAAGCAATACGTACCTATATCAACGTAATAAAATGTGCCAGGGTTTCATGTATTGAACCAGTGTTTTAGCACCACTCAGTAGACACTTTGAAAACTTTTTCTTTGAAAATGCAGCAAAACGTGCAATAAGGTACATAAAAACACTGCTGCACAAAAAGTGCACAGAGGTATGTATTTTTATGAGACCAGGTTGACAACACAAAAACAAAAAAACAGCAACACTGTATAGTCTCTCACCCTGATCTTTCCCTGGACAAAACTGGTGATGTCTTCGCCAGAATCAAACACGGAGAGAGTTCTGATGATGTTCTGCTGCAGCCAGTCCCAGTGCTGTGAGATCTCCTCTAAAGATGCTCCTGCACACACACACACACACACACACACACACATTATATGAGGATCTAAATGAAGAAAGTCTGAGGCTTCACATACACATTAACACTGTGCAGCATCGCTCTCACCACAGGCAATGTTCCAGTACACCTGAGAGTCGGGCGTCTGGTGCAAAATTCGAAACGGAGCAACTTTGGCTGTGGAGTCAAGAACCGTGTCCAAAGTTCCAACCAGCAAGCCTAAAACAATGACATAAAACATAAACAAAACACGATAAAACACTGTTTATATGTTTCATTACAACTGCATTTGAAAATATAAACACAAGAAAATGCAACATTTCTACGGAGTAGTCATTACATAAATACAAATAGAACTTATTTTCAACTCTGATCAAAATAAGATATATTTCCTGAGATATTAGAATAATATCTGAAGGAGCATGTAACACTGAAGACTGGAGAAATGGCTGCTGGTTTTAAACTGTAACAGGATTTCACAATATTCCTGTTTTTATGATGAAAGAAATGCAGCCTATGTGTGCATAAAAGAGTCCTTTCAAAAACATAAAAATATGATACGTTGCTATGAAACAATACAGAGTATTATATGGTTTGACTGTCACTTGATTTACTTCTTTCAGTGTCTCTGATGCACATCAGGAGGTTAGCAGGGAATTTAATGTTAGTCGCTGAAAATCTGTCCGTTCTGCACTGCTTCAGAAAGAAGCTGGTGCATTATGGCCCTTAGCCACGAAGCAAAGGTTTCCATGGCGATGAACTCCACAAGAAAAAATAGTCACTAATTAGAGTAAACCTGTAATCAGCTCAACAACAATTGTGGCCATAAATTCCTCTGTGATGCTACAAGACTTATCAATTGTTTGATATAATCTCTTATATCAAGATCTTATATCTCTTATATCTTAATTTTATTTATTAAGTCAAGACCTATTTATATAATACAGAGTGTTTTAAAGCTGCTTTACATTAATAACCAAAATTAATAGCGTTGGTGTTTTTAAATTCATCGGTTATAAAAGAAATTCAATTTAAACATTGTTGTTCTGATTCAGTTCAATAACACTGTTGATGTTGCAAAACTAGCGTCATTATCCAGCTCAGTTCAGTTGTTTTCATCGGTGACCCAACCGCAGACAATACCCAGGAGAGCAATGCCCATACATCTCTAATGCATTAAAACGCAGCTGCTCAGTTGTAGAAGCGTCCTTCCGATTTGCTTTTAATTGCAGGATTGGATTTAAAATTAATCACCACTTCCCACGACATAGATGTGGTCCTACCACAAACTTACGACTATCCTCATATTTATATGGTTTGTTAGGATAGGACAATATTTGGGATCAAAATATTTCACCATTACAGTTGTCCAAATAAAGTTCCTAGCAATGAGGCTCTTCAAGACAAATTTGGAAATTTACAAAACATCTTCAAGGAACATGACCTTGAATTTTGAATTTTGAATTTTGGCATTAAAAGAAAAAGCAATCATTTTTAACCAAACTGTGCATTGTTGGCCATTGCTACAAATGTACCCCAGCGATTTTATCACTTTTATCACATATATACAATGAAAGAATCTCTGAATGAAGGCTAAAAATAAATGATACAATTATTAGAAAAGTTAGGTCATTTTAACATCGTAAGGTGTCCTTGTTACACATGTACCTAGTACTACTGTAATGACAATAAATTATGCATAATTACAGTAACCCTAAGCAAGTAATCCTAACCCTAACAGTGCATGTGGTTAATTAATATTACTTCGTACCTAAATGTATAATAACACTGGAACAAGGACATCTTAAAAAAAGTTCTCATGCAAATGTACATCATCAGAATTATATTTCTTTAAAGAGTTTAGGTGTTTTTGTGTGACGTTAAATGCTTAAACAGTAACAAATGAATAAATGCATCTTTAAAAGACGCCTTCTTCCAGAGTGACACTGGAGAGAAAGCACCAAGCAGTAAACACGTTGATCCACCTCAAACCTAAACAATCTGACGTCACAGCGTGACGCAACAACTCCTGTCAAAGAGAAGGAGCATCCCAGACCTACATGAACCGTCTCCGTATTAAACCCGATTGGGCTTCAGTTTCTAAATATATAATATCTGAAGGAATATTGCATTTTTAAGCACGTTTATGCACACGGCCAGTTTTACCGCAGTGGTGACGTCAGCACTCAAAAAGGCACATCACCAGTCCACTGAACAATCAAACTTGCAAAAAAAAAACATGCATGACCGCATTAACCCTTGACCTGTTGCAAAAGCGCGTAAGGGTTAAAACTAAAAATCAATAGTTTGGAAAATCTGCTGAAGTGTATTTTAAGGAGTAACGCCGAAAAAAAGAGATGACAGTTGGATGCATATCAACACATTAACTGAAGCATCAGAGGCTTTTCCATGCCTGGCGTTTGAACGCGGATATCCGCGCGCTCCCGGTAACGTTACCTGTCAATCCGCCGCTGTCCTCTCCGTATCCGCGTCTGCGCTGCAGCACGAAGTAATCGTTGGATTTCTCTGTCACCCATAATTTCAGCGCGTTTTTGAGAAGCACCTCTTCGGGTTTGAGCCACATGCTGGAAGCTGTTTTCAGAGACACGCGTCCTCTCGCATGACACTCGTATCATCTCAAGCGCATACACCCAAAGATAGAGTGTTGTTTGCTCTTGCACCGCTTTTCCCACGTCGACAGAAACCAAGCCAAAGACAGCAACACCGGCGCCACTGGGATTGTAGTCTTCCACATCTGCCCCGCTGAGCAGAGGAAAGCGCTGCTCTGGAAACTATTCACTACATATCCCAGAATCCCTGCGCCACCTCATGACTTTGATTCAAATTATTTAAAGAGACAGCAACATATGTTTACGAGACCGCCCACAGCGGGTTTACCTTTGGTTGGCAAAGCCATCAGAAACAGTGATGATAATCGTAATATATATTTATATATATATATATTAAAGTTCTTCTACTTGACGTTAGCGATTCTATAAGTAATGTTACTTTCATAAGAAAAAAAAAGCAAAAGTCCAAAATTGTGTTTACTTGTTTAATGTGTTAATAGTTCAATAATATGAAATGCCATTGAATTCAATCTTCAACAAACTGTATAATCTATTACATAATTAAAAATTTTGAAGAACAGCAGATCTTGGTTCAATGTCAAAATTAATAAATTCCAATTCAGTTATTCAGATTAAACATGTTACATTTTTTTGGATTTACAAAAACTATTGATTCGTATCAAGTAGTAGACTATACTGGATCGTTTTTGGTTTGTTTGGTTTTATCATAACCTGGAAGAACACACATTTTATAATGAACTTTATAAAAATAACTTGATAACCAAAGAAGAATAACCACACACACACACACACGGACTACTTCATAAAAGATTTTATTTACAGTGTTAATGTCTGTACTATTCGTTTGAAAGAGTAAAGAAATATTTTCATCCCTTATTTAAATATTAAAATCAAAAGAACTCATTTCGTCAGAACCACCCATATTATGTCTACCTATTGCAGCAAGTCATATACATTTGCACACATACATAAGTGTGTGTAAGGCACAATATTTCTGAAATGTAAAATTTCCATCAAAACTGGAATATAATTTAATAAGCCACAGAACAGGGGAAAAGTATAGTATGCATTAGGTCCACTGATTTACAGCAGGTGGAGCACTCTGTCTCTCTCTCTGTGTCTCCACAGCTGCTTGTCACCATGATGCTGGGAGTCTCAAAACAAGAACACAACCACAGTGGTAATCAAACCCTGAATCAGATATACCCTGAATTAACCACAGACAATTAAAACATGACCTCTGATTGGCCCAGAAATCATTGTGATGATCACCCACAGAGACAAACAGTCAGAGAGAGAGAGAGAGAGAAAATTATAGGCACTTAGAAACTAATTAGAAAGGGCTCAGCAGCTTGATATAAGTCCTCAAATCAAAACCCCTCATTCGTCTGTGTGAGTGCATTTTATCAGTGTTTGTTTGTGCTGCTCAGGTTCTGACTTCACTCCGGCTGTCAACGTCACCCTCGAAGGCAAGATTGTCATAGTGAGGCGACACATCCAACCGCTCCTCTTGCACACCTGTAAACCAGTCAGACAAAACAAAGACCAAAATCACTCCCTTCAGATCAACAGACTTTGGTTCCAGGTACAATGTGAATAACTTCATTCAACCACAAATGCCAGGGAAGCATTAAACTAATATAGACACTGATTAGGTATATAAATGATTACTTAGAGTAAATTTAACAGCATAAAAAAGTTAAAACGTATTACTTGTACTACTGTCTGTAATGTGTAAGGAAAATTTCTTTCTATGCACTTTTTCAATGTCTTGTATATTTTTGTACATATGTAAAATATTGTAGGCACTGTATATCCTACACTTCTGCTTACTTCAGCACTTCTGGTTAGACCTTCCATGTGCAATGAAGTTGAATCTAAACTAATCTAATCTAATCCAATCCAATCAAAACAACATGATGGTCCCTCCAGGATCTAATGGTTTTGGGATCACAGATTTTAATGCAAAACCAAGACAACAAGACAACGTATTATGACTGGTAGAAAAAAAAGAGGGGAAAATAGTAGTACTACTAATTTCGCAGTAAAGTGAAGTTATGTACATCATGTATATGGACTTTTTAATATTTCATATTAGGAAACATAAAAAAATAATTACAATTTGAAATAGATAGAGAGCTGTTGTGTTTAACAGGCAGTATTTCTACATTTTCAGCAAAGTAGACCTGTATTTTTCTATGATGGTGTCATGTTTGCCTTGTGCATGAAGGACCAGGACCACAATTTCAGTAACCCCTCCCCAACACTAATTACTTCAGTACTTCATGACCATCGGTGGTTGTCAGTGCAAAGGAAATAAAAGTCCGGCCTACAAAATAATAACTAAATAAAATTAATTATGTCGGAACTGATATGTCATTTACTAAAATGTTTATGTAAATGAATGTTTCTGTGACTCCTTTAGCATTAATGTGTGACATTCAGCACAGGTACTCTGCCTTCCTGCAAATTCAGATGTGAAAATGTATTATAATCATAACAAGTTGGGGAGGGTTTTGCATAACTACACACTGTTTTCTTATTTAATCTGTAAAGATGCTTGGACTATATTGTAACGAGTGTCTATAAGTGCTACAGAAATAAAGGCGATTTGCCTGGATGTTCCTAAATGTTGGTAGGAATGTGATTGTGTGCTTTTCATACCATTTTGTGACACTTCAGCAGGACCGAGGTGTTCGTTTCCGTGCATGGATGCATATCCAGAGGATGCCGTCTCACTGTGCGTCTGCGACACGGTCTCGCTCTGCAGGTCCTCAAAGGTAGAAAAAGGTCTGAAATCAGGCACTGACAAATGTGGCTGCTCCTCAACATCCATCTACAAGAGAGAGAAATTGTTAGCAAACATCGGCCCAAATTTGTGTGTGCACTGAATGAACGTTCAAAACTGAAAACTAGACATTTCCTCCAATTATAAACTTGGAAGGTTGAATGAATAATACACACTGCCAAAGGAGGAAGAAAAACTGAGCTAATTCTCCTGCTCTCTGTATACGCAGGGCATGGTGGCTAAGCAGCAGTCCAGTTTCTGTGAGAGCAATCTTCATAACAACAAGTGACAGAGGATCCACCCAATCTCCAGTTACTGTAATCAGGGTTCACGACGGGTCGGTCAAGATTAGCATCCCGCGCAGTTATTTACTAACACAACTTTTTCATGAACGCTCCTTATAACAGGTAAGCTGCTTGTGTCAGCTCATATCAAGGAGAATATCTTTGAAAAACAGAAAGAAGGTGAGCTCCCAAGGTGCATGAAGCACAGTTGGAGAAGCTCCGGTGTTCAGAACAATCTCTTGGGTATCAACCCAATTTTTCCAGTATTCTGCTAGCTCTCTTTAGAGCTGTTTTACTTGATGGCTGGGATTAAAATTCCAACAGCATATTAGTCAGCCACAAATTCTGTCTGACTGACAGCCAATCTCTACTCACTCCAAAAACGAGTAATAAGATGTGCTTTATGGTAAACACTAGCTAGTAAGCTAGCTGCAATACATGTATTTAAGAGTCAGAACATCTTCACATCTCTGCTTGTAGAAGTTAAAGCTGAGCCCACAGGTAATCCTGTCAAAGGCATCCTGTCAAGCTGTACTTCTGCCTGGAATGGGAGCAGGATCAAAGAGACTTATAAAAGAACAGTACGGGTAACAGAATGTAACACCATAGGTGTGCTACCCAATCTGTCTGTGTATTTTCACCAAGGTGAGCAGGAATAAGCATCCTATTTATGTCTTACTGCAGCACAGTTTTTTTTTTTTAAATCACACAGCTGCGTAAAATGTGTAAATTATTACAATCACTACTTTTAAAGACATTTGGGGTCAGCTTATTTTTATTTAAAAAGGCTGCATAAAAACAACACAGTAAACACTACTATAACTTAAAATATCTGTCTCTATTTACAAAAAATGCTATTTATTCCTGTGCCAGCAAAGCTGAATTTTAAGCATCATTACTTCAGCTTTCGGGTTTTATTATTTAGCAAAACAATAGTATTTTCACATGATTGGATAGGTTATATACTCTAGCTCAGCAATGTGTGTTCACAACTTAACGTATTGCGCTGGAAATGTTAAGTGTGATGTAGGTGGAAGTATTGACCCAGTGTTTACAAGTGTGGAGGAGGAGAACTGTTCAAAAGTTGTTGCATGCTGAATCATATTTACAAGTCTTTGTATCAGTTTATTGTTTAAAACGGTCCCTTAGTGTATGTATTTTGGATGTTTAGAAAAATGTAGAAATTTTAAAAATTAAAACATTTCTTCCGCTAGAAAGGACATGGATGCACTATTGCAAGATGAGCATTTGTGGAAAAAAAGTATTTAATTTTTTTAAGAACATGACCTATTGTTTCACTAGATAAGACCTTTCTTATGTGGCTGGGATGGTGTAGAGCCCTTTAAAACGGCATTGAAACTGCAATTTGAACCTTCAGCGCGTTCATGCCCTTAGAAGTCCACTACATGGAGAAAAATCCTGGAATGTTTTCCTCAAAAACCTAAAAATCTTTTCCACAGAAGAAAGAGAGACGCGAACATCTTAGATGACATGGGGATGAGGGAATTATCAGGAACTTTTAATTAGAGAGAGACCGAATCCTTTCATGTTGAATTAAAATGGTTGTACATATTTTGAAGAAAGCGTGAGCATTTACCCTAAGATTATGTGTTGAACAACATTTATGTGAAGTATAAATCTGATGTAACATGAGTATCTTTCTTTACTGTCACTTTTAAATCACTTCAGCATCCTTGCTGAATAAAAGTATTTTTTAACAAATAAATACAAAATGAACTCTGTGAAATTCTGTGTTGTATTATACATGTAGTTTCAGGAAAGGATTTTATTGCTTCAGTTGAACATGTGACAAACTTTAAGCTGAGGTGTGTCACTATCTACCTTCACTCACAGCCACAATAAATTATTTCATTTATGCAGGTGACCAAAGGCCAAAGAACACCATATCTCTCCCAGTAGCACCCAAAATTAGTCAGCGCAAACATCAATGAACCTCTGCTCTGCTGTAACACTCTTCATGACTCAGAACGCAAGCACTCTATGCACATGACTTCTCACATGGTACAAGGATTTCACCCAAAAAAACATCTGTTCTTCTTTGCCTACCACATGACGCATAGAGAGAATTTGCCTTTGTCTCCTTATCCTTTTTAAGTAACATTACGTTCTTCATTTTGCAATTTCTTAATATATTGCCATACTAACAGAGGGAAGAGGAAATAGTTACTGCTTGTTTACATTTCAACTGTTTTGATTTTTTTTTTTTTATTATTTTAAGAGTGTCCGAAACTTTTTTACTAAAACTTGATTCTATGACTTTTAGGAAAGTATAAAAAGTGTACAGATTCTTTCTCGCTAGCTAAATAAAGCGCACTGCTGAATTCACTCTCAGTGTGAAAGCTCACCTCAACTCCTAGGGCTTTGAGAATGTCACACTTGCACATTGGGCAGGTTCTGTGCTCCAGCAGCCACGGCTCTATGCAAGATTTATGGAAGAAATGACTGCAAACACAAAAAACACCGTACAGCAACATTAAATACAGAAAGACTGGAAAAATTCTGATTTATAGTGAAAACTATATTGATTGAGGAACAACAAACGGAATAAAAGACAGACATACTTGCAAGTGAGAACTGATAGTACATCTCCCGGTTTATACAAATCAATACACACTGCACAGGTATCAGCATCAGGGCCAGTCTCCTGTAAAACACACACACACAATCAAAACATTGTTCACACTGTTCCTTGTATATCTGTAGTTAACCTGCTGATAACAGGCCATTAAAAATCTTTAGTTTGTACGACATTTAAAATATATTTATGCTACATTTTACTTCAGCTTTTGACTTATTGCACATGTAAGTGTCCAATAGATGCTGGAACATTTAAACTTTCCCTTACATATGTAAAACGTACCACAAACATTTATTTTCAGAAGAAAGCAACATGAAAATGCACAAGCAATTACAAATACAAGTAAACTTGAAAAAATAAACACACACACACACAGTGCCTTGCACTTTCTTCACATTTATGTTGCTACATTATGTTAAACTGTTTCAAAATGACTTTTTATTTTTCTCTACATCAATCTACACTCCATAAATCATACCGACAAAGTAAAAACAGAATTGTCACACCTTCGTAAATTTGTTAAAAATAACAAACTGAAATAAGTACATTGCATAAGCATTCGTTTCATTTACACGTTTACTGTCTTTTTTTGATGTGACAAGCTTTGCTCATCAGCATTTGCCAATTATCTTTAAGTCTTCTTATCTCTTTTCCTCTCAAGCTCAGGAAGGTTGGATGGGGGCAGATGCACATTTTCAGGTTTCTCCAGAAATACTTGATTGGGCTCAATCCCAAGCTGTGGCTGGGCCACTCAATCCAAGAGTTGTCTATAAGCCACCCTTGCTGTGTGGTTAGAGTTCTTGTCGTGTTGGAAGTTGAATCTTCTGCTCAGTCTGAAGTTATGAGTGGCCTGGACTGGATTTTTTTTAAGGTTATCTTAATATTTTGCTACCCTGAGTGTTCCTTCTACTCTGACGAGTCACTCAGTCCCTGCCGCTGAAAAACACCCCCACAGCATGAGGCTGCTACCAGCACACTTTTGGAATAGTACTCAGCAGGTGATTAGCAGAGCTGGTTTCCTTCAAACATGATGCTTAGAATTGAGGTTCATCAGACCACAGAATCTTGTTCATGTGTTCTCATGTGTCCTAACTGAGGAGAGGATCAAGTCTTGACACACGCCATAAAGTCCAGATCTGTGGAGTGTTACATTGATGTTTGTCCTTCTGTAGATTTCTTCTATCTCCACATATGATCATTAAGCTCAACTAGAGTGACCATCAGGTTTTTGGTCACCACACTAACCAAAGTTGCTCAATAACTCCATAACTTGCTCAAGTTTTTAGTCCTGGTTGTTTCATACTTCTTCCATTAAAGGGCAAAAGAGGTTACATGCTTCTGTGATCATTCAATGAAGCAGAATCATTTCTGAACTCTTCCACACATGTGTGGCTTGATGCAAACATGTTGCTGAACAGTTGACAGGCAGTTCTTTTGACCCCAGTGCTTGGTTTTTACTTGATATGCATTATTGGCCATTAGACAATTTTTAAGATGTGTATGCCTTTACAAATCATACTCAATCAATTGAATTTGCCAAAGGTGTAGTAACATCTACAAGCAATAGGAATGCTGCTGAGCTAAATTTCAGCCGTTTCTGATAGGGGTATGAATACTTATGCAATGTCATTGTTGTTTTTTTATTTTTTATTAATTTGCAAAGATTGTGTTTCACATTTGTGGTGTATGGAGTGTAGATTGATATGAATAAAAGTAACAAAGCAGTCTAACATAAGACAACATCACAAAAGGTGAAAGAAATGAAGGGGTATGAATACTTTCACAAGGCACTGTATATGTTATATACACACACACACACACACACACATTACAAATCTACAAATAAAAATATCAACATACAAACATACGTAAAGCACACACACACACACACAAAATGAAAGCACACAAATATAAACAAAAGCTTATAGTTCTGTTTTTGCATGTAAAAAAAACTAAATGTTGTAATGTACCTGATCCCCTTGTCTCAGTGTGCGGACCTGCAGCTGGCCAATTGCCTTTTTTGCTTCCGCTTTCAGCTTTTTCTGAAAAAAAAAAAAGAACAGGCAAACAGAGCTCAGGATGCGTGTGTGTCTTGGTGTTTTTGGTCTGGTCTCACTGGTTTTGCAAGAAGTGTATGAGTAGTGTAGAACTGCAACACTGGTGTCAACAGAAAGTATACTCATGTGTGTTTGTTCTGCTGTACAAACACCTACAAAGAAAAACATTTAAGATCAGGATTATTAAGTAAATATAAAGGGACATCTACATTTACCTTTTATAAAAAATTATCTTATCCTACAGTAACAGAACTATTGAACTGACTCATTCCCTCATGATTCACACATATAGTGGCCGCAACAAGAATGCAGACACTTGAGACACACTTAAAAATGTATGAATGTCAATGCATTAGATAACCAAAAACAAAAAGAAGCTCTAGCTAAACAACATTCCCACATACAAAAGAGCTTAATCCAGATTCAAC
This sequence comes from Enteromius afrohamiltoni, assembly GCA_034779775.1. Lineage (NCBI taxonomy): Eukaryota > Metazoa > Chordata > Actinopteri > Cypriniformes > Cyprinidae > Enteromius > Enteromius afrohamiltoni. The sequence continues at coordinate 3,991,719 of JAUYWG010000038.1, forward strand.
ACTTTCACAGTCCAGACAGGAAAAGGAACTTCATCGCTGGTTAGGTTTCATAACGAACCACTTTATGAACGCTTATGAAACAGAGGCAAGACTTTTTCTCTTACGCTAGAAACTGTTCTCTAAGAAATCCAAGTATTTCATCCAAAAATAGTCCCTCTCTCATTTCTGAAATTTCTAATTGTGTATATTTAAACAGGATTGCAGATACAGCGTTTAAACAGACATTGTTATGTTTGACCTCACAAAACGGAAAAAAAAGAATGGAAAAGGTTTATATAACAGACATAGACATCCCTGCTGGGCTCGAGTAACACACACACAAACTGAGTTTAATGTGATCATCTGGTGTGTGTGTGTGTGTGTGTGTGTGTATCCACCAATATGTGTTTACGGACTAAAAAGTAGGCCTTCTTAACCCTGTGCATGTTTTCCAAAGGGAGACTGTTAAGTATGTACTGGCACAAAGTGATATGTATCCTATGCTGGAAAGAAACCAAACCCACAATGTGTTACATGTTAAACTTCCTCTAACCACTGCTCAAAACGGGTGAAACATGAAAACCAAACAGAGCCCAGTGGCAAGTAATGTGTCTCGTCTACCAGTCAATGTTATCTTATACCAGATAAGGGAAAACACACATTTGAAAGGATCCGCATTAAATTTGGAATAAATAGAAATTTTACAGAAAAGTCTGAAATTCACCCTGCAGTCAAATATTCAATGTATCTGGATTTTCAATTAAAAAGTCCATTTATAAACCAATAAAAGAAAATGTAAATCATTAATAATCAAAGCTGGTATGCTGAAAAGATCCCCTTTAGGGCCGGTTACACAGAACACGTGTGTCCATTCCATGCTACTTTTCTGTGTAAACATATGCTAAAGGGACATCTTTGACCACAGTGCTTGCATCTCACATGACAGGGTGTTCCAATCTCTGCAGTTCAAAGATGTTTAATTAAACGAAAAAAGAAAAAAAGTTTCAAGACCTTATTCAGATTATTTTCATAACTCTGAACCTTCAAAACTGTTTTGTCTACTGAAACTTTCCAGAAAGATAAAAAAGTAGCATTTTGTTTAATGGCTGTACAATCTACTGAACACATTATTCCTCACAGCCTCATTTGAACTCCAAAATAAAAAAATCAGCTGCTATTTGTTACTAAGGCCTACAAGCTGTACCAACCAGTATACTTGCATTCGTACGAAAACACACAGGTCGTAGTGAGGAAACAGACATCATAATAATTCCCCAAAAATGAGACACAACGACAAACTCGCTCTAACAAACTGTCTCAGAAACAATTTTGTTTGGTTAGTCAACATGAAGAGGTTGACAACTGACTGTTCAGCAGCAGCAAATTTTTCCATTCAAACTGTATCTGAAAACATACAGTATGATTCACACGGTGAACATGAAATTCCATGACTATGAATCACAAAATTATTTTATTGTGACATTGTCAATTCTATAGACTTCTTCTGGCCATGGGGCAAAAATGCCAATGTGAACCTAATTTCCCCAGACAAACAAATTAAATCTATTTCGTCTGTCGCTAACAAAGTGAAAAACAAAATTGTTGATTGTGTCATTGAATTAAGATGTGCATGCGTTGCACCATATTTTATTTTAACTGTTTTTACAGTGTTTTGCTTTTTAACCAATCACGCACAATTCTGTTGAGTTTAGGAATGCAAAGGCCAATCAGAGTAGTTCTCTCATAAAGAATGTACGTCTTACGTAAACAAATTCATTTCAATATTCAAATTCAATATTTGCAGTTTCAAGTATACAACAGGTAATACACCCACTTCTGAATTTCACTTCACGACTGTAAATTAGTTAGGTATTTGCAGAAGAGGCGTGGCTTCAGTGGTTTCTTAAAAGTTGTAAAAGTGTCAGCAGATCAGGGACGCGGCAGACAGCACGGAGGGGAATAGAGAGGGTGAAGGTTCTAGAAAATGACTTTGTACCTTGTTGTGAATGGAGCACAACTGGCACATTTGCTAGCTGTAAATGTTGGGAAGGAGTATACAATTATAGTGTTCCATTGGCAGTCCTGAAGACCAACATCAAAGCCTTAAAATGTCTGCGTGTGACATGCATGTGACATGGACCCTCTGTAGTTGACTGTTTTGTTGTAGATCAACAAGACTTTTAATAGCTCTGTGACAGTTAATGATTGCACACAAGAGTCAATTAAAAAACTAATGTCTACTCACTGTCCTATCAGAATAAAGGCAAAAAAATAAAATAAAAAAAGGATTCATTCTTGGAGAGAATGATGAACTGATGAGATATTCAGCAATTTCTAATTACAATTTATAGACCTACCTGCCATTCAAGTGCTGTAGTGTACAATGTGATTTGACTGGAAATGCTTTGGTGATGATAGACAGTTGCAAATTGGGAAAAATAGCAATCTGACAACGTTGAATGCCGTGTTGTGTTTAGGCGACATTAGTTGTGTTAGCTGGAAGTCAGCGGTATTGCAATGACAATGAGAAGCTGGGCAGCATAATCAGAAACCAAGGTGGGACTTTCTGGTACAAAGCAAAACAATGCATTCATTTAGCAGGCAAAGACTGAAATGTGGGAAGCAAAACTCTGATGGTCTGAAAAGGCTTTTATTTAGCCACATACTTTCTTTTTATTCTTTTCTTCCTGTTTTTCCAAAATAACAAACCACTGAAACTGGCACTATAATGCCTTTTGGCTTTCTTATAATAAAATATTTCTTGGTATTTCCCTTGGAGAAACTAGATTTTCAGACAAATTCACCAATCCGTTTCAACTGAAAAATTAAAGAAATCCAACATTTCTGTGTGTGATGATCTCTGACCAAGTAAACAGCTTGTGACTTTAGTTAAACTTTATCCAAAAATCAAGCATTGCCCTGATATTAAACTCAGACCTAATACCACATTAGAACCAAACTCATACACACACAGTGATGACCTTAAGGCTGAAAAAAAAAAAAAAGAATGATCTCAGGACCCAGTAATGTGAAACCAGATCAACTAGTTAGGAAACTAGTTATACCGGAATAATGAACAAGCAAGCTTGGAGTGTGAAACTATGCTTTACGGTAAACACTGTCCTGAAAAATCGCCACTTGATCACACAGTCAGTATCTGGGTTTTGAAAGAAGTCATATTTAGCAACACGCTTGCATGCCGATCAACTACCGTCTGTAGTAACCAAAGTCAATAGCCTTTCTATTCTTGTTACAGCTACGAATGACACCTGTAATAATAATGACACGGACTATAAATCTCAGATGACAACTTTGATCAATGATAAAGTCCTACCACAACTGGAGTACATCTTTCAAATATTAACTAACCAAAGACCACAAAATAAAACTTACATTGAAAAACTGTCTTTAAAAGCACTAGCTTCTAAACAGAATATAGCAATATGTATCTGTATGAAGTACTACAACACCAGATTCTGTAGACCTACATTGTTTTTCTCATCAGCCCTGCCAACGGTGAGACCATTTCACATCCCCCTACAAAGGAAAAACGCCCTGACTATACACTGAAGTTGTTGAAACTATGCTTACCTCATATTGCATTAGAAGTGATTCACCATACATTTAAATGTATAAATGTTACATTTATACTCCACAACCTTTCAGTAAGGTCAGTAATGTGTCACCAAGACTGTATCAATTTTATCAAACACACAATATAACAACAGTAATACTGTAAAATACTATTACAATTAGTGATAACTGCTTTCCATTTCAGTATATTTTAAAATGTAATTAGTTCCTGTGATGGCAAAGCAGATTCCTCCAGGACTGAATGTCAGACGATGCTTAAGAAATCATTCGAACGTGATGATTTGGTGATTATGAATTCTAACAGTTTCTTAGTATTATAAATGCTGAAGACAGCTTTGGTGCTTAATATTTTTGAGAAAACCATGACGCGTTATTTTAGATTCTTAAGGAATAGAGAGTTCAAAAGAACAGTGACATACAAAAAATCTTTGTAACTTCATGCTGTAATGTAATTTTGATAAAATGAATCCTTGCTGAATAAAAGTATTACTTGCTGTCTAAGGAGAGTCAGAGAGCTCCTGGATTACATCAAAAATATTGTAATTTGTCTTATGGGTTTGGAACGGTGTAAGGGTGAGTAATTAATGACAGAATTTTCATTATGGGGTAAACTATCAATTTTAATGGCAGTGTAAGTCTGAAAAGCCACTACACTTCCCTTCACAATAATTTACAGAGGTAGCCATAGTTTTGCAAAAACGTTGTTAATTAAATTAACTTTTAGTGTAAAAAAAAAAAAAAAAATCAAAACATGAATATAGAACCTCCTTTATACAGTGTTTACTAGTCATTCTTATTGACTCACTAGTTTTATTATTTCTGTCTATAAGGATGTAGTCTACTGTCTATAAGGAAGTTAATACAGTTTTACTGCATCATAATTACCACCATCACATGATTTTGTGCGCATCTGTGATTACCACAGCATATTAACAGGATTCTTGTTTAAAGCCAATCAAATTGGCGGACGAATCTTGTGCTGTACCTGTTTGCGGTTCTGCTGTCTGAGGCTGGTCAATCTCCGCGCCGAGTAAAAGATGAAATATCCAACAGTCGCCGCAGTAATGACGAAGAAAGAGACGGAGACAAAAAACACAGAATAGTGACTCATCCAGGGACCGTGCTGCTTCCCGACCTCTATTGCTATGGAAACAGGCACGCCTTGTTCTAGCAGCTGGACCAGCTCCATCCCACGGTAGTTGCCAATCATGACTGCAACGATGCTCGTGCCTAGAAACACACAGAGATGAGAGGATACTGAATACACGAGCAGCACGTCTGAGCAAAGCAAAACACACCATAATGCTTGGCAACCTGCTGGTTGAGAAAGAAAGACAAACGTGTTTACTAACACGTACACAAATCAGATACGTTTTAAATTAAGGGAGACTAAACTAAGCAAACTTGGATCATGCACGAGATACAGTGGCCAAGAACAGTTTGTTTAATTTCGTATATCTTAAGACTCCAAATTATGTTAAAAATGACTTGTTTGGACGAACATATATAAAAATAAGATGAATAAGCAATCTTCCACCTAGACAGCTAAAAAAAAAAATAGTTATTTTAAATAAACATGAATTGAAATGGTTTTATTTTTAAAATTCACATTTTCATTTAGTTTAACTGTGTGTCAACGCTTTATTTTAATGTGTTCTTCTTGCATGTGCTATTATAATAACAATAAATTATGCATAATTTCATGCAAGTAGCCCTAAGCCAAACCCTAACTGTACAGTACATCTAGTTAATAAATATTAGTTAGCGCTCGAACGTATGTAAAATGCAAATGAATTCAAAATAACCAAAACTATTATAAAATGTCACTGTTGCACTTCTACAGTACGCACCCTTTGGTTTTATGACATGATACACAACATGATAAAACACGTTTATTACAGGTCATCCGAAAAGTCTTCAGGAAATTGAGTCAATGCTCAGCGAGTTTCTCCTTCTAAGGCTCAGTTAACTGGGTTTTTGTGCATTAAGACCCAGATCGTACGAGCTCAAAATGCGATTCTAGTCCAGTTATTTTAAAACACCGGACAGGCGAGCGCAGAGTTTGCGCTCTTCCGCGTAGAGGAGGTCCTATCAGCCGTCAAGTTTACACAACTTACACAACACAGCGCCCGGGTTAGAGTACAACTGACAACTAATACAGGCCAGCATTGATCCGAATAATGAGAGACAAGGAGACACTTGCATTTACACGCGTACTAAAACGTTCAGCCTAAGCCCGTTGGGTCACCTACCTGGGTGGGACATCTGAATGACCCGATTGTCAATCCCATCGTCATTGAATATGATAGCAGCTGCAGCTCCATTCATGGCAGCGACGTTAATTTTTTCGCTGAAAGTGCATCCGTTACCGCGCTGGATTAGGGCAATCCAGCCCCTGGAGTCGTTGGGTCGCCGATAAAAGGTGTCATCTTCACAGCCAAAGATCGGATCGGCTACATACACTTTCCCCACTACAGAAGTTTTGGGTGAGTCTTGCCCATACAGCCCCATCTCCTCTCGAAACCAGGTGGTCAGGTTTTTCTCAGGGATTGTGTAGGAAATGTTCAGGAATGCAGTGCACAGGTAACTGGCCTGCGCCAAACGCACACTCGACACCTGGAAAACTGAGGCCACCAGCAGCCACGAAAACACATCCCGACTCGCAAGAAGCCCCATGTTCGGCACAGCAACCCTGCAGCTTCTCCCCTCGGTTCAGTTCAAAGTTCAAGTCTTAAAATAAAATTTGTTATTAAAATGACCCAGAAATGGTTCCGCTAAATCATGTAATCGATAGCTCCCTACTGAGCGCCTACAGGTGTTTTAGTAACGCAACTAAACAGAAACTCTACCTCGCTGAGGTCACTGCACCCGAAGCCACGCCCACCCATCTCTTAAAGCAACACACGCTGTTTTTCTCGCTTCACTCGTGTTCTTGATATGTGACCAATTTTTATTGTTTTTTTTTCAACTGCTTGCACACAAAATCTTTTCTCGTCACACAATTTTTTAAACATGACACTAAAACACCAGAACCACACATAAAATCTGCAAACTGATACACTCATTTTCGGATTTTTCCACTTTCGTAAAACTTATTAAATATTACACAGTTCTCTTAGCTTTGGGTAAGATATTATGAGAGATATGACTCATTTTGTGTGTAATTCTTGGATTTTTGTATAAAGTTTTAAAAATGGGAGTAAACAGTTTTTTACAGAACAGTTGCCTACATCAAAAATGTTACTCCTCTAAACCTACTTGAGGGAATGTAATATATATTGAAAAGTAAAAAATAAATGCTTAAATCTGCTCACACAGTAAAGTGGATTTACAGTTGAAGATAATGATTTTTAGATTAATAATCACAACTATGAACCAAGATTAAGAATCATGTTCACATTGCAGAAGTCATTATTAAAACTCATTATTGTAGCTGAAGGTCTCGTTCTGAAAGGGAGAGTGGACCTAAAACATTCTGTCAGAATCACCCTGCAGCTCTATGGTCCCTCTCTGAAGCTAAGCAAGGTTGAGCCTGGTCAGAATGAGAGACCTCCTGGGAAAACTAGGTTGCTGCCAGAACAGGTGCTAGTGAGGCCAGCAGGGGGTGCTCACTTTGTGTGGTCCTAGCACCCCACTGTTGTGATGGGGGTGGACACAATATTCTCAGCAAGCACTGTCCTTTGGATGAGACATCAAACAAATGTCCTGACTCAGTCTGTAGTCACCAAAAGTGTGTTCATTGTCTTCTGACCATCACAGTCTCCTAATCATGCACATAGGGTATCTGCTGATAGGCCTCTGTCTCCTCTCCAGCAGTAAGCTGTATGTGGTGGGCATTCTGGCACAGTGGCTGGCGTCAAACATCATCCAGGATATTGTACACAGGTGGTGGGTGAGCCCCTAGAAAAGCAATCTATAAATGTGAAGAATTATTAGTTATTATTGTTATTCATTTTCAAACTGATCTGGTGCATTTAGAAAAAGTTAATAGATACCACGGGTGTTGTAAAAACAAGTGATATTCAAACTTTAAAACGTGGAATACAGTACATGTCTTGTATGGACTACTATAATAATAATATTATAATGTTGATATGCTGATGCATATTATACTTTTTATTTATTTATTTATTTATTTATTTTTTTTACACATTTATGGAACTTGAAAGCCCCTAGTTCAAATCCACTTTTTATGATGGCTGGGAAAAGCATGAACATTCTTCAGAGCATTTTTACTTTTGTAATCAACTAAAAAGGTCATGCAGGGTTGGAATGAGAGTGGGGGAGGGACAATTATGATTAAAAAAATTATAAAATATCAATATAGAACAATATTAAATTAAACAGTTAAATCTTAACACATAATATTGATTCACTGAATTATAGATTTTTCAGTTCACTTTAAACAATTTTTAAAGTTCAATTCTTACAATTGTCCTTCACAGAAATAGAAATGATTACAATTTGCAATAGAAACGTACTCATGCAGTTACCATCGGATAAACAGGCCGGATAAAGCCAATTATTTTTTATTTTAAAAACAAACAAATGAACATTAAAGAAATTTCATATGTTCAAAAAATTAAACGTAACAGTTCTAGTTTGCTTTATGCTTTTCCTGCCTGCTTTAAATGAAAAGTATATAGCACACAGGCTATATACGCAGTATTTTAGTTGAAAGACGCCATCTGCTGCTAGGCTTTGGGAAATACCAGCATTGTTGACTGCTCCTGCCATGATGTTACTCTTCCCACTTGTTCTTAGCGTGGAAACAAACTAGAGATAATTGAATGATTTTGAATAGGGCTATTTTAACATTCTTTAATTTTGATAGTTTTAACTTTTTTTTTGTGTCAGACATACAATTAGTAGTACTCCAAATACAAACAAAAATGCTATAGTTTTACCTTTAAAAATACTAATATAAATTTCAGCAGCCAGCTTTTTTAAAGGCAAGAGGCAAGAGTCCAAAAAGCTAAATAAATAATATAATTGAGCAAATTCGTGATCGATGAAATGCAGGATAAACAGCCTGAACGCAGGTATTTGTCTGCAGTTCCTCCTGATCACCACACGTAGGCTCTATCTCCTCAGTTTAGACCGCAGTGTTCACTGATCTCACTTGTATCATGCTTCTCGCTCTTCAGTTTCAAGCCGTTTGCTATTGTAGTAATTGTAGTATCAGAATTCATATTAGATTGTTTTATCTGAAAAGTTTCTATTTTAAAGTTCGACACTTTTGACATTTTATGGAACGCTATACTTTTATAGACCAATGTTGTAGCCTATTGTTCGTATAACCCAGGGGTCAGTAGCCTATTGAGAATGGAAATCTATGTCACGCTGCCCTGGATTCCGCCATGTTTTAGCAGGCACATGGAAATCACCACAGAAAAACCAGACCATTTACTAGAAAACCACATTACAGACTCTTAGAATAAAACAGACTAATGTGTAAATCTCTTTAATAAAACAATAGTTCTTCTCTTTGTCCGAGAGGATGAAACGGTCAGTAATCACTACAGTGGTAACTTACTAGGCTAACTGCTAACTGCAACCTGATCTCACAGAATTGTGGGTAATAACCACAAACTCTTAACGCATAATTCTGTGTTAGTATACATAGTGCACATAATCATCGAAAATCCCGTGATGGGCTCTCGGAAAAGATTACAATGTTATTCAGTGACAGGCATCAGCCGTGATCCACTCACGGATTTGGATTCAAATATTGGGTAATGATATTGCCATTGTTGCTTATGTACTGGGGTGTGATTTTTCACTGGAAACTGTCCCAACAGTTTTATTTATATTAATTAATTTATACATTTATGAGCATGTAACCCAACACCTGCCCCTAACCCTACCATCCGTTAATAAAACACAAGATAAACTGGCATATTCATATCTATTTTTATACATTTTATTTATCAGAACTTTAATATATTTTGATGTTCCTCTGTTCCGTTGTGACAATAACATTTTAGTGAATTCTCAACTACAAATAACTATTCTTGTACTAAAACCTGCCTCTGCTGGACTGGAGCTACTGGGGATCGTCTGATTCAGTACACTACCTCATATACTGTTAGCAATTTATATTTTGCTGTTGTTGTTATTTATCAGAACTTAACAGAATTTGTCTTCAGTCCTATTCAAAGTTATATTTATGGGTTAGGGTAAGCTTACCAAGTCTTTTAAAACGGCTAACTTTGTTTTTGTTCAAAGGACTTTACGTTTCATATCTTAAGTTTATATTAAATATTAAATATATCTTATTTATTAGAACTTATCAGAATATATTTGGATGTTCCTCTGTTCTGTTGTGACAATAAAAGAAACAAGTTTCTTTTTAAAATGCATTATCATATTATGTGTAACGAAGTGGACTGACAACGGAGTAAGTGAAAGGTATATACTGTTTATTTAAAGGTTGAGAGTTGACATCCAAAACAGGTGAGTAAATCATATGCAGACAATCGCTGAAGAAAGGTAACTTAAACTGATCAGTCTCTTGTATTACAGGATGCAGATTGCCAGGAACAGAACAGATGAGACGATCACAACCACACCACAATCCAACAGAGACACTGAGGGAACACTGAGGACCTGGAGACACACTAGGACAGAGCAGGTAAGACAACAGGTAAGTATCATGAGATAGTCGCAAACGTTAGTCCACTTCAGGTGTGTACAAGCTTTTATGTGGTGTGGCTAACTGATCACAGGTGGTGGTGACAGGTGCTGGTAATCAGTATTCTGGTGACTGGGATCTCTGTGAGGGGGTGAGGGTGGAGCCTGGTGTGGGCACAGATGTCTCTGTAACAGTACCCCCTCCTCCAAGGCCCACTCCTGAAGCCGGACCCCTCCGACACCGTGGTGGATCGACCTCGGCCACGAGGTGCAGGACGAAGAGGATGGCTAGCATGGAACTCCTCCATCAGCATGTCATCAAGCACATCCCCACGAGGAACCCAGGACCTTTCCTTGGGGCCATACCCTTCCCAGTCCACTAGATACTCCAGCTGACCACCACGGTGCCGGGAATTAAGAATCTCCTTCACCTTGTAGATCGTGCCCTCCTCAACGACCATGGGAGGGTTCCTCTTCGCCAGGCTCTGTGGGGACAAGAAGAGGGTCGTGGTAAGACTTTAGTAGGGAGACGGGAAATTTAGGGTGAATTCTGTAGTTACGTGGGAGTTGCAACTTGAAAGCGGCCGGGTTGATCTGCTCCACAATTGTGAAGGGACCAACAAACCTGGGACTTAGCTTCCTACAGGGCAGGCGTAGGCGTAAATCCCGGGTGGAAAACTAGACTTTCTGGCCGACTTGTGTTGATCCAGGAACATCTTGTACTTGGTGAAATCACGCTCATCTGAATGAAGTGTCAAATACAGGAGAAAAAGAACGAAAAATCTAATAATGTATATCAAGTTCAAGGAACTAAAAATGTTCTGGATGACAGAGATGGTTTGTCTTTGTAACAAGGAGCTGCACTCAGGCAAGCGTAAGATCCAAATGCAAGCTTTAATAATACATAACGTGGTCAAACCAACAGGTTTCAAACATCGGCAACCCGGTATATCCAAGCGCTAAACAGATTTGTAAACAGTTTCCAAGCAATGGTCAGGGGAGGCAGCAAAAGGTTCACAAAACAGAATACAGTCCAAGGTCAAAATCCAAGAGGGCAATCCAAAGTACCAAACTAAAACAAGACAATGCAAACAAGGCAAGACTATGAACATGAACAAGAGAAAACGCTTGGTAGAGTCCACAACAGCAAAACAATACTTCGCAGATACTTTCAATACTTTTTTCAATACTTTCTGTTTGGCAGGCTTCTGCTTAAATGGCTGCCAAACAGGAAGTCACCATAGAAGCAGAGGGAGCTGTGACAGTTAGTGCAGAGGTGAGAGCTCCCTCTGCTGGCTTGGCGTTACAGTCTTTCACTGGAACTGCTGTAATTGTTATTTGAGACAGCAAGTGGATGGCATTATATGCTTTCATACAGGTTTTACACCTTTTAAAGGTTAAATGTTTATTGTAGCCATGGGCACTTTGTTTTTCTTGTTTGATAAGCTTAGTCAAATTTGCAAAAGAAGACAATAGGAATAACTAGCCTGGAGCAATGGGAGTGCTGAAAGTTTTCTGCCTTGGCCAATCAGTGGTAACCATACTTATAAGTAATTCCTGGAAAAACAAGCAGGTGTAATGTGTAAATATATACTATATTAAAAAAAATAATAATAATTTGTAATTACTACTACTATTACTACTACTGTACTTGTAATAATAATACCCGGTGTTGACAAAAATATAGTATCAACAGATGTCGTACAAAAAATACATTGTGCAATAATTTTTGTGTGACAGGTTGATGCTTTGCAGCTTCCTGCAGTGTTTTTGTATGTCTTCGTCACGTTTATCTGTCCATAAACAGGTGTACGGCCGAACATTTTAATCATGCAGACTTAAAGTGCGTGTTTCCAAAAATACAGCAACACAGACTTTCAACATCAAGTTTATTTCAGTTAAACACTGAAAAAGGTAAGCCTGGCTTACTATGCCTATTTGCACATCAACAAATTATGAGCGACACTTTACAGTAAATTGCACAAAGTAATATCTCAGTGTTTCCGATTACATACTTAACCACTTGTGCACATAACAACCAAAAACATATATCTATATATATAAATTTGATGTCATATATTCACTAAACGCCTTATCTTTAAACATTTTTTTAAATTTATCAAGTGATTACATCATTTTAATTTCCGTATCACATTTATTCCATAGATTTACCTCTTTAACAGAAATGCAATTATTCTTTAAATTAGTTTGAGCCTTATTTTACTAAACATTACCAGCAGAGTCAGAGAAAGAAAGCATTCCTTTGGATGTTTTTACCCTTACACAGTTGGAGGGCTCTCCTGTTACAGCTGAAATGATTCAGAGAGAAACCAGGAATGTTCCCGCATTGTCTCAAGTGTATGTAGCTACACTAAATGGGTGGAATGCAGAAGCAAAGAGCCGGTTTGCACAGTATTATCACTGCCATGACTAACTGACTCTGAATGGAGGGTGCATCATGTGTGGTTTAAGAGTCATTATACCTCCTAAGTTGCAAACTCGAGTCTTGGAGGAGCTTCATGTCGGACATTTGGGAGTAGTAAAGATGAAGTCACTTGCCAGGAGCTTTGTATGGTGGCCAGTAATAGATCAGCAGATGGAGCAGCTTGCCATGCATTGCTTAGCATGTTCAAAAGATGCCAAAGTCAGCCCCGTTGCACCCTTGGGAATGGCCTGCGCTGCCATGGATACATGTTGATTTTGCGGGCCCCTTCATGGGCACTATGTTTCTCGTTGTTGTTGATGCATGTACAAAGTAGCCCTAAGTGTTCAGCATGGCCAGCACGAAAAGCTTCTCAAACTGTGACAGTACTGAGAGAACTTTTCGCGAGGACTGGTGTACCAGAACAGCTGGTGAGTGACAACAGGCCTCAGTTTGTATGGGCAGAGTTTCAAGTCTTCTTAAAGAACAATGGGACCAAGCATGTGACCTCAGCACCCTACCACCCTGCCAAAAATGGCCTAGCTGAGAGATTTGTGCAAAGTTTGAAGAATTGGGAACGGGACATTGATCAGCTGAGAAGCTCAAATGTTCCTCTGGAAAGTGTTCTAGTGATTGCTCCAGTAAGTGTCCCATCTACATCTGATGTCCCTGCTACCCTATCGAGGGGCACATAACAGTATTTCCAATAATAACTTAGCTGAGGTTTATTTTCTTTTATTTTTGCATCAACTGCTTTGTATTGTAACAAATAAAATAAACATATTTATGTTGACTTCATTGTCTTTTAGCAGTTATGCTTACAGGTGTACAAGAGGCTGTATTGTCTAAGCATGAATTACAGCAGCAGAACACCACACACATATTGGACTTACAGTTTCAAATATAATATTTATTTATTTAGCTCTTTGTTTTATTTAGGGAAATGAATCTCAATGATTCAAATTGATATTGATATGATATATTGAATTACTCTGATTCAATTTTTTTTTCCTTGGCCATTGAAAATAATACAAAACCTGGTATTAATTTTTCCAGATTCTGAGCAAGGTAGCTTAAAATCTGGGCAAATTTTGACTTTACAACACACAATAAACCAGACAAGGATTCTTAATAATGAAATAAAATGTATTAAACTATTCTATACTGAATAGATGCCTCGAACACACAAACGGTTCTGAGAGTGAAAAGCAGTTGAGTTTAAGTCCAAAGTCTAATACTTGCTACCAGTGAAACGCATTGCATGGAAAGTCAAGCTGAGGAAATCTGGATAGCCTCTCCCTCAGTTGTCTATTTGAGAATGCAAGTCAGAGTTTATGTTTATTCGATTATCGATTTACGCTGAGAACAGGTCTATGAGCATTGACCATCTGGTGCTTGAATGTCTATTGACAACATATTGTCTGTTCGGTTTTGTTTTTTTTAGCAGTTTTAAACCCTGAGAGACAAAAAACTGGTTTGGCAGGAGACAGGTCCAGACACTCAGGTGTCATGGGATGTTCACTGATCAGTTTTACAACCCACAAACTTTTTAAAAAAGAATAACACAGTAAAATAATTTATTTTACACAGGTAAATGTGGGAGTAGTCATTAAAATCTATATTCTTCAATGTTTTGCAATATCAGAGAAATCCTTCTCGATAATCCCTCTTGTCTTTTCACTGATATCCTACACACATAAAACCATTTCTATTTGCCAAATGTAAAATTATATAATCTATGCCAGTTCCTTGACTACACTACAGTTCCATATCATTTAAGCTGGATGTATATTTAAATCATGGTTAAAATACACTGTAAAGGTGAAGTACAAGTGTGCAAACAGGAGGATTAAATTGCAGGAGGGGTAGGTTGCAGTGTAGTTTCAGGAGTACAGTGCACACCAGATATTGTGATAAATATTTTACTGCAAACATTACAAACACAACATATGAAAACATATATAAGTCAAAGGCACAATTACAGCTTGTGGGGTTGAATTGGATGTTTCTGAATACTGTTTTTGTTCTAATTTGAATAATGTATTAGTTTTTTGAGTATTGAAGTCTTCTCAAATGTACATTATATAATTAGTATACATTTTTAATACATTCATGGCTTAAGAAATACTTCATTACAAGTGTTACTGTTTATTATAAAAGTATTGTGTGTTTTTGGCATTTTGAGGTGAATGAGATGAATTTCATGCTTAACACAAGTAAACAAATGATCCAAATAGAGAGAAAACACATTTTACTTGATGCCAAGAAACAAGTCTTTTTCCATGTCATTTGATGTCAACCCATTTTTTTTTTTTGAATGAAATTTGACAAAAAATGTATTGTAATCAAAACTGTACAATGACTTTCAGTTAGATGTTTCCGTGAAAACAATTCACTTGAATCATGTTTTTTAATTACATTTTCAATCTACAATTTTTTCTTTCCAAAAGCAACTGTAGAGTTAAAACCATTTTGACCAGATTGCCATTAAAATAAGGAATACTCAACATACTGATGTGGATGTAAACTTTCACAAAACTGCTACAAGTTTGGACGAACTTCAGCATTGTTTTTAGCAACATGAGAGAAGCGAATTTTTTTCACTAAGCCTGAACTCATACTAATGTCACGCCACAGATATTCAGGTGAAAGCAATTTACTGGGTTTGTTATAAATGAAATATTTGTTCAAGTGAGACTCTTCGTGCCATATTGCCTCAATGGAGTTTGCTATGTCAATATTTATCTGCTCCCGGCAGGTTTTAGTGAGATGATGCACATCTTTCAATGAGCCACCAAATGCAGCGCCGGTATAATAATAATCACCTTTTCCAGCTGGAATGTATGCTTGAGACTCTGGTCTACGCTCATATGTAAATATGAACCTTGGAACACTAAAGAACCAGGGATGTATCACACCTACCAGATGACCCAAAGACTCCACTCCCCAGCGGCCGTAGAACTTTGTATCAA
>JAUYWG010000038.1:4012572-4043796 GCA_034779775.1 Enteromius afrohamiltoni
TATTACAACCAATAACCTGTGAATAACTTAATGAAAATTAAAGAACCTTGCTAGCTTAACTAAAAAGGATACTTAAAACACACGTGCCGTCTTGCTAATGATACATAGACATAGGTTTACTAAATACTACCAATGTTTATCACTTACAATTCGCTTGTTTTTAAGCTGTGCTAATTTAAACATTAAAATGAGTTTAAAGTATTCAAACACAACGCGCAAAACACTTTCGCTCTTTATATTTGGATGCATTGTCTCTTAAAAAGACAGTGTTTAAATTATTTGCTGTGTAGGTGTCCTTCATTTAATACAAAATAAAATTAAAGAAAGAAAATCACTCACTGCTCTTGACTGCATTACCTTTTATTTTTAACAAGAATTAATCCACAGAGTTTTTCTTTCATCGCTAATGCAGTCTTTTTTACAGACTGAACTAAATTAAGCATTGCTTGGTAAATATAGCAAATATATTTGACTGTATGTTTAATGTGTACAGTGAAGACTATCAATCGTTTTCTGTACCTGAACACCTACAAACATTGAAAAAAGGTAAATCTGTAAACAGCACAAACAGAACAAACAATTTAAACTATTTCAAACTGGTTCAACCTGTACCAGGGCCCCACAAACCCCTGGTTCGGCCCTGCATTTAGGTGTAGAGATATGATCAAACCTAAAATTTTTGATTAAAATGTTCCAGGGTCAAGAAAATATGTTGACCCAGGCACATGCCAAATATAGCAAAATCAGGACGTGCATTAGGGGCAGGGACAGCCCTGGCCAATTTGCTGCCCAAGGCAAAATTTTACCTGATGCCCCTTACCTCACACCCCATTCCACCAATAATAATTGTGTTGATTTACGGAAAGCCTGCGTGGAGTTTGCTAAGAAAGACCTGAAGGACTCCAAGATGGTGAGAAATAAGGTTGTCTGGTCAGATGAGACCAAGATAGAACTTTTTGGCCTTAATTCTAAGAGCTATGTGTTTAGAAAACCGAGGGAACGATGAATGCGGCCAAGCACAAGGATATGCTGGACAAAAACCTTCTCCTGAGTGCTCAAGACCTCAGACTGGGCCGAAGGTTTACCTTCTAACAAAGACAATGACCCTAAGCACACAGCTAAAATAACGAAGGAGTGGCTTCACAACAACACTGTGACTGTTCTTGAATGGCCCAGCCAGAGCCCTGACTAGCTTAACCCAACTGCACATCTCTGGAGAAACCTAAAAATGGCTGTCCATCAACGTTTACCATCCAACCTGACAGAACTGGAGAGGATCTGCAAGGTGGAATGGAAGAGGATCCCCAAATCCAGGTGTGAAAAACTTCTGGGGTCTGAATACTTAGGACCATATGATATTTCAGTTTTTTAATAAATCTGCAAAAATGTCAACAATTCTGTGATTTTCTGTCAATATGGGGTGCTGTGTGTACATTAATGAGGAGGAAAAAATAAACTTAAATGATTTTAGCAAATGGATGCAATATAACGAAGAGTGTACAATTTAAGGGGGTCTGAATACTTTCCATACCCACTGTATATATACTGTACAGTATATATATATAGTATGTATACAGTATATATTAAAATATATTATGACATATGTTTTTTTAAATGAAACAGCTGGTGGCACATAATAAGACATCAGGCCGCATGAGAACTCATAATCATGCAAATGCACTACAATACTTTTTCTTTTTTCAGTTTCAGTATTCTCTCTCTCCTCGCTCCTACTAAACCCTATTTTAAATGCTGCTGCTAAATGAATTTAAAAAAAAATGTAATGTAACTTAATTTTAAAAAATTATGCCTCAAATGCTAGAAGTTAAACAGTTTAACGACTAATACATTGCAGTTTA
Organism: Enteromius afrohamiltoni; assembly: GCA_034779775.1. NCBI lineage: Eukaryota > Metazoa > Chordata > Actinopteri > Cypriniformes > Cyprinidae > Enteromius > Enteromius afrohamiltoni. The sequence goes on from JAUYWG010000038.1 coordinate 4,014,432, forward strand.
CATACAAATACATTAACGATAACAGTAAGGCAACTTCAAATTAAAAAAAAAGTACATACCCAAATATTGACACGCAAGCCAAGACAAGAAGAAAGATATTAGAATATTCAAGGAATTTCATGATTGCTGAGTTATATTTTGCGTCTCGAAAACTGAATGTCTGATAGAGAACAGACAAAGGCAGTGGGAGGAGTGTAGTTGAGACACATTTAAAAGGGAATGTTAATCAAATTTGTGCTGTGGGCAGCATTCCGGTTATTCTGGTACAGCAAGGTGAAATCAAAACTGTTTTGAACATATAAAGAGCAATACATTACAGCTCACAGAGTTTCAAGGATGTAGAATTATATACACAGAGGATAATTTCTCTGGAATTACTCTCAATTTACTTCAATCATTTATTGCGCCGATTTAAAAATGCAGATTCATTCAGTAACAAACGTCACTAATATGTTCGTTTGGTATTATTTTCCCATGAAGGTGTTACAACCACATTAAGTTATTGGTTCTTTCTCTATTTGGGGAGTAAAAACGGCTGAGAACCACTGATCTATGGCAGTAGGCTATGAGATTTGTCATAGTACAAACTCTATTTTTGAGTATCAACACCACAATTTTTTCTTATTCTGCGTACAATTTCTGTGCATTTTCATGAGACCGGGCTCCAAATTTGAATCAACTTTTTTCGAATTTGATCTCATCTAATTATTGTTCATTTGCCTAGATCTCCATACATCCCTGGTGAAAGCAGATATGTCTAAAGGCTGTGTCAAGTAACATTATGATCTTGTTTGTTCAGCGTTCACATTTTGGGAGTGTCATGGGTGTGCTGCAGGAACAAACGTACGAATATATATACCAATTCACGAAAAACAATCCTTTTAATAATCCAGGGAAGCAAACAGACAGGCAGTTAATACCGGACAAAGTCAAACTAAATGGACTTGAAGACAATGAATGGTAACAAGCAAGACAAACCTGAACATACTGTAATCACACAATTACCAAAACTAGGTCACAGAGATAGAGCACAATGGGAATGACCACAACAACAAACAGTCCGTGACAGGGCGTGACAGAGTGAACTGGAGATCACAGGTTTGATGAGCTCCTTCTACTGCAAAGGTCATTTTTGTTTTAGCTCTCCTGTAAAGTTGGTGTAATGTCACTTAGGCCTATGTCTGTCTGGCTCTCAGCCTTCAAAATGTCGGTAGATCAGTAAGATTGGTTTCTCAATAAATGACTTTCCTTCATGCTGTGGAAATACAAACAGAAGATAAAAGTGACATTTTGCGTGAACTTGAGAGATAAATTTCAATTGAAAGCTTTTGATGAGCTCTTTCTACTGGCAAATGTTTATTGTAGCCATCAGTGTGCAATTTTTTATTATAAACTATAAAAATTAGTACACAAAGTCATTTCAGATTATTGCAAATCTTTGTTTTGTCTCTCCTGTAAAGCTGGTGAAATGTCACTTAGGACTACGCCTCAAAATGTCGGTAGACCAGTAAGATTGGTTTATTAACAAATGCTTAGGCGCTTTCCTTCATGCTGTTGAAAAATAAACAGAAGATAAAAGACAATACACGCAGTGCTGAAAAAATTCAGGCACTCAAGGTTGCATGATGTTGAGCTTTTGACCCTTTGCAGGGACCTTGATCGACAGGCAAGATGACCATTCATAATAATTCAAGGGGTGAGACCCAGGAGGGTGTAAGGGACATTTTGGGTGAACTGGTGAACTTCTCAAATGACAGCTTTTGACGAGCTCTTTCTACTGGCAAATGTATACTGTGGCTATCAGTGTACAAATGTTTGTTATTGTTGTGAATTTTTTCCAAAAACCAGGAGATGTTTGGATATCTTGAAGCATATGTTTCTTACATTGTTGTATATATACATTTCAAGGAGGAGAGGTACAAAGTGGTAAAGACAATTGAAACAAAGCATGCAAATACAGAACAGGAATTTTGATCTTGATAGGAAGTTTTCCCAGTCTTGATCTATTTAGCATACAAGTGTTATGTAAATGCATAGGTGATACCAATCAGCCTAAGCCATACTTTAAGCTATGCATTCACACTTAACTTGGGACAAAAGGTTACTGTCTCTGGGCCTGGACTGTCTGATTTCATTATACTGTCATCTTTATCTCAAATTGTAAATATATTTTACTTTATTTTTTTGTGACGCTATGTCAGAGCATATCTTAAAACAGATTATTTAATGTGTAATACTACATTATAACTATTAAAATTAGTACACAAGTAATTTAAAATAATTGTACATTTTTGTTTCAGCTCTCCAGCAGAGGCCTGTAATTTTCATCATAAGTATACCTCAACCATGAGAGACAAAATAATAATAAAAATCACATTTTTAATGAATTAATTGATGAATTCCTCTGTTAAATAAGTATTTGGTCACCTAGAAAGATTCCTGGCTCTCACAGACCTGTAACTCCTCTGTCCTCCACTCGTAGCATGTATTAATGGCATCTGTTTGAACTTGTTGTCAGTATAAAAGACCTCTCCACAACCTCAAACAGTCACACTCCAAACTCAATCTGTGTCTCCCTGCTTCAGCCAGAACATGTCTAGGCCCGTCTGAAGTTTGCTAGAGAGCATTTGGATGATCCAGAAGAGGATTGGGAGAATGTCATATGGTCAGATGAAACCAAAATAGAAATTTTTGGTAAAAACTCAACTTTTCGTGTTTGGAGGAGAAAGAATGCTGAGTGGCATCCAAAAAACACCATACCTGCTGTGAAGCACGGGGGAGGAAACATCATGCTTTGGGACAGTTTTTCTGCAAAGGGACCAGGACGACTGATCTGTGTACATGAAAGAATGAATGGGGCCATGATTTTGAGCGAAAACCTCCTTCCATCAGCAAGGGCATTGAAGATGAAGCGTGGCTGGGTCTTTCAGCATGACAATGATCCCAAACACACCACCCAGGTAACAAAAGAGTGGCTTCGTAAGCATTTCAAGGTCCTGGAGTGGCCCAGCCAGTCTCCAGATCTCAACCCCATAGAAAATCTTTGGAGGGAGTTGAAAGTCTGTGTTGCCCAGCGACAGCCCCAAAACATTACTGCTCCAGAGGAGTTCTGCATGGAGGAAAGGGCCATAATACCAGCAACAGTGTTTGGAAACCTTGTGAAGACTTTGACAGAAAACCTTTGACCTCAGTCATTGACAACAAAGGGTATATAACAGTATATAACAAAGTACTGAGATTAATTTTGTTTTTTAGATTTAATTTTGACCAAATACTTATTTTCCACCATAATTTGCAAATAAATTCTTTAAAAATCCTACAATGTGATTTCCTGGATTTATTTATCTCATAGTTGAGGTACACCTATGATGAAAATTACAGGCCCCTCTCATCTTTTTAAGAGGGAGAACTTGCACAACTGGTGGCTGACTGAATACTTATTTGCCCACTGTATATATCTATGGGTCAGTTAGCCTATGTGAACTATTAAAAAGTTACATCATGGAATGTTATATTTTTAACTTGTTGCATTCACCTAATATTTAATGAATTAGCTACAATACATGTGGAGTGTCATTAGCCAGATTACACAAAATTATCATATCTCCTTCTCAGTGCATATTTAACTAATACAATTTTTGTTCCTCTATGACCAGCAATGTAGTAATGTAAAAGAGTCTGCTGGGCAGAGTTTATCTTTATTTCCAGAAAAACCTGTGACTCCCAAGTGTCCCTAAAGCAGTGGTTTTCAAACCTGCCCTACATTTCTCCATTGTCAGACACATCCAATTTAGGTCTTTGCAGTCTCTACTAACAAGCTGATGAGTTGAATCAGGTGTGTCTGATAAGTGAGACGTACAAAATGTGCAGTGTAGGGGTGCTTGTAGAACAGGTTTGAAAGCCACCGCCCTAAAGCATCCTAAAATGTGAAGCCAAACCATTTTGCTCCCTGCTGGCTGGCAGCAGTATGGGATCAGAAACCTCACCTGACTCTTGTAAATGAATGGGATGTGATCCAAACTAAAAAATCTACTTACACTTTGAATATTTTTTTTCCAATGATACGTTCTTATCATGCTAATATGTGTTTTCTAATAAGCTTGGTTGTAGAGACACATCATTAATCTTTTCATTGCCTAAAATTTCCCAGAGCCAAAGGCGTTTTTAATAGACTTTGTAATGTTTAATGATCATTTCTTTGGAAAAAAAAAGAGAAATTGAGACATGCCTAACTCTAATATGTAATCACAATATCCCAAATTGAAGAGAAATCAACAAAAATGTGCATAAATTGAAAGTGATTAATGAAAAATGCACTCACTCTCAGGCCATCCAGCATTTTTATGAATGATCAACTGATATTTAGGACATATATGATATTCTTATAAACATTTTCCCTTAACAAGTTAATTGATGGACTGGAGTTATGTTTTAGCACCTGTTTTTGACTCTCATTGTAATGATTCGCTTGAGGCAGTTGGATCCATTTGCGATGTTTATTATGATACAAGGTCAGACAGGCAATGTTGGGTAACGGGGCAATCAATACAACGAAGGACAGGCAGAAATCGTGGTCAGTAAACAGGCAGGAAGTTCAGGGCAGGCAGCGAGAATCAGCAAAACAACACACAGACAAAATCAAACACAGGTAGTCAAAAACGGGAAGGAAACGCTCAGTAATGATGGCCGAGGCAAATCAAGACTTCGCAACGATCCCCAGCCAAAATGGCGCTTAAATACGGTCCTTAATGCGAAACACCTGGTAGCGAATCATCCGGTGTGAGTGGAAAAAGGGTCCGGGTGGAAACATTAGTAAGCGGGCGAAGGTTCCCACTGCTGACGTCCGGAGAGATCCACAGAGGAGCGGCTCATAACACTAATTCTGACGGCACCCATTCACTTTATTGGTGAGGTACAGTAATGGGGCATTTTTCCAGATTGATGAAGAAACTGGTTTGATAAAGAAATTGATGAAGAGGGTGATCAAATTTTTATTTTGAGTAAACTATTTCTTTTACATGCAAACACTGTTGTTTCTTTTTTCCATATTCTTTTCTTATTTGTGTGCTGTTGTAAAATATATAAAATTATTTGTAAAATAATGAAATCTAGTTATATGTTTTTTTAAAAATAATTAATAATCTAGTTAAAATGTAATAAATAAAGAGTTAATTTTTCTATTAGTGGTACAACCACCCCATCTACTGTTACAACTGGGGTATTATCAGCATGATTCTTCTGTCGCTGATTTACAGGTGAAGCTGTACATTTTAAAACAACTTTCATTTGTAGCATATAAATGTGAATATTAATATTAAAGTTTGAGCAACATAGCTCAAACACAAAAGCTGTATGGCAGGACTGTCTTACTTTACAACAAACCCCAAACCTATCAAAAATCTATTAACAATATATAAACATTCAAACTTCATTTGGCTTCTGGACTACCTTATATTTGAAAGCATACAAAAATATGTAACTAGATGTAACAGATTGAATTACCATCTGGTCAAACGTTGATACATAATGAAGCATTTATGGCCTAATGGTCTGTTATTAAAACAGGAACATTTGGTACATTGCCTGTATTTACAGTTAAATACAGTTAACAGCTGCTATGGGTTTAGGTCTGATATTACTGAATTAATATTAAAACTGAATTAATATTTAAATATGTGAAGGTATAGGAACTAATCATGAATAAATTAAGAACCTTAACTATGAATAGGAGTCATATGGATTTATGCATGAATAACTAGATCAGTTGTAACTTAATATTTTATATGATAAATTATAATCCAAATTGCAGAAAGGTCCCACCTATTTCGGGACAATTTTAAGAAGAGCTCATTTTGTGCATCAAATTGTAAAGATTTCTCAATTTTATGTTATCTGTGTTCTATGTAATATGTAATATTGGCTCAAGTTATTTGAGTTCATTTCATTTTCTTCAAATTTGAAAAATGTCCCAACATTTTCATACTAAATACTCAGATAAACAAAAACCTGGCCTGTCTGGTTTTCTGAATGCAAAAAAGACTTGCAAACTAGTCAACACACCCAGCAGAGAGAGAATGATTGAGTGAAACATTGTGCAAATGTTTGATGGCATGGAAACCCTACAATCAAAAATACAAGCTATGAAATACATATAGTTTGGATGTTTGCTGGTAAATGAGGATAGGTTTGCACAAAGCATGAACTTTACTACACTGTACTATGGAGATTTCAAGCCAGGACATTTCCTTTCATGTGCAACACACATACTCCATTATTTGCTTCAATACACTTTAAACAAACTCGCATCCTACATTTTTTATTTATTTATTTATATTTTTTTACAGTGGTGTTTTATTCCCAGGCAGAGCAACAGTAACTACCAGTGGTGGATAACATTATTAGAACACTAGTCTTTTCACCAGCTGTTTTTTGCAGTGGTGTGTCAGTAGAAATATCAATTTCAACAAACTGAGAAAGACGAAATCCAAAAGAACAGTGGCATTAATGTCTCCAAGACACTTCAAAAAACCTACCTGCAAACTACTGTTACATGTTTTGGGCCCTTGTGTAAAATGCTGTAAAATGAGGATAGTGTTAAAAAAATGATAAAATAATAAAATGATAGAAAATATCATTAAATCAACTGTACACTTTATACACTATATTACAGTATATTGATTCTGCATCAATGTATTTCTCCCCTGCCCCTCCGGAGCTCTGTGCACTGACCTAGAAATATACAGGTAGGCCTACAATACAAACCAAAGATTCAGATATAATTTAGAATTAAAAAAAAGAACAAAAAAAACAGAACAGGAAGGGTTTAAGGAAATGTTTTTTTTTTTTATCTCAGTAGAATGCACTTTGTCTTTTAGGGATAGTCTGAATAAAAACGCAAATTCATTATCTTCCACTAGATGCCGCTAAAACACAAACACGGCTTTAAATAAAGTCGAACAATCACCAGGGGCCTGTACCATGAAGCCGGATTAGCTGGCTGGCCAGGTAAGTTTAGGATTAGTTTGGACCAATCCTGGGTTTTAGATACCATGAAAGAAACTCGGCTTCACTTGGTGTTCATTGCCATAGCTCCGGGGCAGGTTATGTTCTGGGTTAGAGAGCTTAAAACGAAATTTGACCAATCAGCTTCCAGCAGGATGACACATGTCTGATGCAATAAAGCCACTCCCCAACTACTCTTACTCCACATCAAAGGACACTGCATAGTAAAACATTGTTTAAAGATAAAATCATCCGATTTTTTCCGATTATTATTTTTAGAATTACATTATTATTTATATAATTATTATCTCCTTAATCTATTACACAAGTAAGTTTAGTTTAATAGTAATAGGCTTTTAAATTAATATAAACATTTTTCTTTTTGCTTTTTTTTCCTCAAGTTTTTCTCTTTCATTAAAAGATCGATTCATCTTGCTGTGTAAATGTGTTGAAAATCTTTTAATCTTTGGTAGTGAATCTGACTCACTCACAAGAAGCGAATGAAAGTTTAAAAGCATGTGATGGGCTGCTTATTGCTGATGTCACACTTTCATGTGCACGTGCTACATTAACTCAGGATCAAGCCTGGGTTAACAAAGAAAGTTGATGAGCTTCATCATGGTACCAATAATGCCTGATTGCATTGGTTTGGATTTGTCAACCCAAAACTAATCCTGTAACTCTGAGTTTGTTTAGCCAGTTAAGTTAAGTTTCTTACAAAGAATTAAAATATCACTTCAATATATTACCAGGACCTGCCAGAATTAATTTCTTGTTTTTGTATTATTTTTTTTCTTCTTTCTTTTTCTGACTCTCAAAATGTTGTCCCTGATGACTTCTTATAAATCACCAAGGACCATAGGATCAGTTAAAAATATTTTTTTAGTCTTCGACTCAGGATAAATAGCACAATTGCATTTTTTGGGTAAACAATTCTTTTAAATGCTGCCTCACTTGAGCAAAACAAAACAATGGTCATGAATTAGACTTTTCTTTACAAATCCTTCTGAGGATTTGTTGTCCTTTGCTGTAAACAAAAAGTGGTTTATTCTCACCAGAGCTTACTCTACACCTATGAGCTACATCATCTGCTGGAACTTCATTCTCTTGTAGCATTTAACCCCACGAGCCATGTGGACTACTTTTTATGATGGATGGATGCACTTTATGGACTTTAGAAAGTAACCATCCCTTTAACAGCTGCTATCAGTTTGGACGAATTTTATTGTAATTTTTATAAACTTGAGAGAAACGGATGATTTTGATCTCATAAGGTTTAGATTTTCTGTCATCCCACAGATACTCAGGTGAAAGCAGTTTACTGGGTTTGTTATAAAGGAAGTACTTGTTTAAATGAGACTCCTCCTGCCAGGCCGCCTCGATGGATTTAGCTGCATCAATGTCCAGCTGCTCCCGGCAGGTTTTAGCAACCTCGTGTACATCTTTCACTAAGCCACCGATCACAGCCCCTCCATAATAATAATCCCCCTCAGCAGCAGGAATGAACGCTTGAGACTCGGGCCTGCGCTCGTATGGGAACCATTCATGATAGGTTTTATAATACCATGGATGTATGGCACCCACAAGACGACCCAAAGACTCTGGCCCCCATCGCCCGTAGAACTTTGAATCCACATCAAGGCTGAAAACGTAGTCAGCTTCATTTAACAATCGACTCTCAATCAGTTTCTCCAGCATTTCCATCCTGCGCAAACTGATCTCCTGCCATCTGTTAGAACTGGCCACTTTCATTACCGTCAGATGATGGTCTTCACCCAGTTTCACTTCAGGAACCTGTTCTGGATGATCAGTGAACAGATAATAATGCACACAAAATCCAACAAAATAATTCTGCTCTGCAGACTCCAGGAAATCTTTCAGAAACTGTGTGTATCTGGAAAACAGAGGAGAGAGCTAGACAAATAATATAATACATGGCAATTAAATATTTCCATATTAAAAGTACAAAGTTGTCATTGTAATGAAAGTTTATTTTCTTACTTGGAAAAAAAAAAAAAACAAATGCAAAGAAATAGCAAATTCCAACATTTAACAAATAACACATTTAAACTATCAAGAAATAAAACAACTAGGGCATAAAATCTTCAGCATTAGCAAAACAAAAATTATAATAATAACAACTAATAATTAAAGCAGGTACACATCTGTGACCAGATATACATAGCATGTATACATAGCAAATAAAGTTCACAGAAAAAAAGGAACTCACTTTCCAAGCGCAAAGACTGTAGTTGCTATGGTGATGTTTCTTTTTTTATAAATCGCATCAATCAGTGTGGGATCAAAAATTCCTTCCCGAACAATTGGAGCTAACCATTGTGCCACATGAATAAAGTTCCCTTCTGAGCTGGGGAAAAAAAATAATAAGATCACACACAACTGCAGGAAATCTGAATAAACGATATTTAATTAATAAAAAATATTAGCATACTTGAACGGTTTTTTGTACTTACTCCAACACATTGGGCTGTTTGTATAAAATCCTGTGCAACAAAATAATAAGCAGCTTATTATTTCTCAGTGCTCTAATCCTCAGTTTAATGCTCCATTGGCTTTTGTAGTAGATGATTGATAAATATGAAACAGCATACTTCCATCTTATATTTTAACATTCAACAAACAAGCTACACCCAAACTGAAAACAACCCCAGAACATGCATATGAACATGTTTTATGCATGCTTTATGATCAGATCATTAGCTCATAATATGTAACCTTTTTATATCTTTAACAGGACTCTTGATATACAGTGTCCTCCTCTAATATTGGCACCCTTGGTAAATCTTGGCAAATAAATAAATCTGCATTTTTTATCCTTTTGATCTTTCTTTCAAATAATTCACAAAATTCGAACCTATCATTGAAGTAAAACAAATAAAAGTAGAGGGAAATTCTCTCTAATATTGAAAGCTCTTTTTGATGGCAGTGTTTAGTTACACTTACTTGCTCCAGCGGGATGTAATGGCCAGACAAACAAGTCTGCGAAGAAGAATAACAGGGTGTAAATGATAATGTAAAACTAACCATATCTCATTGTGTGGAGAAGGTAGCAGTGGCATAATGCACATCTGTGAAAAGAACAAGATGGGGCTGCATTACAGGAAGAAGGGTGCTGTTTTCCCAAATATCAGATTGATATTATATAGTTCAAAAAAATAGTTCACCCAAACTTTTGTCATCATTTACTCACCCTTGTGTAGTTCCAAACCTGTTGGAATTTCTTTGTTCTGCCGAACACAAAGGATGATATTTTGAAAAAAAGTTTGTAACCAGAGAGGCAGAACAGAGAAAACACTGAAACTGTGGGGAACACACTTCACAATAAGAGTCCTTAGAGTACAATGCAGAAACAAGACACATAATTGTCTGGGGTGGGGTGGATACCCCCCAAGGGGAGAGGCTTCCTGACACTCAACATACAGTCCAGAACGGTGGTCGAGCAAACAGGGGGAGGGAAGGAGGGCCAGGTCCCTGTGGAAGTAGAAGTAGAATCGGACCTGAAGCATAGAGCCAATGTGGGTGTGGACCATGGGTCCAATGTGGGCAGAGCAGAAAGCCACAGTAGAGCCAGTCCAGAGGGCCACGGTGATGCAAGCAGAGCAGGGAGGCCATGGTAGAGCCAGTCCAGGTGAAGACCCAGGACGAGGCCGGCAGAGCTGATGACCACCAGGACAAAGCAAAGACCCTCCCAGGTGGCGCAGGTAGCAGTGACACCCTCCAGGGCGGTGCAGATGGAACAGAAGCCCTACAGGGCAGAGCAAAGGTGCAGATGGGACAGAAACTCTCCAGAGCGGAGCAGACAGTAGAGACAGGACAGCAGCCCTCCAGGGCAAATCCAGTGGGACTGGAACAAGGAGCACAGAGAGGTTAACAACGGCCTCTGCAGCCGAGACAGTACATGCTGTGTGTTCATTGTCTACAGCTTTAGCCAAAACCTCTGGGGGTTGTGCAGCCACCGGCAGAACCTCCAGATGATCTATGACCTGAGCCAACACCACTAGTGATTCTGGGGTGGACACACTCATGGGGAAATGGAGTCTCTGATGCAGGCTTGTGGGTAGATGGGGCCTCTGGAGCACAGTGTGCGGCTCACACACACACAAAAAGGCGACGGCCATTACTGGAAGCACAGAGGAGAGAGGCACAGTCTGTGTGATGGCCTGCGCTGGGACCCTGGGGATACCAGCTGCCCTTACTGACATCAGTGGGGGGTCTGCCAAACTGGACACTGGCCCTGGGAAGGCCCCGGTGTCTTTATGTGCATCACCCACGATCCCGGGGTTCACTGGCATAGCATGCGTGGAGGCTGAAAACTGGGCCTTGAGTTCTGCCTTGGCGGAAGGCTCAGGTGTTGCAGCCATCTTGTGCAATGGCTCAGGGCTGGCGGACATCTTATGTAGTGGCTGTGGCTCTGGGTTGGTGGCCATCTTGCGCTGTGGCTCTGGGTTAGTGGCCATGTCATGCAATGGCTCCAGAGCAACGGCGGCCATCTTGTGCTGATTCTCAGGCTACTCTAAAATGACATAAAGTGGCTCTGGATGATTACATTTACATTTTACATTTATTCATTTAGCAGACGCTTTTATCCAAAGCGACTTACATGTGGGGAAAACATCAAGCAATTAGTCCTAAAGAGGCAAAACAACTTAGGAAGTGCTCATAATACCATATAACATTCAATGTTCAAATAAGTACAGGCTAAAAAGGAAAAGAAAGAGTAGGGTTAAGGATTTTTATTTATTTATTTATTTTTATGATAATAGTGTTGAAAAAGATGTTTTTTTCAGCAGTCGTTTGAAAGTTGTAAGGGAGTTGGAATTTCGGATAGTGAAGGGAAGATCATTCCAACAGCCAGGAACGGTGTAAGAGAATGTTCTGGAAAGAGATTTTGTGCCTCTTTGTGATGGTACAGTGAGGCGTTGTTCACTGGTGGATCTCAGAGTTCTGGAGGGAGTGGATGGAGGGAGGGGATTAGACGAATCGTGGCGTTGCTCAGGAAGATCAGAGGAAACTTGAGATGGCTCTGGCTAATCTGACGTACCAACTCCTACAGCTGGATGGAGCAACGCGATGTCTGCCATTTTGCAATCATGCTCCGACGCTTTCATTTTCGGCAACATTCACACTACTCCACCACACCCATGGTAAATGAAGAGCAACAATGTTGAAAGGCATTTAAACAATCTTGAAAGCCATATTAAATAATCTTTACATTTTATTAATAATTTCACTTAATAGGCTACAATAAGATAATGACGGGTTGCTACCAATCATATGAAATCAGTGTCTACAAAATCCTTTCCTCTACAGAAGAAACAGAAGTGAGTGGATTTAGACGCATTTATGACAGTTTAATGTAGCTAAAATAAGGCACGAATGCATTTACGCTGCATGCAACATTATAACAGCATAATGTTTAGGCTTTTTAATATACATATAGCTATATAGGCACTCAAAAAAATTATTCATTGGATGAACTCAATTTAATTGAGGGCAGGATTTTCATCCAATAAATATGTGTAGCCCCAACTCATAAAAAACAAATGAATGCAATGAAATTTAATTGAGTTGAGTCAACGCAATTTGGATCAAATATAGTTTTAATGAAATTGTGCAAAGCATGATGGGAAGGGGAAACAAAACAGATCGGTTTCAAGTCGGTTTAACACAATGCATTGATTAAAAAGGGAACCAAACATAATGGTGTTCAATGAAAAAGATTTTAAATAAATTAATACAGTGTTGGACAATCATTTTTTGAGTGTGTGTATTATATTATATTCATATTTATATTATAAATATAGTTGTGGAAGTGGGAGATGGAAGATGGGCTGAACAGATAACCATTTACCTGTACATTGCTAGCGCCATGCTGTACTATTTGAGCTACATACAAGTACAGTAAAGTCTGATGTAATGTGCTTCTTGTGCTCTCGTGTGATATTCTTTTTGTTTTGTCATGTTTCTTAACATTTCTTGCTTTGACTATCAAAAACATTTCTAAAAAACACATTTAGCAAGACTGTTGCAATTAATTGATTTGCCAGAAAACACAATGACCACAGAACTGCTGCTTTAAAAATGAAAAAAAAAGACATTTGTGATTTTGGTCTCTGCATTAAGTAAAATTTACAGTGACTTTATATACAAAACATTAAATGCAAGTTATGCAGGATAACACATGTATGGATGTGTATAAATGTAATTATGTAAATGGAACCTTTATTTTGACCTCTACCTATTAAAACATATTAAAGAAAAGTGATCATACCAAATATTTACTATTTCAATTTTTAAAAGCTTCTTTCTGACAAATAAATAAAATCTGAATGACAGGGCAGGACTTTGATCCTTAAATGTAATTCCTTGCTCTAAATATGTATGACAAGCTGATTTTTTGTTATGTAAACTATTTTGCTTTTTCAAACCCCTTTCCATCTCTGACCCATACATAAAAAAATAAAATTTTTTACACATCAATTCCATAGAAAATAAGCACTACTATCGGTCTCTTTTATTGCACCTCCCGGAACTACACTTCTCTTTTGTCACTGCCAGTAATGGCAGGGCAGGTTAAACTGTGGTAACACAATACAAACCTTGATGGCCCATTTTAGTACAAACTTTGGACTGAGTTGCCTAAAGCATACACCTATTTTACTAGTTTTACAAAATCTGAAGATTCAAAAACCACAAGCAAATTTCAAAAGATTGGTTACATACCCAGTTAGTAACAATCCAGTCAATGCGCAAAAATGTAATTTAAAATTTCTTCTCATTATTCCCACTTTATGTGTTTGTGTCTAATCATTTGGAGGACTGACTGTCAGTCACATCGTCCTCAACATGATTATATGCTAAGTAAAGAGGGAGGGAGCAAGAGGGAGGGAACAGCGATAACAAACAAAAAAATAGTTGAGCACTGCAAATTATACTGTAGTTCTTGTAGCTCAACTAAACAGTTTATGTGTATAGACTGAATATAATGTTTTTTAGATAATGGTCCCTGAGCCTACACAGTTTCTGACATGATAGTAACCTTGTTGTCAAAATAAAAGAGACCATATCATCAAAAAAAATCATCAGAGATTCATCCGCTGCTTCTTAAGAAAACAGTACTCATGCACTCTCACAATGTTTCCAACCCATAAGGCTCAGTTATCATTGTAACATTTTTTTAATACTCTCTGAATACAGATATTTAGTTTAAAACACTATGCATTTACCTCAGCATATAGTAAATAAAATCCAGAGTATGCTTATAAGCGATCAATGCTAAAAATACATGAATTAAAGAGAAATTTCATCATGTCACATTACGTATAATTCAAGAGAACAGTGTGCTGCTAGTACATCATATGAGATGGGCACAGTCTGTTCATAAACACTTTCATTTAATATTTTTTCTTTGTAGTTTCTCCCTTCAGAAGAAATTGCAGTTATCCAACCCAGCAGCTGCTTTGAGTTTTTTTCACCAGGAGGGCCAGATGTCACTGTTATACTATAAGAAATAAAACTTTATATAAAACTTATAGATATAAATAAGCAATTTATGTGTGTGTATACACATATATATATTATACACACACATATATATGTATGAGTGTGAAAGAGAAAATACCTGGATGCTGTAAAACGTTGCTGTCCATTCAGTCAACTCATCCTCATTCTCACAGCAGAGATACCTTAAAGGAAAATTTCCAGAGACAAAGTGAAATGGAAAGGAGGCAGAATTTCAGTTGCTTTCAGTTAAATATTCAAGAATATATCTAGTAAAATAATTATTATAATTTGCAATAACATATATAGGCGGCGGTAGCACGACGGAGTCTTTGGCACTTCTAAAAACAGACTAAAAAATAGCTTGTCCAGTGTAAACTACAGTTGTTCTCTGTCAACAAAACTGAGAATGCAAACACTGCTACCAGGCTGTGGGACAACTGGTCATAATTATTGTTTTTGAGTGTCTATTTACACTAAGTGCAAATAGTCCACCTTGTTGGCAGAGGCTATTTGCATTAACTCCTTCCAGCAATGTGTGATTAGGCCAGTCAAGATTAAAAAAAAGACTGTTGAGCTCCAGCGGCAAAGATGTTAAACACATGTTGGACTCATTTTGATGCAATCGACCGAAGTTTGAATTTGCCTTTTGTCAAACTCTTTTCAAGGTAGGTGCAGGGAGAGCCTTATCGTCCCAATAAGGTGGCGTCCATTTAATAATTTGAATTAAAATGAACATTTACACTCTTATTTTTATATCAACTTTTATTTATAGAGCAACACCATTAAAATAGACCAAAGTGCTGTCCATAATTAATAAAATATTACACACAATAAGTTATAATTGCATACTGTTTTATAATGTACAACAATACTGAGGTGCAGATAATCGCCACTATTTGCAATAAGTAGCATAAATAGCAGAAAATACTGCTATTCATGTAAATACAAGCTATTTGCACTTAGTGTAAAGAGCCTCTATCTGCATTTACAGTGCAAATAGGCACTGCCTCATTATTCAGGGGTGCTTTTTAGGAAAAACGATTGTTGTAGGCCTACTGTATATTGCTTGACATGTATGCTAAATATTTGTGTTGTAACTGAATGTTCAATACCGAGGGAGACGATTTGACTTCATTTGTAATTTACTTTGCATCAAAGCATCTGACAAATGATTAAATGAACATAACACTAAATGTAAATGTTTCAGATTTAATAATTGATATATGAATGCCCAAGCTTTATGGACCCTTTTTATTGACTGTGATGTGTTTTAGATGTCTGTCTTATCTAACACACCATATTTAGATACTCAGATTGTCGAAAGGAGCTGTATGAATTGGGTGTGCCTGATAAGAGAGAAATGTCAGCAGGACATGAAGTTGAAAACCACAGCCCAAACACTCACCATTGCTGCTTGTCATGAATCAGTATCAGTCCCCATCTGTTAGGAAAATGAAAGACATTTTACACACCAAATTTTATCCTCTAAATATATTAGAGGTAAATGGGTATTGCTTTAATACGCTGAAACAAGGATGCAAAACGCTGCCTAACATTTCTATGGCACACTACTTTAACGTTTTGACTTATCTTCATATAGCACAAATAGCAAGTGGATGATTATGAGTGTGCTGCTGCTGTGGTCAGAAGTGTGGTCAGGTTTGCATGCTTGCTTCTGAGACATTGTAAGTTGTACTCTAGATAGAATATGTGCTTTTAGTTTATTACGGTGTGGGAGGATGCATTTTGCTCCGGCAACCATGATAGAGCTTGAGCTCTTTGACAGGATATTCCCTCTCACACTGAGAACCCTAAGAGAACAGAAGTCTTTTTAAAGTTTATATGCTTATTCAGTGTTGATTATACACTAGCTGCTCACATTTACACACACACACCTGCAGTTCCTTGTGCAGTCTAAACGTGGCACCAGAAAGCTCACAGTGACGACTGTGGAAAGTTTTGCTACTTTCACTTTTAACCTCACAAACACGCAATGGCCCACTTTTACATGGATTGTCCATATTCTCTGCACACACAAAAAGCAAACAACTACTGCACTGTTGAAACAACAAGCAAAAGCAGTAGGCTATTATACAGAGTTTAAAAAACAAAAGTCTGCTTGGTCAAAAATGTTTCTTGCCACCTTAACATCTTTTTAGCCAATTGTGCATGGTTTTGTAGACAGAAAGCTACAATAGGAGCTACAATTTAAGATTTCTGACATATAAACAATGTTAATGAGCATTTAAAAAATAAATTCTATTTTTCGATACTCTTAATTTCCAAATTAAAGAAATCTGCGATGTTTGATACTTTTTTCACCATTCTTATCAATTATGATTATGATATATATTATAAAAATATCAATTCACGATGCATTGGTGTCTGTGTGAAACATACCCAGGTACCTCGTGATGCTGATAATATAATGATTCCTCTTGATCAGCAGGTGAGAGTGACAGCTAAGTGAAAAATAGATTGGCAGCACTCTTTCCTGGTAATGCAGAGTTCTCTCTATTATAAAAAACACATTAAATTCTGTACATTCAAATAACAGAATTTCTTAGTCACAGAAACCATGTTCAGTCATGTTCAGTAGATAAGGTCTCTTATTCAGAAGACCAGTTTACAACGCACTGAAAGCTTACTGAGTACATTACGTCACATTCAACTTGTTTAATCTGTCAAAATAAGCAGGGTGGGGGATGGGGGGTCACGGTCACACTGATCCAACACAACCTGACTGACTTTATTGCCATTTGCGTTAATTTGCCCATACTGGACATTTTTAGTATGACACATACGTAGTTTTTGTACTATAGAACAGTAGATAAAAATTAATCAGAAACTAGCAACCAACTAGCAAACCTTTTTTTTTTTTTAATGCATTAAAAAGTTACGCAAATGTAAATGTTCTATAAAGAAAATGTACTCTAATATTTTTATTTTATTTTATATAAAATAAATATTTGACAAATTAGTTTTATATAAAATTAAAGCCACATGTCTAACTAAGGAAGGTTCCTATACAGTTTTGTTTAGATGTTCCATATACAGCAACCAAGTGACGGCAAGTGAATTTTCTGTCCCAAATGCCTACATTTCTCTATTAATATTAAGTCTATCACAAAATAACCACTAAATATGGAATCTTAACGTTCAGGACCTTTCCAACGTTTTGTATTTCGTCAAGATTATAAAAAGTTTTGATCCTAAAAGACCATAATGCATTTTGTAATACGACACCCCCACAGAGGGGGATTTAATGTACTACTTCCATGGTAATCCATGTCCAATTTCAAAATAGTTTTCACAAGATGAGTTTATTTACTTAAGTAAAGCTTTGAAATGATTAATAACTTATATATGATGATTACAAAAAAAAAGAAAAAAAAAAAAAAATTGTGACAAAGGTCAGAACTCTGTTATGTATATGTTTGGGGGTGCACTCATAAATTAATATATTACAATTCCTACATCACAGAATACAATAAAAGACTGATTTAGAAGTCTTTAGATTTTTTCAACAACGGTTTAGATTAGGATTTACTTGCAATATATTGAAGAAAATTTGTAAAGCTGACAGTTAAGGTGTTAACATAGAACTAAAACAGCTCCAAAGAAAGTGATCTAAACAAACAGGAAAGGCTTTAATACTTAGTTGCATGTATTATTACTCAACGGCACTTCCAGAATAGCCTTACCCATGTCATCTTTCTCTAGAACTTCATAGCAGCTCCAGAACTCTTCATTGGCCTGCTGAATTCCTTTAAGATGCAAAACCTCAGAAACCAACATGACTACTGTCATATCTGCTGTGACCTGTACACACACAAAAAAAAATTACCTACAAAGATCTTTACACTAATATTTGTCAAAGAAGTCCATAAAAAAACACTAGATTAAAATATGCACCTGAACAAGCACCTCAGCACCCTCATCTTTCTTCTCCAGGTAAACGGCACAAATGGTGCTGGATGGAGTTCGACTCAGTGGCCTCTGAAATATAAGAAAGTCAGCCATTAATGTCAAAAACCAGCGAAACAAACTATTCAAATAATACAAACAAATTTTCGATAACCTCAAAGCCAGCATATCAAAATGATTAGTTACATATTTCCTTATGGCAAACAGCATTCAAAAAAGCTCTTTACATAATATTGTAAACGCCCATGTTCTGTTAACTCTGACCTGGGAATTGTGTTTATTTAGGATGACCGACGTCATTGTTAGCTGCCGCTGCAGGTCAGACTCTGAAACCTGCAAAAGAAATCATTTTTATCAACAACATTTGATCAGCATTCTCAGTTAATATTTAGTAATGAATAAAGTGTTTCAGCTGGTCTGTTTGCCAGCATGAGTCAAAATACAAATGACCTTTAAAGCTGCACTAGGTAACTTAAGGCCCTCTACAGATAAAACATAAATCTGCATGAGACTTAGGGAAGAGAGTAGTTTTCATTTTGTACCTCATCCCTGCTCCTCTCGATGAATGAACGTGATTTGAAACGTGAGTGTGCACATGAATACAGGGAATCTTACCAAATAAATAAAGCAATAGTAATTTACACTGTTGCAAACAGCAATGGATTCGGTAACGCTTTCTATGAAGCTTGTATTTATAATACATTATAAGGGTATTCTTAAGGCATTATAATGAAAGCATAATGCATTATAAATAACGTTATAATATATTGTATCATGTCATGATTATTCATAAGAACAGTTTTAAGTGTGTTGTCATACTCTTAAGTTATAATCACAAATACAAATATTATAATGGATTATTTTGGATGTTTTTATGAGATGATATATTTTTTTATAATGCATTATGCAGTCATTATAATTCCTTAAGAATACCTGTATAATGTATTATAAACCCAGGCTTCATAGAAAGTGTTACTCTTAGGCTTCTATCTGTCTTTAGTTTCGTTGTTCATTGTATTTATGTTTTGATTCCGCTTTCTTGTCTTCCTGTTTTGTTTTCCTTTCCACATATATGCCCATGTTTCAATGCTCCTGTGTTTGAACGATTATTAGTTAATTAGTCTCCTCTTGTGTTTCCCAGCTGTCCTGAGTTTTCCCCTAATTATGTTTAGTGCTTAATGTCTGTATTTTCTAGTCTCCCTCATCAGTCAATCTCGATGTTGTCTCCAAGTTTGTAGTTGGTAATGGATTTGTATGTTTGTGGAAATCTCCTCGACTACTGCGATCTCCTTACCCCGCACGGCACAGCACGTAACAGTTACCTTCATGGATTCTATTTACACAGTTAAAAAAATCAGGATAGATTTATACTACTAATGGCAAATAGTGGGATTAATCTGGACCTCAGCATTGCAGTACAGTATGCAATAACTCATTATAAAAAAAGTTTAAATGTTAATTTTAATTCAAACTATTAAATAAATGTCACCTTACTAGGACAATAAACCCCTCCCTATACCTTCGCTAACCCTATCTAATAATTTTATTTACAACATTTTGATTGTTTCCTTTACTTTTTTAAAAAAATAGTAAGTGCTTTTCTGAAGTGAATTGCCAAAAGGCAAATTCAAACCAAGTTGATTGCATCAAAATGATTACAACACGTCCATCTGCACCACTGAAGCTGACGATAGTTAACCATCTTTTGTAATGCTCAATCACATGTTGGTGGGTGGAGTTAGTGTAAGTAGCCTCTGCCAACAAGATGGACTATTTGCACTTAGTGTACGAATAATGTGTTTGTTGTTTGTTTAGGTCTAATATTTGTAAAACATTGTTACTGAATTATCAAAACGCTCAAATACACATTGATAAACCTAAAATAATTGTATATATTATTTTAAATTAAGACATGGTTTGGAAGAAGGAAAACAAGAATTTATCTTTAAATGTTTAACTAGTGATCAGTTTTACAGGTTGTACCGACTCACATTAAAAATGCTGCAGTAGTTTTGGATCAGCTCCTCCACCACCTGAGATCCTGTGACATCTGTCCCATTCGTGTAAAAAAGTGTTGGACCGAATACGATGCCAAGGTTTCGTATGCTCATCTGATTCTCATCAGACAGGTGCTGAACACTGACAAAGCAGACATTTTAGGTCAAGTTCTTGGATGTAATACTAGCAATAACTACATCCTCACCCTTATGATTAATTCAAATCAACGGAGTACCAGAAATATTCAAAACTTTTTAAAGTAGTTAAAAAAAAGTTCTTGACTAGTTTTAGAGTTGCTTCTTTGGGGAAAAAATTACTATTTTATATAGTACTTTGTAGCTTTTAGGCAGGTGTCATGAGTGCCCTCAAAGCTAGTGAGCATATGCATCACTTCACCTCCCTTGGACTCATATTCTATTAAGGACTCAATTTCCCATTATGCATTGCACAGTCACACCCCCATCTTATCACTCACACCTGGACTAATTAAGCACCTGCTACACATCAACACATCAAATCTCTCACTCAATATTTAACTGCTTCATTTACCCATAGACAAATGTGTAGCATTGTCTCGCCTGGCATTCTTCCCTGTGGTTGTTGTCTAATTGTTCGATGTTTCTGACCTCTGGCCATTTATGCCATTGTTGATTGTTTTCTGCCTTGACCCTCCTGCCTGTCTATTGACCACGATCATACATTGCCTCCACTGTACCTGTTTGCCCACTGTTTTTAACCTAGCCTGTTGCCTGGAATAAAGAGATTTTGCATATGGATCCAAACGCCCATGTCCCCTTCATTACAGCAGGTCACATGACTACATACCAAACCAGGTGATGTATGAGTGCTTTGAGTGTTTCTCTGTTAACATCTGGGAGGTTTGAAAGGAGAATCTTGTATTTATGAATCCTCTCAGTTCTGTCCTCCAGACCTGCAGACAGATAGAAAGAGAGATTAAAAAAATAATGAAAAGGAAAGAGCAGTGAGAAGTGATCAACCACACACACAGAGCAGTGGGCAGCCATTGCTGTGGTACCCAATCCCTGCCAGACCTGGGACTCAAACCCACGACCTTTGAGTTACAGGTCTGACTCTCTATCCATTAGGCCATGACTGCCCCTAGGTAAGTACTAGCTACAATCAACTGCTCCCACTTTCCAAGCAATATTAAATGTCTCGTCTCGCATTAACCCAATTTGTAATTCACCTGCAGCTTTAAGCCAGTTGTCATTGTTTTCTTGTCCATTAAACACTCCATCTTTGACCTCTCTAAGAAATCGTTTTAGCGTGTTAGCCACGTCATCCACTGAAAAGTACGACTCAAGCAGTGTTACGCTTCGTGCATCATTTTGAAATTTCTCCAGCAGTTTGGTCACATGAGAATTAATGCCACTCTTCCGATAGATTCCAGATGACATCAGTCCTGAAAGAAAGTAATGTGACATTATGTTTCGGAATTCATTTTAGGCATTTATGCTTTAATTTTAAGAGATAAAATTGCACTTCACAAGATGTGATTTAATAAGTGGTAAAAATGTATAAGGAGAATTGTATCTAGTGGAGTACACTTTAAAGTGCCCTTAATATGGGTAATGAAAGAATCATATTTTGGTTTTAGAAGTCCCCAACAACAGGTTGACATGCCTGCAAGGTTGGGGTGGGCGATATGAGCTAAAATTCATATCACGGTATTCTCTGCAGTTGAGACGATCTTGATATTATATTGAGATATGGGCAAAAAAATGTGAATCACTTTTTAGAAGGCCTTAATTAAACTGCAGAAAAAATGTTTATTTTTAGCATCTCTGTTAAAGGCCGTTTACTGACTCTTCCACACAAATTCCATTTCGGGAAATTATTTGAATACAGTTTGTGTGCAGTGCCGGAACAGATATCAGCCAAAAAAAAGCTGATTGTTTGTTTGGAGTTCTGGTTCGGATTTATGTCCGCTAAATCTCTCTCTGATTATGCAATAATGGCCGCGGGGGTAAAACATCTTTGTCTGGCCATCCAATAAAATCCATGAATATCTAACGATATAGCAAAATCCATATCATGGCACATAATATCGGTAGTCATGTTAATACCGGTATAGTGCCCAGCCCTACGTTCACTAAACACTGTCCTTGTAACATGCATTATAACATGCATTTTTCTTTTATGGTGCACTTTTTAAGATTTAATTCACTGAGCCAGGCAACTCAGAATACATTGGAACTTTTTATTATTTTTACATTTTAAATTTCTACAACAGAATGTTACGTAATGGTAAAGTGTGTTTGTATACCATAACGTGTTATATGGTCCAGGCAGCGGTCAACGACCACAGGGACACCCAGATCAGTGAGCTGCTGTTGTATTAGCGGCTGATCTCCGGCACCAGATCTGTGCTGAATTAAGGTCTGCCAGCCCAAAAAATGTGGCCTGCGGTCAGCTACCAAATGCAGAGGTCCACCTCTCCACACAAGTACCATGGAGCCAGCACTCTCAGAGAGATCTGCATACACACACGCACTCACATTACATTTATACAGACACTGATATTTTTATCCTCTCTCAGATTGTTGTGTGTGAGCTGTTACTCACTGAGTGTGAGTAGCTTGCGCAGGTCGATTATTTGAACGTTGTCTTCCAGTAACACCTGCAGTTTGAAGCCGCTCAGGCAAAACCAACCAATGCCATGGTTGCCCTCGGAGCAGCGCAGGCGACCCAGACGATCACAGGTCCCACACACATCAAACAGTGCAGGAGGCAGCACAGCCTAAATCAAGGGAAGAGAAAGAAGGAAGTATTAGTAGTTTATTTGGCTAATAAATATCATACCAGCTTTACAGAATAATGTAAAGGAGGTTGCAAGGAAGGAGAGATTCATATTTACAAAAAAAACAAGTTATTTAAAAAAATAAGCTTTATTTTAAAATATTTTTTTCTTTTTGAAACAAGTCTCACAAATTTATTTGATTAGAAATTACTGCAAAACAGTAATACTATTACTTATTATAGTGTAGTCATAGACCTAATAATACCTTAATTTTGGTATAGTATTTTAGTATAGTAATATTATAATATTATTTTAGGAAAACTTTCGTATTTCTATTATAAAATGTTATTTGTTTCTGAAATAGAAAAACTGATAGCACCCCCTTGTGGTCGAATATGAAAACCTAATTTAATGCACTTGTTTGTCGATTATGTCGAAGCACTGCGGGTGAGTAGAGTAAAAAATATATAACTGATAGTTATCACCTTACCTAGTTGATTGATTGCATTGCAAAAAAAAAATGTATTACAAGGTTTTTAAAATGTTTTGTTTTAATATGTAAATAATGCATTATTTAATGAAAGCTTTATACATTTCTTGTACAAAAATCTAAACACTAGATGAAGTCAGTTTCAAAATTCTTGTCTAATCTTTTTGAGATATTACAGTCAAAGGATTTTACAGAGGGAATTTTGTCACTTAATTCAGAAAATAGTTAGATCAGACTGAAAAATGTCCCCTTGTTGAATGTATTATAGCAAATTATATATGAACAGATTCCTCTGTATAAACCTTCAGGATATAGACTGGAAAAAACTGCATTTGGTGTGTGCGTGCTACTAAAGTTGCATTGTAATTGATATCTGTTGACAAATAGTGAAAATTTTATAGAGTGCTATAAAAAAAAAAAAAAAAAACCTTAACAGTGTCTTTAGAAAAAACACTTTATGAATTAACTCAAACTTGACAGGTGCATGAAAAAAACGTGGTTCTGCCTGGAGTGATTCCCCTTCGGTGAGCTAAAAAAAACCAAAGTTGCTCACCATAGCAATAGCCCGAATCCAGTTCTTGATGATGCTGCCATCATCACTTCCAAACAGATAGACTCTTCCCTCCTCAGAGTACAGTTCAAATGTGTGTTCATAGCTGCCAGCCAATGACAGAGGACATGTTAAATAAGACATTACCAGAATTATGGTGGTCAAAATAAACTCACTTAGGATTGTAGTTCAAGGCTTATTACCCATGTTTCCCTGGACTGTTGACAGACAGGCAGATGATTTCACTTGTCTTCATGCCGCCACACTTGTGGTGACTGTTTTCACTCTTAAAATAGCTAAACATTCCATCACCAAGACAACACCAACGCTGAGAGAAATCTACAACATTCACCACAATACGGTTAATACACATACAGACATGAGGCACCCTAGTACAACATTTGTTTATGGTTGCTCATTAATTTATAATTATTAACACTTAAAAATGTAATGAAATGTCATATTTTAGTCTGCAAATGAAAGCCTAAAAAGCCAATAGCATGACATTTTACAATTGCCAAAAACAGTTTAAATGGTCATATAATTTACATTTAATTACAGAAGTTAACTTTAAAAAAAGTTTGAACGATTTTCTCAATATTTAGATTTTTTTTTTCTCACAAAAAGTTGTATCTTGGCCAAATATGGGCAGATAAAATGCTGAGTTAATATCACTGAGTTACAGTAGAGAGTCATCACACAGTAGTTTAATTCAGTCAACAAAGCCAAAAGAACTCCACATACCTGCTTTGCTTTTGCGGTCTGTGATTGGTTTAGTTGACGAGGCAGTCTTAAAAAGATAGCCAGATTGAGATCGAATGGACGCATCTTTATCCACCAGCGTAAACGGCTCTGATGAACAACAAAACAAGATGAGCATGTGTATTGGGTATTGTGCATGGGTAAATGCATGGGTATTTTGGTTTTGCTTGTTTATTTGTGCACCTGAGCCCAAATTCTGCTTAAGCAGCTCTGCCTGTACTGTTTGGCCACTGCGTGTGGTCAAAGACAGTGGAGTAGGGAATTCTGGGATACCAGTGTTGCAGTATATATCCGCCCCACAATTCAGCAGCGAGAGAGTCTCCAACAAATCACCAGACTGCACTGCTGAACACAGAGCCTAGGAAACCCAGAGCAAACAAACATGAGAGATAACCATCAATTAATGTGCATTTAGTGTCATATGCATGGCATTTGTATTAAATTGACTAACACTGTTGAGCGCCTCCTGTTGGCCATAGAGTGTGTGGTATTTACGATATTTTCCATCCTTGTATTTTGCTATGATGTGTTCAAGGCGCTGCTCGCTGTGTGCGGTCGAACAGAGACTCTCGCTCGGGGGAATATTTGCTCCCCAGAACTGATTTGCTTTGCCGTTACCCAGCAGTAGAAATACCTGGCAGCACAGAATGACATTATCATGCATCACCCTGAAAGAGGAAGGCACAATTGCTCCTGCAAAGCATGAATGTAACTCTCAGATGCAGCTGTGGCATCATGCATCATATTCATTGTACCCTGATGAGGTCATCAGTCCACACTCGTTCATCCAGCTTCAGACTGCGAACCTTTGACACGTTCTGGCCCAGACTTCTGTGTGCACCTGTTATCACACAAATGTGCACGTATTTATGAGCCCACATGCATTACATACAATCTCTGTCATTCGTTAAAGGTGCTGTATGTATGTTTGACTGTTTTAAAGCCAAAAAATATAACATGTTTGTAGATATTTAGGAAACATGTCATGCTTACATAGCGGTTTCTCTGAAAAATATTGTTATAGCCAGTAATTCTTGCATTTCGGGCAGATTCCTGGATGGAACTGTAGTACCCACTAGCTGGCAATATCATATACTGCACCTTTAATCTGTATGAACACGCAGCATATTGCTATCAAGTAATTATGCTATAGCCAGTAGTTTTACTCTGAAATGTGTGTTCCGGGGCGGAATGCCTTTGTTTTTGCAGTACCCATTTCAATCGCTAGCTGTCAAATACTGCACCTTTAACGTGTGAGTGTTTGTATGCACCTGCACATTTTTCACATAGCAGAACACACAGGTTGACTGAAGCCCACTCCGGCATTGAAGAGCTGCAGTCCGCACAAAAACGGTTGGATGGCACACGCCAAATGCTCTCACACAACCCATCACATGACAGAGCACGACTCACACACTCCTTAAGTGCCTCAGACCATCTCTGCTTCTCACTCTCTGAATCCACCACAAAACTACAGAGAGAGAAAACATACATATTTAATTAGGGGGGCTTTTGTAGTGAGTAAGTTCAGAGTTTTATTATTAAATTTGCAGTTCATTTTGCTTTGACAAGCAAGTATGTCATGTCTACATACTGCAGGTAAAATAAATATTGAACACGTCCCCAATTTTCTAAGTAAATATATTTCTAAAGGTGCCGTTGACGTGAAATTTTCACCAGATGTTGGTAAAAACCCAGGTAATCCATACATAAAGAAAATAAAACCAATGAGTTCAGGTGGATTCAGGTCAGGTGATTGGCCAGGGCCTTTCTAGCAGCTTTACTTTATTTCTCTGAAAGCAGTTGATTTTCATATGATTTTTCATTATATGTATTTTGCTAATGCTATACCATGACGTGGCCGGTTTATGGTGAAATGATGTTCTTATTATGGCCCTAACATTGCTCACTAGATCATTCAGAAGTATAGAAATCCTTTTGTAACCAATGCCATCAGTATGCTTTGCAATAATAAAGGTTGTGAAGGCCTTGAGAAAGCTTGTGTCTCAGCTTGTGTAAATTGTGAAAAGTTGCAGCGTTTACCTGAATGCTCTGTATGGAGTGGTCAGTGTGAAAGAGCGCTTGTTTTCTCCATCTCTCACGTTGGCCATTCGCATATCTATATCAGTGATGCCTACACCCTGAAAATATTCCTATACACAAAAAGAAGACAAAAAATCTATCCAATAAACCCACTAAAAATTTAGAAAGGCATCCATTCACATTCAGACTCACACCTCATGGCTCCTGAAGAGGAACAGTTTGTCCTTGTTGATAAGTGTGTAGACTTTAGTGCGTGGTGACAGCATTTCCATGTAGCCCTCGAAACTAATACTCACACTTCCGTTCCTAAAGAACAGATTCCGGGGCTCCAGACTTTGCTTGCGTTCACTTAGAATCTTTTCAATACAACACACCCAGTCATTTCTTTCCTCTGTAAAAAAAAACAAAAAAAGAAATGAATAATAATAATATACACACAATAAAATGCATGTGAATGATTCATAGCCTGAAAGTAAAAGCAAATATGTACAGTATAGTAGAAATTCTGCAAGGTCAAGAAAATAATACACACGAGTGCTTTCAGCTCGAAAAAAGAATGTCCGACTCTGACTGTGGAGTTCGAATCGAGTGTCTCCAACACTGACCACCTTAAAGACAGATCCCAGAGACACCATCCTTTTAGAGTATACCTCCTGTCAGAGAGAGAGATACATTCTTTCTTCAATTCCAATTGCAGTCCATAACCGATTCCAAATGACATGACCAAAATTGTAGTTAGTAATCTATTACATTTTAATTTAACAGTCTGACTACTGTTTGTAGTAGTAAATTACTTTTAAAACTGTGTATGTCTTTTTTTAGATCAGAAAAAGGTATTTGAATACATTTTCTCAACATATTATCTATTGAAACCTAATGGTAAAAAAAGAAGATGATGATAAAGGAGGAGAAGAATATTGGCCATTTCATGTTTATCTGACATAATATTGGATAATCAGTATCAGCCAAAACTGAAAGAGTTCTTTAAGCAGTTAGTGATGATTGGTGTGCAAATGACTGGCAGTGGTTTAAAGTGTTATCATTGCTATTTTGTTTTGGATTATTATCTCAGAGTACACCACTGTCTTTCATTTTTAACTTTTACAGTCCAAACACTGTAAGTGCTGCATTTACCTAATCCAAATATCAAACAATTGAGTGATTTGCTACATGGTAAAAATGGGCAAGTCTGATTTAATCTTTGATTTAAACTGAAACCCAAAGGTAGAAATACATTCTAGCTTTCAAACCCTTCATTTTCAGGCTGGTCATCACCCCCTCTTCATTCCAAACATTGTCTGGCTTATCATGTTTGTACAGTAAATGCTTAACAACTTCCTTAAAGTAAACCAAAACATGGCAGGTTTTTTTTAGTCATTTGGGAAGGAAACTAGTGTCTGGTAATCTAGAAAATATGATTCACTAGATTTAACCTGAATAGAAGAATCTTAAAAATCTTGATTGTTCATGATTATGAAAAATTGAAAGAAATAAGCCATTTATTTATTTATGTTACCTTGACGGATTGAAAATATCTCAAATATTCTGAATCCAGCTGCACCCATCTGCGCTGGTAAATCTTCCCTCTGAAAATACAAACATGAATATTATAAAACACTTAGAAATAACAAAAATATAAACATGTCAATATAGGATGTCAATTGTAGAAGACATACAAACTGTTGTTTCTTACCCTTTCGGAGGAGTTTTCTCTAACCAGCCAGCTTTGACAATCTGACGGAACTCCTCTGAGAAATCAGGAAACTCTGTACATCGAATATCAATACTGTCCTCACTAACAAACAAATAAATATTATCAGATCCAGAATATTTCTAATTTCTTTTTCACTGAAGGCTCATGCAAACACACACACACACACACACACTGAAATAATAATATCCACATAACAGCATTAGGGTTTTTTTTTTTTAACACACCGTTCTCTTGAAATAAACGTCTCTTTTTTATCCTCTTCAACTTTCAGGTTGTTAAAACACTTCTGCATGTCTCTCAAGAGATCCTCCTGCTGGAAGACACCATTAGATACAAACAGCTGTCAATGAAAATAATAAAGACATTTGTGCTGTCAAATGATCCATCATGATTAATTGCATCCAAAATAAAAGTTTTTGTTTACATAATATATGTATGTGTACTGTGTATATTATTATGTATATATAAAAACACACACATACAATATGTATATTTTATTTATAAACAACATTTTTCTTTAATATATACATGCATGTGATTGTAGGCTATATATATATATATATATATATATATATATATATATATATATATACA
>JAUYWG010000038.1:4052984-4071381 GCA_034779775.1 Enteromius afrohamiltoni
TTAAAAGGACAATAAAGACTCATAAAGAACAAAAAGTGAACAATGCTACACTACACATAAACAAACAAATAGGGATTTTATATATTACATTTTTTTCTTTAATATATACATGCATGTGCTTGTAGGCTATATATATATAAACATACACAGTACACAGATTAAAAAAAAATAGACCACTGTTCAAAGGTATGGTGTGATTAGAGAAATAAAGATTTTAATGCACTAAACTGATCAAAAGTGACAGTAAAGACGTGTATAATGTAAAAGAAAGATTTGTTTTTCAAAACTAAAAAATAACAATAATAATAGACACTTCTTGAGAGTCAAATAAGCAAAATTAGACTTAAAGGAGTAGCCGTAAAGGAGCATAACATATTTTTTCTGTACTCAAACGTTTAAACAGTAGTGTATATTCAACAAGAACTTAGTGGTAGAACAATATTTATCAGGCCGAAAATAGAATTGCATTAAAAATGAAGTATTTTACAGTTCAGCTTGATGCTTGGCACAGCAGTGAGTGAGAGTTTTACAAATAAACCACTTAAACACTCACAGACACACAATTTACCTTTAAAGCCATGTTCTGGGATTATGCTGTGTGCGCCTGTGAAGGATGCAGACCGTATAATTAAATAATTATCAAAGTGAGTCTAATCAACCAATACAAATTGGAAACCATTATCTGTGTGGTATCTTTAATATTAAAACGGAAACTGAAATACAGATCATTTTTCCTGTCACATTTCCAAACAAATCCCTACATTTCCTTACTGATTTGAAATTTGTACATTTTTGTTGTACAACTTGAACTTGGGATCATTCTACTTAGTTTTGGGATAAAATATGGATTTTTAAACGGATACAATACAATCTAGATTTAAAAACTTATCTAGAGAACCGCTAACTACTGTCTTGTCTATATTAATGATCGTATCAACCCTGAGATCAAGGCCGTGAGATTAATCACACAACATCTTTTCCGCCTACAAATTTACTGTAACAAAATGAATCAAGTCACCAAACCTGATGCACAGCATTTCTAAACACATTCCCAGCTTAAACATTAACAAACATGCAACCTTTAAAAGATATCACAACAGTAACAATAGTCCTTTCAGCACTCACAATAATGCTCTTCTTCACTGTGGTCAAGTTTGGGAAGTAGGCTCAGACCGGTGTTCTGCATGAAACCAATATAATAACCCAAATAATTACTCAAAAAGACAGTCATTTATTGTTCACCCCACTGTGTGTGCAAAAACACATAACTGTGCACATGGTCTCCATTCACCTAGCCTCTGTTTACAAAAAAGAGGAATGAGTGTGTGTTTAATAATATTGGTCAAATACATTTTTGGTCAAACAAATATCTGATAGCCTTCATTAATTTTCACTATAAGCTACTTTATTTAGGAGCCAGTGACTAAGAAACACATACACGCGCACACGGGTATCTTTATTTAAAAACAATAGGCTTATATTACATTGATAATTCAACTGTTATGTTGTATAAGCATCCCCATAACCATATACACTGTTAGTACTATCGGTTAAAACTATGCTACAGGTTAGGACGTCGTTAACCGAGAAAAAAGATCATGAAGTTACCTGTGTGGAGCCAAATCTGTGCTAACCAAACCCTACTGCATTACAGGGCATTTATTCAAAACACACGCACGCACGCACGCGCACGCACAAACAAACACACACGCACACAGAGCTCTTTTTTTAAAATGAGGAAGTATTTTGGCTCGGTTACCATTCCTGCAATTCCTCGGATAGCTATATAACAAAAAAATAGCTTTGAAAATACAATGCTATCGATCCTATTTGTTTAGCTTGTGCATGTATTCATCAGCATCTGGAGTTTAAATTTAGTTACCGCCCTCTAAGCTTTAATAGTTTCATATGTCGTTATAAACATGTTCAGTTTTTACTACAGTTCTAGTGCT
The DNA here is from genome assembly GCA_034779775.1 of Enteromius afrohamiltoni. Lineage (NCBI taxonomy): Eukaryota > Metazoa > Chordata > Actinopteri > Cypriniformes > Cyprinidae > Enteromius > Enteromius afrohamiltoni. The sequence continues at coordinate 4,054,937 of JAUYWG010000038.1, forward strand.
TAGCTGTTTACGGTGTCCAACAGATATGTTTAGTTTAAGTACTGAGTATATGAAGAATGCCAGGTACTTTTTGACACAATGGGGCATTACAAAGAATCCCCAAAGCAAGGACAGAAAACAATATAGTTTCGCACACGTCAAACTATGGTATTATCCACACGTGAAAAAAGAGAAAAGCACAAAAATAAAATTACAGGAGTTCTGTATTTTTAGTTCTTGTTTGTTTGTTTGTTTGTTTTTTAATTATTGTTATTATTTTTTATTTTATTCTAACAAAATTAACATATATGCATAAAGTATTTTCACATTATAACATGACCATAAACATTAAAAGAACTGAAAAAGGAGACAAATTCTAAAAAAAAATAAATAAATAAAAATAAAATAGGAGCTCTGTATCCAGGCTTGTGTCGTTTTAGTGAAATTACGTCAGTAGTGACGTTCGAAGCCTCGCTGGATTGCAGTGCTTCGAGAAAGGTTTCACTTTTGAAGGAATCGAGCTTCACCCTCTTTTCTTCAGTCTAAATATCTTCATAATTAATATATTTTATTCGTATACTTTATTAAATCTAATTTTAAAAAAATAAAAAAAAAGTTAAAATTGTAAAAAAAAAAAAAATCTATATTCAAACAAACAAAAAAGGGAGCTCCATTGTATGATATTTTTGTGGGAATGTCAGCTGTTTCAAACAATAGCATTGATGGTGGCATGTCGTTAAAAAGTGGATGAATGAATGAATAAATAAATAAATAAAAACTTTGTTTCAAACGCCGCAACAGTGACGTTACGCGCCTGCGCAGTAGCGCAACAAGCGATTGGGTGAGAGCTGCGCGCCAACAAAACGTTTGTTCAAAGCCGCTTCCGCAGTCGAGGGGATAAACATGTAACGTTACGTGCTGTTTTTTAAGGAAAACACCTAAAAAATTAAGGGAAACATGCAGAGCCGTAAGGTTGAAGAAATCACTGACAAGTTAGAGGGGTAAGTAATCAAATCCTTGCAACTGTGCCGCTTACGGTTTTTATTAATAAACTTTTATTCTGAACTTAACGTGTTAGAACATGTTTTTAAATGTTTTTCTCTCTTGCAGCTATCTGTCTCTAGATACAGAGAAGATGGATAAATGCGAAAGGTGAGAATATGCTGATCTGTCAGAATATGTATTTTACTGTCTGCATGGCACGTAAAAAGATACTTTAAATGTATATACGCAACATTTGTTTCATTGTAGCTCTTAATGTTTGATACTTTTTTCTTTATAGTTCTAACGTTACAGTATCGAATCAGAATGCATCTCTACTTTACTTCTATAAACTCGAAAGCTATTATGTTGATACTGCGAGCAGTTTGGATTTGATTGTGGATTTGTCCTGATTTCGGATTGTTTTGTTCTTCGACCCTCATTTGGGACTTGCTGTCATAGCAACAGGTCCTTCAGTTTAAAGCTGCTAGGGAGCAGGGGCCTGTTCCATAAAACAAGTTTACCAAATAAGCCAGGCTTATGGCAAATAGTCCGACTTATTTTAAACCAAATGAACTGGCAATAAGTCAGACTAATTGAAATAAATCTGGCTTATTTGTTAAACTTGTTTTATGGAACAGGCCCCTGGTTTATTTCATGGAAACAGGATTGAGGCTGCGCTCCTGGCGGGTTATGATTGGTTGAAATGGCGAGGTCACATCTGATTAGCTAAAGAGCACGACTGACGCAGACTGACTTACGTGGGGAAAGAAAAGCATCTTGCAAGAAAGTTTTTTTTTATCATTATTATTGCTAAACTCAAAAACATACAGATAGAATAAAACACAAATTATACATAAAACTGTCATTTTAACTGACAATAACAAAAAAAGAGGAAAAATGCAATAAAGGGCTATTTTTTTAATGGATAGCACTTGTAAATATTAAAAGGACAATAAAGACTCATAAAGAACAAAAAGTGAACAATGCTACACTACACATAAACAAACAAATAGGGATTAGTGCGGAGCAAATACCCATAGTTTTCATAGCTTTCTTATTAACAGATTCAGAAATCAGATTAAAGTAATTCTCCATGTCTATCTACACACAAATGTTGGCCACACACACATACACGTGTGTATATATATATATATATATAATATATGGATGACTGTATTTACACACCTATACAGTATACATGTGTGTGTGCATGGCTGTGGTCATTCGTGTGTTAATCGCTGTGTATGTCTATTAATAATCACATTCTATTCCCGATAGCGTCTATATGTTCTCCATAACCCTCTAATAAAAGCTCTTGCTCTGCTTAAGGAAAAAACTGAGCTCGCTCTTTTGCCGTTTCGTCAACCAATCAAAGGGGTTGTGATCAGCGTTTCTATTATCGATACATATCGCCTTTTAAACCAAAGCACAATAATCCTAGACTCAATCCAGCTATACTAATAATCAACAACAGGTGTGCTCGAAGAACCAAATTAGCACGATGATCTCATCTTAGATGTGTCAATTCATCTCGGATGTATCAAGCGACGTACGAAGAACGGACCCCAGTTGTGCTTTATCCAAAACAACACATTCAACACTTGTATATATTTATATCTTTTTATATTATTTTTTTTAGATTTAGTTTTATACCTTTTTTATATTTTACTTCTTAGTCCATTAAAAATATCTCAGGAAAGGCATTTTTAAAGTTGTGGATACTGGTAGTTATACATATCCTAATTAGGCATAATAAAACAATATTATTCATAGACCGTAGCAGGGCATGTTACATTATTTGGGGTAGGCTATCACAACAGAATATATTAACATTTTCAGCAAAGCGATTATGAAACCGATTGTGGAAATTGTATTTAAAACACAACTTCTCGCCCTGACTTTTGTAAAAAATAATTTAAAATACTTGAACAAAAACTTAATTTTGTCCATAAATATACACTTAGTTTGTTGACTACAAATGTACAGTCATCATCTGACTATGGTTATTTAATTTAAAATGGTTGTTTATATTTTATTTAATTGACAGAAATGTCTATCTTTGTCTTATTCTATCCCCAGACAGAATAAAAACTAGAAATGGTGCTGGTTGCAATTCATTGAGTTTGATGAGAAAAAAAAAGTGGTTTAATGTGGTTGATAGTAGGGTGTGGTTTTTTTTTTTTTTCAGGTACAAGCAGGAAGGGAAGGAGGCTGCCATGAACGGTGATCTGCCTCGTGCCCTTAAGATGTTTCAGCTTGCTTGCCAGCTGCAGCCGAGTGACAAACTGAAGAAACGGATCCAGGCCATACGGGATGTCATTCAGAGAGAAGAGGAGGAAGATGATGATGAGGAGTTTGTGAATGTGAATGATAGTGGATTGATGCTTTACAAAGGGCTCTATGACAAACTGTACGACCATCAGAAAGATGGTGTTGCGTTTCTGTACAGTCTCTACCGTGACGGAAGGAAAGGAGGAATCCTGGCTGACGACATGGGCCTCGGCAAGACCATTCAAGTCATTTCATTTTTGTCAGGGATGTATGATGCAGAGCTGGCCAATCATACCCTTTTAGTCATGCCTACCTCACTCATTAAGAACTGGGTACGTGAGTTTGCCAAGTGGACCCCTGGCATGAGGGTGAAGGAGTTTCACGGCGCCAGCAAAACTGAGCGAAACAGAAACCTGGAACGAATCCAGCGCAAGGGTGGAGTTATCATTACCACCTACCAGATGCTCATCAACAACTACGAGCAACTAGGATCATATGACCAACGCGAGTTCAAGTGGGACTATGTCATCCTGGACGAGGCCCACAAAATCAAAACCTCATCCACTAAAACGGCTAAAAGCGCTCACGCCATTCCCGCTAAAAACCGCGTGCTACTGACAGGCACACCAGTTCAGAATAACCTACGAGAGATGTGGGCGCTGTTCGACTTTGCTTGCCAGGGGTCGCTTCTGGGAACCTCCAAAACATTCAAAACCGAGTATGAGAATCCAATCACTCGTGCAAGGGAGAAAGATGCCACCCCTGGCGAAAAAGCTCTTGGATTGAGGATTTCTCAGAACTTGATGGACATCATCAAACCTTATTTTCTCAGGCGGACCAAAGCAGAGGTTCAGCACAAAAAACAAAAGCGTGAGGAAGACTACGAAGATGAGGAAGATCAAGAGAACAAATGTCCAAATGCTGGCGAAGGTGCAGAGATGCCGTCGCTGACCCGAAAAAACGATCTCATTGTGTGGACGTACCTCAGCTCAGTGCAGGAGGACATTTATAACCAATTCATTTCATTGGACCATATTAAGCAGTTGCTGACAACTACCAAGTCGCCGCTTGCAGAGCTTACGGTGCTGAAGAAGCTCTGTGATCATCCAAGACTCCTGTCTAATCGAGCTGTGACTCAGCTAGGCCTGGAGCAAGGTTCTGTCTCTGATGCCATCCATCCAGACGATGAGGCCGAGTCGGCTGTGAGTCAGATCGATAAAATTTCAGATGACACTCTGGTTGCGGAGTCTGGGAAGCTCCAGTTTCTTGTGTCTCTAATGGAATGTCTCCGTGAAGAGGGCCATCGAACCCTGATCTTCTCTCAGTCGAGGAAGATGCTAGACATCATGGAGCGCATCCTGCGTAACAGAAACTTTCACCTGCTGCGTTTGGATGGCACCGTGACGCAACTGGCAGAAAGGGAGAAGCGTATCACGCTGTTCCAGACAGACCGACGCTACACAATTTTCCTCCTCACCACTCAGGTGGGTGGAGTCGGCATCACGCTTACTGCAGCAAACCGTGTCGTGATCTTTGACCCCAGCTGGAACCCTGCGACAGATGCTCAAGCTGTGGACCGCGCTTACCGAATTGGCCAAACTGAAAATGTCATTATCTACCGACTCATCACCTGTGGCACTGTGGAGGAGAAGATCTACCGCAGACAGGTAAATTTAAAAAAAAAAAACTTTACTTAACTTTACATTTAGAGACGGTAGAAATGTATTTTGCCGTTATTTGAAATCCCGGATTGCTGCTGCTTAGATATGCAGGCAAAAAGAAGTAAAGCAGCTTCAATCACATTGTTGTTTCTTGTTAGCACACTTCAACTATGACGTTTTTGAAATGTAATTTACTCAAAAATAAAAATTCTGTCATTTTGTTGTTCCAAACCAATAAGACTTTCATTCATTTTCATGGCACAAATTAAGATTATTTTTGTTGAAATCTGAAAACTATCTTAACCCTGCACATACAGCAACTACCACATTTAAGGTACAGAATTGTCAACATTGTTAAAATGCTCCACATGGCCGTAATTTTACGAAGCTACAAGAATAATTTTTGTGCATGAAGAAAACAAAATAAATGACTTTATTTAACAATTCAGTCTCCTTCATATTATTCTGGCACCATTTAGGATGCATGTGTATGCTTTCATCTCAAAGTAAACATGTTTATGTTCACACATGTAACACACATGCATCGTTATACTCTCCAAAAAAGTATTCTAATAGCTTTGTGAACCACTGATGCCGCACTACCACTATTTTAATCATTTGTTGTCTTTGTTGAGTCAGAAAGCTTAAGTTAAGTTATTTAATAAATTATGTTGTCTTTGTTTTTTCTTTCCAATATCTGCAGGTGTTTAAAGACTCCCTTATCCGGCAGACAACCGGCGATAAGAAGAACCCATTCCGTTACTTCAGTAAGCAGGAGCTGCGTGAGCTGTTTAAACTGGAAGATTCACGCTCATCTAGTACTCAGCAGCAGCTTCAGGCCATGCACGCACATAACCGCCGCTCTGACACCAGCCTGGACCACCACATCGCTTGCCTCCACACCATGGAGATGTTCGGCATCTCCGATCACGACCTCATGTTCACTAAAGAGATGGCAGCCGATGAAGACGACCCTGAGGATGCAGAGTCACATCACTACATACAAACACGTGTCCAGAAAGCACAAGAACTCATGCAGGCAGAATCAGAACTGCACGGCCAGCTCTTGGACAGCATGGCCCAGAACACTGAACCTGCTTGGCTCAGGCAAATGGACCAGACAAAATCTGCCGGTAGAAAACGCCCGGCCCCTCCACGTGTCCAAAAAGAGCCTGTGACAGTGGATCTGACACATAACAGTTATGATGAGTCAGAACCTGAGGAAGAAGAGAACTTTCCACTAGTTCAGGATGCGGAGGTGGAAGTTGTAAGTGAAGAAGTGCAAATTGTAGATGAAGAAGACCAGTTGGAAAATCAGTCTCCTAGAGAATTAAATGTGCATGTTAGCCCCGCTGCTGACAAGCTAGCTCAAGCTGTGATCACGCTGGATGACAGTTTAGATGAGGAGGACAAGTTTTACATTAATGCGATCTCAGAGAATCTCAACTTGCCAAGTCCTTCTCGTCAGTTTCCAAAGTTGGAAGAACTTTCAATTGCATCGGATGCTCTTGGTAACGAAGAGGTTCAGGTGGACAAGCCTGATCTAAAGATGTTTTCATCACCCCAATCTCCAAAAGAGGCCCCAGCGGGAGAGTCTTTCAAAGCGGAGGTGGAAATGCTTCAGGGAAACTTCAACTTGCAGCTGGAGGACAGTGCAGATATGTTCTCTGTTGAAGAAGAGGAAGTTTGTGACATTGAGGAGTCGCTAGCCGAGGACAGTCCAGGATTTCAGCTTCAGATGGACATCAGTGGAGAGAGGCTGAATGAAAAGAGTATAAATGGAAACGGACAAGAAGGTAACCAAAATAATGTTGAAGTCAGCAACTGTAACAACAGTGAGGTCTTTAACCCTAACACTGGTGAAGTCAGCAAGCATGAATCTTTTCTGAGGATCCGTTCTGCTCCGGAGACGCCTGCGGATGACTCCTTCGTGCATTCAGTTCGGAGAAAGAAAAGGCAGGTCATCTCTGACACTGATGAAGAAGACGGAGAAGAAGAGGAGTCAGAGAAGCCATGTTTAACGAGCAGTCCATTGACCAATGGCCTCAACAGGCTGGGCTCTTCAACACCAAAATCCACTTTGATTGACGGTGGCAAACTCCGGCGCAGCTTGAACGCTTCAGTGGCATCTAGAAGGTCCTTCGTCGTGTCCATGCTGGAGAATGAGTCGGATGAGGAGTCAGCAGAGCACAGTGATGATAAAACCAAATCCTATGAGATCTCGGAAGCTCGTGAAAGTTATGCTGATGAATCAGTGCTGGAAGAGGAGGAGCTCAGTGGAGACCAATCCAAGTCCTATGAGATATCAGAAACCGGTAAAAGTCATGCTGAAGAATCAGTGATGGAAGAGGAGGAGCTCAGTGAGAACCAAACCCGATCATTTGAGACATCAGAAGCCAGTCAAAGTAATGCCAGTAAATCAGCAGTGGTAGAAGAGGAGTCCAGTGAAGATAAAACCAAATCCTATCAAATATCTGAAGCCAGTGAAGCACATGGAATTGAATCGGTGGTGGAAGAAGAGGAACCCTCTGGAGAGACCTTAAACTCAGAAGAGTCCTCAAGTCACGAGGAGCTTGAAGAGGTGGAAGAAAGTGTAGGTTCAAATGGAGACCGGGAGCATGAAGAATGGCACAGTGCTCTGCTTGAATCCACTGCTGAAGTTGAACTGGACTCTAACGAAATGATGGACCAGTGTGCCCCTAAAATATTCCCTCAGGAAACGCACATTCTTCCTGCTAGCTCTACAGTAAGTGATGCTACTGCTGCTAAACCCTCTCAGAACTCGTATGAGAAGCTTGTCCTGTCTGGAAAACAGTGTTTGGCAGAAGGGAGGAAGCAGGCTGCTCTGGATTTCTTTCTAAAAGCCATAGACATTAATACTGGTGATGCTGAGATCCAGCTCTTGATCATTCAGCTGTACAGGCAGCTTAGCCAATAATATTAAAATATCCTATCTGTACCATGTTTGACAATGTTTTTTCTGTCTGTTGGTAAAAAGAAATTGCATGTGGCTGAAACGATTTGAACTGATCAGAGGAATTTGTTGGGAAAAATATGTTGTGTATGTTAATGCCGTTAGTGGATATTCCTCTGAATGATTTCCGTTTATTTTGATTTCTTTGGTTTCAAATTGTTACATTTATCTTATTCTGGCATATGCAACAATTGTGGAGAATAATAAATTCTCAAGATATTTTGTAGCTCGTTTCCTGTATGATTTTTCATTTTAGTCAATCAATCATTCTAGATTCGAACACTAACAGCTTTTTTAGTTATTTTATACATTAACATTATTTTGTGGCAATTGGCCTGGTGTGAGCAAATACAAGTTGTAAATACTTTACCATTTTTTGCCAGTAATTACTAAAATTGGTTTTCCATGTAACCTTATCCTTGCCTTTATTACGCAAGAGTAGAATTGGTTTTGATAACAGATACACAGGAGATGCACAAGCTGGTAAAGACAGTTTATTGGTTTATTTCTAGGCATATAATTCTGGCTTGATGCTCATGCCACCATGCACATCATCTACAGTAATCACAACTTTAAGTCACTGCTGTACTGCATTTAGAGATTGAAGCTGAGACACTTGGAGAAGTTGAGAAGTTCCCTGCAGGCTAATTAAACAGTTTTTCAAGTAAGCTTTTTTTGTGCATCCACACTATTTAGAACAATTAAACAACAAAGCCTTCAACTCTCATACCCACCCACTCCAAAAACATGTATACCTGCAGCACCCATAGACGAGTGAAGTGTTCAGGTAAGTAAAAGCACACCAATGGGTTTATGGTTTGGACCACAACACTTTCCTTCTTCAATGTTAAGGAGTAAAGTCAGGACTCCAATATAACTGGTTTACATTTGTCAAAAGAACTTCTGAGACTGACTACATTGTTAAGCACAGTGATGACACCGGAGGAAGAATATGACACTAATTACTGGTAAACTAGGGCTTTAAAATGGGCTTAACGCCATTAACGCTTTTTATAATATACATGCTGTATTCACTGATGGTCATATTTCTCTAATGTGCTAATGTCCTGCGGTACAAGCATTTCATAGCAAACCTGGGGGTTTAATACAGTGTGATGCAATGCAGATGTTAGTTGAGCTTAAAATACACAGCGATTTCTCATCAAAACAGTTCATAACAATTCTGTTACCAAGGAGAGAAAGTGTCAACCAGCAAAGAAACCATCTATTTCTAACTACAAAGAGTTCATATTTCACACTATTTAATACTTCATACAGTTATGCTTCCTAAAATATAACAGTAACCAATTAGTGTTCTGGCTCTATCCAGTCATGACGATGTCACTGGAAAATGTTGAACTTTGACGCAAGTATTATGTCCAAACCCTCTTATCAGCAATCCACATCTGTACGTATATAAACATACACACAACACACACCACGTTTAGTGGACACTACACACTTGAATTAAATTTTGTCCATTATACTGAACCACGGTTTCAATACGCTTGGTTTTTGTGCTGTAAAGATTAAAGGCAGATGGACATCATTTTTAATGAGGGCGACATTGAAACTAGACGAATTCGCACTCATGCCCAGGAGTATTTTCTTCCTTCATTTCCACTATCTTTTCTGCTAAAAGAGATGAGCAGTTATCCCATTGCAGTCAGCTCTACCGATGGAGTCTGTCACAGTACCTGGTAAATAAAAGAAATTATGTGTTTTTGATGATATAATATATAAATCTACTTGGAACTTTTTTTATACATTTTATATACACTACAGTTCCACACTTCAGGTGTCAGTAACATTTCTGAAATATATTAATATCTTTATTTAGAAAATATGATTAAATTGATCAAAAGTTTTATTAAAGAGGACATTAAAAACACAAAAAGAATCCTGAAAAAAACACTGATAATAATAATAAATGTTTCTTGGCAAATTAATTTCTAACTTAAGTAATTGCTGCTGAAAATTCAGTCTTGCCATCACAGGAGTAATGTACATTTTTAAATACATATATATATATTTAAATAGAAAACCTATTTTTAATTGTAATAATGTTTCACAGTATTGTTTTACTGTATTAGAGAGCATAAGGCATTTCAAAAACATACAAAATATAATACTATACTATTTTGTTACATTTCAATTGCAAAAGAGCATTGTTGCAAATTTGAACTGTAGTGTAGATCTGTTACTGCTTACCATCTATTCGCATGCAAAAGTATTCAAACTGCGTTCAACCGAACTTATACCATTATTGTACGTGGTGTCTGTCAGACGCCGGAGGGTTGTTGGGAATGAGTTTTGAGTCAGATCCAGGGCTACAGACCCCTTCTATTAGATTCTTGTTGCAGTCACCCAGGCTGGCCGCAGGAGAGAGTCTGGGATATGCTACTTGTCCGGTCAGATCCAACAGGTCCTCTAGAGCACGCATGTTATTCATTCCGTTCTGGTGGGGAGTGTTCACTGGCGAGAATTCTGGGATGGAAATTAGCTCCTCTTTCGAAACGGGGCTGAGAATACAAAAAAAACAAACAAAGAATACCACAATATTTCCTTTACTTTAGAGGTACATTAGTTAGGCCTCATACCCCACAAATGCTGATAATGGGTCAGTGTCTATTCAGAATAATGCATTGTATACAAAAGAAAATATATACAAAAAAAAAGTAAAGTAAAAAAAAGTATACAAAAATGTACATAAAGAAATTTGTATTTTTACAATGAAGAACTGCTCAATAAATATAAGAAAATCGCACTGAATATGGGATTTATATATTTAATTATATGAATGTACTTTGTAATTTATATTTACTTTGTTACATGATATACTGTGTAACATATCTGTTCTTATGCATGTTTTATTTTGTTTTGGTACTTTTTTCTGTACAATATACAGTGCCCTCCACTAATATTGGCACCCTTGGTAAATCTGAGCAAAGGTGGCTGTGACAATAAATCCTTTTAATCTTTCATTTTAAAAAATTACAAAATTCTAACCCATCATTGAAGTAAAACAATTAAAAATGAAAAAACGAAATAAATGTTTTTCTGCAATATATGTTAGCCATGTTTATTGATAAAAATTATTTTTTTAGTATCATCTCATTATAGAAGCCAGTCCCATTTGTAGTTCCAGTCCTGTCTGATAAATGAACATGCTGGAGACCCTCCCAAAAAACATGTGCTGATGTAGGGGCTGTTTGGCAATTTTTTTAAAGGTTTTCTGTCCCTGAGACTCAACTATTTTCTGCAATTCTCCTGCTGTGGAAGGGTCTTAAGCCACTCAAACTCTACTCCTCGCCGTGTATTAGTAGAATAGAGACACACATCCTCTTCCAGGCAGTATCCTAACATTTTCTGCTGATTGGAAATTCTTAATTATTTCCCTGATGGTGGAAATGGACATTTTCACTGCTCTTCTTTTCACTGCTTATCTTTTGCAGCATATAAGAAATATATTCTTTGTTTTTTATCATTGTGTTGATGATTTAGGGATTTGGGGCTTTGTTTTCCCTCCTATAAATATTTCTGTGAAACAGGAAGCCAGGGCTGGATATTTTCATGTTCCAAATGAAATTTTCTCCCCATTTCAATTGTTTTAATTCAATGATACGTTAGAATTTTGTGAATTTTTTAAACGAAAGATCAAAAGGATAAACAATGCAGATTTATTTTCACAGCCACCTTTGCTCAGATTTACCAAGGGTGCCAATATTAGTGGAGGGCACTGTATATACTGTCCTATTCGAAGTTTGTCTATAAACCAGGCCCATATTCACAAAACATTAACCAGACCAGCTGGACTATCAACCACAATTATCCTACTCTTTAATTAAAAGGCTTTTTATATGTATATTCTCTATATATATATATATATATTTTTTTTTTTTTTTTAGTGACAGCATTTTAAAACCGCATTTGAATGTAGCAATTCACTTTTTTAAAAACCTTTATTCGAATATAGCAACACAACATTGCGCTCTAGAATATTTCGGTGAATAAATCTGACCCCTCCCTTCTCCTATCAGCCAATCATTGTGTGAAAATTAGTAAGCATGCTGACATCCATAGCAATGGATCCATATGACATCCATAACCAGTGTACAGGATATGTTGACACAGTCACTGTGTCAAACTCACCTAACCTCCATGTACTGCACTTCATCTGCCGCTCCGCTTTTCCCCTCCAAAGTGTCCAGACGAATAAGAGGCAGAGGGGGTTTTGACTCTGCCAACATGGACAAGGAAGAGGGCAGGTTGTCGTTCCCTCCCTCCTTTGGTTTCTGTGTTATCATATGTCCACCACCCTGAGGGACAGTCTTTGCTAGCGGGACCGTTTCGGTTGAGCTCCCCTGTTCATTGGCATGAGGGATGTCTGATTTCTTCACAGTGATTTCCTTCTTAGGTCCCTGAGCTGTGGCCTGTCCATTCATTAGTACAGAATTAGGTGTTTGCACTTGGTTATTGGCCACCTGAGTGATAGTTTGGCTTTTTCCATTGGTCAGGTTGTGAGTGGGTGTATTTGCAGGTGCTTTCACTTGAGTGGAAACTTGGGATTTACTGTCTGTGGTCACAATACTCTTAATATGTGCTACGGTGTTTTCAGGAGAGCTCTTCAGCGAGGTTACCTGCACCTTTGCTGCTGATGCGTCTTCTCGCTTGATCTCCTCCTTCTTTTGTAAACTTTGGGTCTTCACCTGTTCTCTCTCTTGCCTAATAGTCTTGGCATTGTCTTCACTTACCTTTTCTTTCTCTTGTGATTTAACCGCAGTAGAGTTCATGTTCAAGAAGGGGTTTTTTGAGGGCATGTAAGCCGGTGACTTCATCTGCTCATTCACACATCCGTTCTCTGGTCGTTTCCCTGGTTTGTCGCTCTGGCCGTGCACAGAGGTTGTCTGAATGGAGTTGGCCTGAGATTTGACTTTAGCATTTGAGATCAAATGGTTACTACCTAAGAAGAAAAGTATTTCACACTGTTATATTAGTGAAATATATATAAGTGCAAAAATGTATATATATATATATATATATATACACATGTATATTTATACAAATTGACTTAGACATTAGCTGAGTATATTTATTATTATTTAAATAATAAAGTAATACATTATAATTAGAATAATATTTATATGAAATAGATATTTTTGCACCACGTATTTACTGACATTTTAGTTCAATTTAATTAATTTTCTTAACATTTGTTATGCATGCATTCTCAACTTAAGTAACTTTTTGTAAACTAGGTGTTTTTGTATTTAGCGATTTATTATGTGCATTACATCACAAACACCTCTTTCTAAAACACCTCATACAGTTGAAAAGCACAGCTAACGCAGGCTAAATATAGTCAGTGGAGCCTTGTATAGATCACCTTGAACACAACCTTTAACAGAGAATATGATCCCCTGCTGCCCTCTCCTGCCACTGCAGTGATGGAAAAATACCAGCAGGGCTTGCCAGATACATTAGCAGTATATACACATTCCCTCTAGGGGGAGACGAGTCTAAAACGTAATATGACTGGCGTTAGTGAACACTTTTAGGTCACAAAATAGGCAACCCTCAGTTCGTGGGTATCCTTATTTCAAAAGACAGCCACACCTAGTAATACTACAAATATTATCATGGATTTCAGCAATGTTCGGTGTGTGATAGTGAGTCATACCTGGAGGAGAGACGGGGTGGGAGACAGGAGATAATGGCTCTGGGCTGTCCTCTCTCTGTGAATATCAGGTCATTCCGTTACTTTACCTTTCAGAGCAATAATTTCTGCTCTATTTCTTTTACTTAACACAAAAAGAGGTCTGTGTGTCACATTCACATGGATGGTAATCCATGCAGGTATTTGTCTCAGCCGTACAAGTCTAATGTGTGAATACAGTGTAGTTATAGACTAAATGTGAATGTGCATTAATTCATCTCATTCTCAAGAAACTGATTTAGTATTCATCAAAATGAATTAAAATAAACTCGGAATATGACGCAAAACTCCAATAATTAAATTACACAAATGTATCTAATACTATTTTATAAACCAATGTCTTTTATGATCCAGCTCAACCATACTTACAAGCCAAATTGACTGTGCTTCATTGTTTTGTTTTATTGCTGAAGAGTACTGAACTTTCTTCTGTATTCTACTTCTTATATTAAAAACAAACACTCAAGCTCTGTCTATAATGCATTACTTTCCATAAAAAGTAACTTAATTAGTTACTTTTTTTAGGGAGTAACGCAAATTACCTTTAAAATTAACTCTCCCCAACACTGTTAGTAAACAGTTTATTCAGCTCACTCAAGACACTGAACAAGTTAAAATGTTGTTTCACTGATACCTTCATCTCTCCATCACTCTTCCTGGTTCTCTTCATTATTTCTTCAATTCTCTGCAGAGAAAAGTTTACTTCAGACACTTCAGTCTGTCTGAATTTTTAATGCAGTTTGTCATGCTGATTCGCAAGTAAAAGTGAACAAAGTAATATTTAAAGTTTAAGTTTTCACTTCACCATGATCAATGCAAGGATGGAAACTGGTGAGTAAGCTGGCATCAATTTAAAGGAACAGTTCACCCAAAAAGAAACATTTTGTCTCATGTCCACAAGAACGTATGAGATTTGTTCTTAACTATGTTTAAGGTTCTCTTTGCCGATCATTATTTATATAATAAATCAATCCTCTTAAATCATATGGATGAATTTTATTATCTTTTGGATTCATTTTTTGGGTGAATAGACATGGAGGGATGAAATCTTTCAGATTCCATTAACAATATGTTCATTTTTTATTGTAAAGACTTGAATAAATAATGACAGAATTTAAATTTTCTCTTTAATTGCTAGCATTATCAATTTATCAATATTTTCCCTGTATCTTATAACTTTATGCCCAGCCCTTACAATGCAGTTATCAGTGAGGTTAGAAGTTTACAGTTTTGTCTAAGCATTATAATCTTTTGTTCCACTGTATGCCCTACTTCTGCTCTTTAACTGGGTAGTGTTCGTCTGATCTGTGCAAAGTTGCTTACTGTGGCTTGCTGCTTGCCATGTTACCTTTTTTCGTTGTTGTCTTTCCTGTTCCTCCTGCTGTTTGAAAAGCTCTCTTTCCTGCCGCTGACGCTCAGCATCCTTTTGAGCACGAATCTCTGCCTCTTCTTTCTATTAAACACACAGACACAACTAAAGTTAAAGACAAATCGACCGATAGACCAACAGAAATAGCTATTTACGAGCAGTTGAACTACATCCAAAATCAGATATAGGAACAGCTTTTAACTGCAGTGTGTACTTGGCCTTTTTATTTAATTCCTTAATATTTCTTGTGGAGAAATGATCTAGAGAAGAGTAAAGGATGCTGAGTGAACATACATTTGTGACCCATGTAAAATGACTTACTGTCATTGTTTGTTGTTGGCTTTGAAACAGGACTTTACATTCTCAGAAGTTTAGAGCTAATGCCTTTTGGTCCAGTGACTAAAAAGGCTAATTTCCCTTTAAATCTTCTGACCTCTTTTTCCATCTGAGCCTGAAGCTCCTTCTCCCTCAGTTTTTTCTCCTCCTGCTCTCTCTTCTTCCGTTCCTGCTCTTGTCTGCATTTCTCCTCCTCAGCTCGACGAGCTTTCTCTTCTTGTCGAGCTCTTTCCTCCAGCTGCCTTTTCTTAAGCTGCTCACTCTTCAGTCTGAAAATCACACACAGACCAACGCAGAGTCATGAGGGAACGTCATTCTTTTGATACCGCACCACCAAAATCTCACTCTTGTATTCAAGTGACGTTCAAACATCATTCAGCAATAACACAGCTCTAAGTGAATGAAAACATCCAGCAGAGTTTTGTCTTTCAGAGTTCTTAATCTGAAAGTGCACCATGTATAAAGCGATTGTGCTTTCATAACCCATAACAGGGGCACTGTAATTGAAAAACATACAAACAGCATCTTCAAAACTGGAAGAAACCCCACAGATTAAAATTTCAAACATTTGTGAACACGGTTACGCAATGCACACTCATTAAAAATGTCTTGAATCGCGTTCTGCAAGCACTGAACGCTTTGTACACTAGTTCAGAGAAATGCAGCATCCTTCATTCACACGCATACTTTTCCTGCTCCTCCAATTCCCTGCGTTGTTTCTCCTCCTGTTCCTTCAGAACTCTGGCCAGACGTCTGCGCTCTGCAAGCAGACGAGACGCCTCCTCAGCATCTGTCGTCCCAGCAACCACCTTGCCAGGAGAGTTCAGAGGTGAAGGATCTGTGGGAGAGAAAAAACAAGATAAGTGCATGTAAATCACTTTCACAATTTAAAGCTGATGTGAATGAGAAAAGCATAAATACAGCTGACAAATATTCCTGCAGTCAAATTCAGTTTAAACAAGTCCAAATATAAGGAAGATCACGAAGCAGGATCTCTTTAGACTCAAGGGCCTAATTTATATAGTAATTATTTTATACTAATATGATTACAGTATGTATGCATGGTATATAATCAGATCAAAAAATGTAATATATATATATATATATATATATATATATATATAAAATGTATTTTAATTTAATGAATTAAAAAAA
>JAUYWG010000038.1:4096359-4113927 GCA_034779775.1 Enteromius afrohamiltoni
TGTATATGTGTGTGTGTGTATGTATGTATATATATAGATATATATATATATATATATATATAACAAATAATGTGTTCTTAAACGTGTAGTTACTATGCACTTTGCTTTTGCACTTTGAGCCGAGACACCTTAGACTTTACTTAATACGTGGGTCGGAAGCATACTTTTCTGGTTTGAGATCTCTGTAGATGATTCCCAGTCCATGTAAATGGTCCAAGGCCAAAGCCAGCTCTGCAAGGTAGAACTTTACATCCTCTTCTGTAAACATCACCTACATAACACGAAAGAGATTAAATGAAATAATTAGCAGAACTTCATCTATTCTTACATTACTAAACTGATTCATATTTAAATGAGACTTACAAGTACACCACCATTCAGACGTTTAAAGTCAGTATGATTGTTTATTTGATCGCTTAAATTAATCAAAAGTGACATTTAAGATTAAAACTATTTTACATAAATTATGTTCTCATAAACATTCTGTGTGTCAAATAGTGAAGAAAACTTATTACAGTTTGCTTAAACAGCAAATTTGATGGGAAATACAATTTTTATTAAGCAATTATTCAGTATATTAGAAAGATTTCTGAAGGATCGTGGCTTTCTAAAGGCTTTGAGTAATTTAGCTTTGCCATCATACGAATATTATACATTTTAAAAACATATTAGATTAGAAATATTAAATTCCAGTGATATTTCACAATAATACTGGTACTGTTTTTGTATAAATGTAGCCTTGATGAGAATAACCAACACTGTCTCACGACCAATTCGTACGAGGTGCCAAATTCGTACGACCTCACTTGTAAGATTTTGTACGATTTTTCTAAAACCCTGTGATGGGTAGGTTTAGGGGCAGGGTTAGGTGTAGGTCATTCGTACAAATTCATACGAATTGGCAACTCTTAAAATACGTACGATTTAGTATAAATCATATGAATTCGTACGAGTGAGGTTGTACAAATTCGTACGAATTATCCACCTCGTAAAATATGTACGAATTGCCGTGAGATCAGGTTGGAATAACAGACTTCTTTCAAAAACATATTGGACCTTTCCATCCCTAGAGATGTAATTCACCTCTTTGGACAGGCGAGTGAAGAGATCTCCTCCTCTGAGAAAGTCCAGAATCAAATAGAGTTTGCCTTCTGTCTGAAACGCTGAGGAATCAAAATTAAAGATTGAAGTAGTGCTGCACGATTAATCATATCGCAATCGCGATGTCAGCCTATGAGATTACATTACAGCAAATGTTGCGATCATATTAAATAAACAAATGCATTTGTGGACGTAACAAGACATTCATTCTTGCATCACACCAGACACGAATGAAGCGTCACGTGCAAGTGATTTATTTACATGTTTATTTACAAGTCAATCCAAAGACGCAATTAGACATCCTGCAGCACGATTCACGTGCAAGCCAGTTTTACTGCACGCAGAAGCAGCGCGGAAGCGGCGCATATGCAGAGCGGGAGCAGCACACGGCAATTGTGCTTTCATACTGGCAGCTTGTACTGCAGCATCTTTCAGTCGTATTTTCCAGCGTTCTTCTCCGAACACTGTGTGTCATGTGCTTTGATTTATGTAATTTCTCTGCACCTGCTACACGCTTCTGCGCCGCCCCTGCCTGAAAGCTCTCATCCGTTAACATGGGCACCGAAAAAAAATATGCGCTGCTTAGGCCGTTCTGACACGTGCAGTGTGAAACCGGCATAAACTCGACATGTTCAAGCGTCGCCCAAGTCACCTCAGGTGTGAACGCACTTTTAGCAAAGAGGGATTTGAGAAAATGATTGGCACACTGGACAAGAGATACCAAAAGAAATATACTAAGTATATGTTACATCCTGCTAAAATGTTAATTCAGTAATGTAAATGTGTTACTGTTATTTAATTTTGTACAATTTAGTTTTAATTAGTTGTTGCTAGATTGCACTGTATACTGTATCTCAGTTGAGAAATACAGATTTCAGCATTATTAGTAATCTGTGTGCGCATTTTCCTTGATAACAAGCAAGTGGAGTCAAACCACTATATCGTATATATCGTAGCGCAAATCAAAATGTTCACCTTAATTTGACGTGCATTTTATATAATTAGTAATACGAAGTAGTACTGCAAGTTAATTTGAAGTTCAACAGAAGCACACAGCCATGAAGCATGAGAATCAGATTGGTGATGGGAAGTCAACTCACCATAGTGCAGTTTAACAATAAAAGGATGGTTGACCTCAACTAGTATGTCTCTCTCCATCTTTGTACGCATTCGATCTCGTACTGAAACCACATACACCCACACAAAACAAACTTTAAAAATACCCAGTTTCCGATTGTACAACATCAAATGCTTTTAAAGTTGCCAACACATAAAACAATATGAAAAACACACACCTTTCAGAGTAGCTTTCTTTAGCACTTTCATAGCATAGAGCTGCCCTGCATCGGGCCCAGTTACCTTCTTGACAAGAAACACCTGCAGAAGCATGCGCCATTAAGTAAAAACCAACAAAACGATGCATCTAAACGCAATAATAATGTTCCATTTTATCATATGTGAGAAGTTCACCTTGCCAAATGATCCCTGGCCCAGCACCTTGCAGAGTTCAAACTGTCGTGTGTCTGCTTTTTCTGAGCCCTCCTTGACGTGGTGAGTGATGCTGATTTCCTTAACCAAGCCCTCATCCTATGATGACACATATGAAGTATGAGGATGCTCAACAAACAACAACAACAAACGTGCAATACAACATCAAACCGGCAATCACAGTGCATGTCTTTTCTTCTGTTCTTCTAAAAACAGCCTTCACAGCTGTGCAAGTTAAAAAATGTAATAAAAAAAAAAAAAAAAAATCAATGCTTAAAACAATTGCGAAAACACACCATCACTTCAACACATCAATACAAACTCATGCCCAAAAAGGGAGGTCTGAGAGTCACGCAAACACACACACACAGAGGATGTTAAAGAGAAGCCTGGATAGCTGGTCTCTGTGAAGAGGAGCAGCATGCCAAAGCCTGTAGGAGGAGAAAGAGAATAAACACCAAATACAAGAAGCAGAGGGTATAAACCAGGCCAATCTGACTAACTGAATGAATAAACGACTGAACACCCACATCTGACCAGAAGATGAACTCTGGACACTAAAATACTAGTTTAATGATAATATGCATTAGACAGAGTTAAACGTTCTACACTGAACATATCTCATGTATCGTCGTCTTCCCTATATGCACTCTCTCTTTCTCTAACACACACCTGAGATGAGAAACAAGGTGGAACTGGCTTTTAATTTAGTCATACACACAGAGTTCTACCAACAGATGGCACACACCAGTCTGCCAATATGAATGAGACTGAATGGCGGATGACATATAATAATCTATCGATGGTGGAAAAAGACCACAGACGTCAATATCCGCCACAGAGGTCAAAAATGACAAAGAAAATGACAGGATAAAATGAGGACAATAGAAGTACGTCAACAAGTCAGAAACGTTTATGTATGAGTGCAGGGCAAATATCTCACACAAACCTTTTTATTCTGCTATGATCTTGGATTTACCATGTTTTTGGGGGGCTTTGTACTCCATTAATAATCAAAGCAGCTCTCACGACCTGCTTTCACTAGCATCTGGCAGAATAGAAGCTCACCAAAAAAAGTGCTGTAGGTTTCATAAACATGGCCCTTTCAATAAGTCAAAAAAGGTTGATTTATTAAGGCTGGAACACTATACTGACCAATCAGTATCCACGGACAAAAAGACTTCAAAATGTCCATGTCTGAAATAAATTTACACCGTAAAACAAGCTGGCTCAGCAGGTCTGAAGTAGAATTTATGTGCTTATGTGTTGCTCTGAGATTTTTTGATACTAAGGGCTGAGGTGGGTCTGAGCAGGAATATTTCAATCTTGCTTTTATGCTGCACTGTGTTTTTATTAATTAGAGATTTATGTGAAACATGTCACTGTATTCAACACGTAACACGGTAGTATTTCAAGAGTTCACGCTTTCCTCATTAGTAGTTTTGGCGGGTTTGGCATGCTGTCAGGGAAGTGAGCCCGGGAGAACGGCGAACCCTAGTGGTATGAACCCTAATGTGGGCAAGGGTTCGAAGCTCGGCTCAGTCCCTGACTGCTCCCCCTGGAGGCGTGAATTGAAAAATAGGCGGAGAAGGGGAGGAGGAGGGATGCTTAAAGCGAGTTGTGGAAGGATTGGAAGTTGGGGTTTTTATAGTAAGTGGGGGAAGAATCTATTGGGCGAGAGTGATTGGGAATAATTAGCTGATGGCTACCAGCTGTGTTTGATTAACTCGTATCGCGTGTCCCTTATAATTAAGTCACATCCACAACAATGGGTTTGGGTAAAAGATGTACTTAAATAATGGTCTCTGCAAATGAATTTAAAACTAAAACTGAATTTAAATGATAGAAGTCTGAGAGCAGATGAAGATGACAGAGGGGGCCTGGCATGAGAAACAAGAGAGGGTGCTGGCAGACTTCAGGGGAGATTTTAACTGAAACGTGGCCAAGGATGAAGACTGAGGGACACCTCACAACAGGAAAAGGAAGTGAGTGTGGGTTTACACACACTTTGTCAACATCTTGTCTCTCAATAACCCTCCTTCCCACATACACATACTAGGGTTGGGCGATGTTGACCAATTTGGCATCATCGCGATGGACGATGATATCGTCGTAGGTGGCGGTTGGGGGGGGGTGTTTAGTTGTAACTAAAACACCAGGCTCGCGGACCCGTTTCTTCGCATGTACATCTGTTTTCCTCTCGAGGAAATGATTTACAGCACTCGCCAGCATCAGTGGTGCGCTTGCTTATTAATGGTATAAATTTGCCGCCATAGATTAAGTGTATTTTTCACGAGCTTGGTGGAGGATCGCGATGCCTTCAGATGCTCAGCATCGTGATGTCTATCGACCCAACCCTAACACATACAAGCAATGGGACAAGCCTAAATATACACTACTGTTTAAAAGTCTAATGTCAGTAGGCAATCTTTTGGAATAAATTACATTTTAATATATATTCAAATAAAATAAATATAACAGCATTTAACAATATTTCTGTTTTGCTGCATTTTTGATCTAATAAATGCAGCCTTGGTGGACACAATAGTATTATTTAAAACACATTTTACCAACACTTTTAAATGGTAGTGTATATTTCTAGTGAATGAACCCACCGCTCTGGGTCACAAAAAGCCCTATCAAGTGACAGCTTTCAGAAAAGTTTTTGCTGGGTTGTTGGAAAATGAAGCTCTGCTTGACGTGAATGCTGAACATCCTCTTCTCCTACTGGCTGTTTGCCATGTCACTCATCCAACAGGAAACCAATAAAACCAGGCTGTACTCCGAGACAGGAAATGTGATGTTAAAAGCTGACTTGCTTACATAGGAAACACATCTTTCAACTGAAAGACAGAGGGGCATTGCAGTAGATTAAATTCAAGCAGTGAACAAAGTGCTCTCTTGCCAATGGCGAGAAACCCATATAAACTTGAATCGGCGTACCCATTAACATAATCAGTAACGACAGACATCAATCTGTCTGACATATTCTGTTTAACAGACAAACACACTCCCAAAACACATATACACTTGGACTTACATGAACAAGACCATCGTCCTCCATCATGGATTCATCCTAAAAAGCAGAAAAATAGTAAGTTATTGCCAACATGTTACAAGAGCATTTGCAAGCGCTATGATCAAAATACGTCAACGATAACCAAAGAGAACAAAAACCGAAGTGGTCTTCAGGAACAGAAAAACACGTACAGGAAATCACGACCACAATCTATTAGGGAAAGAAGTTATATTTAAACGACTGTTGCAAACCTCTATTACTGTGATTTGTAAATATTATGGCTCCATGAGGGATAATGACTATGTGCAAAGTCAAATCATCTGACCACATGTTGACATGAGAGTAAAAAGCAGAGTGGAAGATTGTTGTTTACATACAGTAAGCCACAGAATAAGTGATTATTTATAGGTCCACACATAAACAGGGGACGGGGCAAGCAACGTAGGATGGCTATTTCCAGACCACGGGATTAGCCTGGATCAAAGGAAGTTAATTAGGGAAAGAGTACGACAGGACGGAGTGCTAACTGTGTAAGAGAGACAATACCAGTTACTATTTACCAACTCGGATTACATATTTATCCTAAAGGCAACAGTGCATGTAATCGTTTGGCCGCCATACTGAAAGTTATTACATAATCATTATAATATATATAATATATTCTAAATGCTTCATTAATATATCACTAATGTGGTTTGAAAACCATTACATCATTTGATTATGACACTTACTACACAAATTGTTTAGTAAACAATATTTTAGTATTTAATCTATTCTCTGTTTAAAGTTGAATATAACTTTTTTATCAATTTTTTCAGTACACTGAAAATTCATACAGTACGCAGACTACTGTTTAAAAGTTTGTAGCCGTGAAGATTTCTTAATGTTTTTACAGTTTTTATGTCTCTTAGGTTCACCAAAACTGATTTAATTAGACCAAATGTACAGTAATATTGCAAAATATTACAAGGACTATTGTCCATTTACATATATTTTTATTTTATTAATGAATATTAAATTTACTAATTTGATGGCAAAGCCAAATGTTCAGCAGCAATTACTAAAGTCGTAAGTGTCAGGTGATCTTTCGTAATATTTAAATTTCGATAATATGCATGCATCTATTTTAATTTAGGATTAGCATGGCCATTTAATGGAATTGTATATTTAATATCTCATCCAGATAATTTCACAATGCAAAGTAGTGAGGAGGGGGCCAAACGTAATCCACAGAATACATTTTGAACACAGAGAGAAACAAACCAGCCTGCAGGGAAAGCAGTGAAAGTCTAAATTGATCACATTGCTGTTAAAGAACAATCCAGGTCCAGGATGCAAAAATGCAGTTTAAGTAACATTTTGGCCATGACTCAACCCCTAATGGACCGTCTACCTACACAGACAGTATTTTGGGCGCATCATAAACTTGTGTTTTGCACATTTATGGCATCTTTGGCACGCCTATGGCGGCCAAAAACGCTGTGTAACTTAGGTATGCCGGGAGCTCACTGGGTTTTGAGAAAATGCCTGTCGGTCAGTTTATAAGAAGGCAGTTCCCCACCCTTTGCTTATTACACAATGTCAAACTCCAACCAGCTACAAAAAGCTAGCAAGTGTCCATTTTAAGTCACAATGCGCACACACGCACACACACAGGGCTTGTTTGGTCTTGTTTCTGCGGTTTACTCATTCTCTAGTTTTACCAAGTAGTTACTCACTAACAGTTAACGTTAAAAAGAAACACTACATGGCGCCTTTAATTCTTCGCTGCGTTTTAATCTCTACTTACATCCATAAGTCACACGCTTCTATTAGTTATGAGTTTGAAATACAGTATTTGTCCGAATACAGTGCTTGAAAACTGTAAACTTGTAGTCTCGAAGTGCAACTTACACTGACATTCCTCCGCGGAACCGAGCATCGGATTAAACGCGATCCCGCACAACCTAACAACACTCCTCGAGTGAATAAACGTGATATAACCTACCTCATTCTCCACATGCCCCACGGGCAACTTCTGCCAGGGGTCTGCACACTGCGCCAGCGGCATCTTTAAGTCCCGATCTGTAACTCGCGATCACCCCGTGAAGTGATTTGACGCTGTCAGTCACGGTAAAGTTGCACTAAGAGAGTCCCGCAAAGAGAATGGTCCCGAACTGACGTTTAAACAAAAGAAGAATTCAGTTCAGCCGCCTTCTGGGTAGGTTTAACTTCTTGAGTGCCCTGCTCCCCTTCACAAAACCTAAAGATGTTTTTAAGTGCAGAGTAACACACTTCCGTTTTTGCTCAACATGGCGTCGTCGCTCGGTTTACCTGTCTGCCAGAACGAGGCTCGAGGAAACGTCATCATGAGTCATAGAGCGGGGGCCGCTGTAGCTACCCACCCTGTGTGTTGTGCTCAGGTAGTTTAACAGGGTCAAGGAATGATTTCTTGACATATATATTATATCTATTCAGTTCATTTCGACTGGATTTTGAAAAATGCAACGTAACATACATTGATTGGAGCATGCTCTCTTGTGCTTTATTTCTGATTATCACTGAGAACATTCTGTCTTTAAATCCTTTGGCCCAGTCAATCAGTGCAATCCACATGTTCGCATATATTCTGCCCTTAGTAAGAAAAACAGGCACGTGACACTTAATAGATGAAGTGCACAATCAAACCACTGCAGATGGAGGGGAATCACAACACCACAGCTGATAAACACTCATCCAGCAGAAGCAGAGGGCTTAGAATAAAGCTGATTTGAGGATTGTGCTTTACTCTCACTTTCTGTTTTTGATGAGACCCAGTTTATATACATGACCCATTTCTCCGCGCCACTTCGGGTTATGCTTTGTTTAATGTGGTGATCATGCACCGGGTAAAAGGCAAAAGCAGCATATTTTTGCAAAAAGTTATTTTTTGGGTTCACTTTGCCACATTAAAGGGAGATGTTTTGTCATGGTCCACCGAGTATTAATAGCTGGGAAAGTGCCCTAATTAATGCTGTCTTTAACCTTGTTAATCCTGACAGAAAACAAAAATAGTAAAAACGTTCTAAAAAAAAAAAAAAAAAGGATAAAGAAACAAAATATTTTCTTTCTAATGGAACAGTTTAGACTAGACACATGTATAAAAAAATGTTTGCATGTGCGTTTTATTGTATATTTGATACACACACAGAAGAGTTTGATACAGCTCTCACTTGAGGAAGAAATGAACAGCAATTTTATTCAAAGGCCCAAATTGAATAAAAATATGCAATTAACAAATAGTGATACTTATATGTATATTGTGTGTGTGTGAGATACTTTTGATACTTTTTTCTAACTTGATGCATGTTAGAATTAAAACAAATGATGCATGCATAATCAAGTAAACTTGCTGGTTTATTTGAATGAGAAACAAAAATACAGCAAGTTTAACACAATCTGAAGGGGTATGATTGGGATTATAGTAATAGGCCTTTTATTTGCTAAAAAGTATAAACTATTAGTCTGATGTAAGAAGGCATGTAGTGGATTATGTAAAACAGGTTTTTCACCATCTTTTGGCCATGTTTAGAAATTCATGTATCAAATATTGGGTTAAGGAACGTATCGGTTTTCATTCAAGTATATCTTTAACAAATAGTAGAAGAACATTAGTAAATCTACTCACAAACAAAGATTGTATTTGAAATATTTATTTGTAGTTGTATGTTATAAAGACCACATTGTATGACACATAAATTGCCTGATCTTGAAGTCTCATCCTACTCAATGCAACAAATTTGTATCCTTGTGTTTCTGATACACCTAACAGCATCCTAACATCTATTGCAACCGTTTTTTACTTTCCCGATTTGATTCTGAACAAACGTTCTTTTAAAACAACCATTAATACACTGGAATTGCCAAATGTCAATATCCCCAGTAACATTGTTTGTAACGAATGCAATTTCTCATAATAAATACATGAAAAACAAAAACCCTGTTTTAAATAAAAATTGAAGAGAGTGAAAGGGTAAGAATCTGTTAATATTTTCTGATTCTTAAGCCACATTTTCAGCTGTTTATTTGAAACCCTACTCACCTTGTTTTAGATGCATTGTAAGAGTGTTAAAATATAACCGAAATGAAACATTCCATTTTAAATCCCATAAATAATGGAATTAATATGGCCACACAGATTTATAAACGTCATTAAACTTTTCCCTTTAAATATTCTGTCAAATTAGGACTGCAAAATAGTTGCTTTTTACAGACACCTTAGCCAAACCACACTCCTGCTGATATATAAAGTGAGAGAAGTGTGTGTGGTTGTTGACACAGAGCAACAATGGTAGGTCTTTGTGACGTATGGACATGAGCTAAATATTCAGCCACTGCATGGACATTTGGTAATAAGCAATAAGAATTGAAGACCTTTGAAAAGTCCCAGTAATTCCAAGCCAAATACCGCTGTGTTTATTCACATATTACATGCTATTTCCAAAATCTAGGTTTTAAAATGCATTTGAGGGTCAGAATTGTAACTGATGAAGACAACAAGAATACAAGGCAATGATAATGAGGCAACTTATCTCAATGTGGCTGAGAGATTTGGCTGGGTTTTCCGATAACGGTCTACAAAACCTATAGCCACATCGGAGGTGATCATATTTTGCTGTGCGCTTCAGCAGGAGAGGGTCTGGTAGGAAGGGGAGGGGACTTGGGATGATGAGGAAGGTGATTTAGCTGATGGACTTGAGCTTGGTCCAGGGGTTGGTGCCACGCACTTCCATAGGAGGGTCATTGTAGAAGATGTGGTTGCAAAGATCATCCAGTGGAGGCTCAGGGTCTGTGGTGGCAAACTGAGCGGCATCTTCAATCTCCTTCCTTACCTCCACATCAATCTCCTGCAAAAGGTGTCAGTGTTTAGTAAAAGTGTAGACCTCTATCAGCACAAAGAATTCTTCAGTATAACGGAGTAATCCCTATTTTAGACTCATTGATACTCAAGAACGTGTCAGAATGTGATCATGTCCTTCTTCATTGTCTCTCGTAAGCTTGCTCAGGCTCACCTTAAGCTCCTCCACGCTGGCCATGTTGTTACTCAGCATGCGATCCTTCAGCAACGAGATGGGGTCACTCTTACTGCGCACCTCCTGGATCTCCTCACGTGTGCGATAACTACGAGAACAGTGGATAAGGAGAGCAAAGGTTGTCACATACGGGGAGGAGCACTAAGAGAAAAACAACCAGAAGTAGTTGTACTGCGGTTCAGTGATAGTAAGCGGAGCTATATGAATTACACCAAGTTTTGTAATACTTTTTACTTTTTTTTTTTTAATTACTTTTACTCAGCAAAGACAGATAAAAAGTTATAATTTAGGCATTTATAATGTAAAATTAGCTGAAGCATCTTTTCCCCAAATCAGTAACAATACAACCCATTTAAACATTAAAAGATTCATGAATCCTGATCACCAAATCAGCATATTAGAATAATTACTTAACTGACAATAAAGACTGAAGTAAAGGCTGATGAATATACATTTGGCTTTGCCATCACTGATTTAAATTCCATTTAGAATTATAATTAAAATGATCAGTTCCCTGCACATTGCACACTATTACAATGCAATCTTGGTGAGCTAAAGAGACTTCTTTCAACAACATAAAAAAACCTAATGGCCCCAAAAATTTGAATGATAGACTGTTACCCAACCTTTTATATATGAAAACACATGCGTCTCAGTTACTAAAGTGTTGACGTGTCGTTCACTGTACACTGCTATGTACTCTCTTGTCTATACTTAACCCAGGAAGGGCTGTTTGAGACTATATCAAATGTTACCTGATTCCTGGGTCACTCATACTGTGTCCATGGTAACGATAGGTCTGCAGCTCCATCAAAATGGGACCCTATGAATATACATTTTAGATTTCTAATTATTGCTATAACCGCTTATATTCCATGAACATATATGCAAACAGTAAACATTTTTACTTAAGTAGTATAACAATTACTTCTACATCCTTACAATTTCTCATCACTTTAACCAGAGCTCACCTTTCCTGATCGGCAGTGATCAGCAGCAAATTTGGTGGCTTCCCTTACACAAAGGACATCCATGCCATCCACCTACAATGCCAGAGAATGAGTAAAGGAGATATTCTGACACGAAGAGCAAACTCAGACACAAGTAAAAGAACCCTGTATCTTACCCTCATTCCAGGAATAAAATCGCCTCTCTTGTAGTAGTCGGTACTAGCCGCCGCTCTCTCCACAGAAGTACCCATGCCATATTTGTTATTCTCACAAATGAAGATGCAGGGCAGCTTCCATAGAGATGCCATATTATACGTTTCAAAGATCTGACCCTGCAGAAAAAAATTGTGTGTTAAACCTTCCTGTACATACTCACTAGAATGCACAAGTTGTTCAAATGATTATAAGATAAGATAAAGCAGGTGGACCCCAGAAGGCAGATCTGTGTAAATTATCAGCTAAATCAGTTATTAGGACTAGCATGATTGCCTTACCTGATTTGCAGCACCATCACCATAGAGACAGACACACAGCTCATTCTTGCCCAGGTATTTGCAGGCCAACGCTACTCCTGCCCCAAGAGGAACCTGGGAAACAAACGATTAGTTCAGTACTGATATCAGCTGTCTATTCATAAAGTACTCCAATCGATTGACTTAAATTACCTGAGCTCCCACAATTCCGTTTCCTCCATAAAAATGTTTAGTGTACATGTGCATAGACCCTCCCTTTCCTTTGGCAATACCTCCTCTACGACCTGATGGAGAAACAGAAATGCATAGAGGCAGCGAATAAACAAACAGAAAAACAAATGAATAAATAATAGAGAAAAATATGAGATCAGAACTTTAAACTATAGGTCATGAAGTTCTCACCCGTGAGCTCGGCCATGATCTCACGAACTGTGCCCCCTCTAGTAAGAGTATACCCATGGGCACGATACGCTGTGATGAGATGATCTGATAGATTAATACCCGACTCAATACCCACAGCACACGCTTCCTGTTAGAGGACACAATGCACTAGTAAGTGTTGCTGTCTCAACAATGTCGTCAACATTTGAAGCAATCACAAATGACTTTCACAACCATGTGTATCAAAACATAATAATATTAAATAGGACTATTTCACACAGGCAAAAGTGAGTGCTTAGAACTCTGATAATCTTGTAAAGATTGTATCTGTGTGTTTGTAATGTATGCATCACCTGTCCATCATAAAGGTGACAGAAGCCCCTGATGATCTTCTGCTTGTAGAGCTGATCGGCTTTGAGCTCCATACGCCTCATGGTCTGCATCGTGCGGTAGTATTGAAGTCCCTCCTCTCTTGTAAGCACAGCCTGCAGGGGAGGGCCCTCCTCCAACTTGTGTAAATCACATTTCTGCAAAAGAAATGCATTTAAAAAAAAAAAAAAAAAAAAAGGATAAATTTTTTTTATGCATTCATTCAGGTCTGGTCACTGAGGCTGCATTTATTTGAACAGGAATACAATAAAACAATAATACTTTGACGTGTTACTACAATATAAAACAACTGTTTTCTATTTTATTATATTTTAAAAACCTCAAAAAGCTGCATTTTCAACAATCACATGATTCTTCAGAATTTTAATATACTCATTTGGTGCTCAAAAACAGTATCAATGTTGAAAGCAGATGTGCTGCCTGATATTTTTATGTAAACTATGAAATGAATAAAGAGATTTATTTTAAATTCATCATTTTAACAAAACGTGCTATTCTCATGCACAGTAGTGTATGCACTAAAATAAATATTACATAATAAATTTAGCAACCGCTGATCTGATAAACTCACCTTAATATCAAAGGTGGCCTTAGGGGTAAAGTCTGCATAGGTCCTGGCAGATACCACCACTCTTGCACCCTATGAAACATAAAAACATAAGAGAACATATTTAAAAACATATTCATATACAAAAAAAAAAAACACTGAACTGAGCAAATGAATGAAGATCAAGCAGTCACATAGAAACACACACACATCTGACAGGAACTGAAATGTTAACCCGGTCAAAGCACTCTGTCTGAAACAGGAAGCAAGTTTATATATCCAGGGTTACTTACATATCTGTAATAATCCAACTTACATAACCACTGCAATTTCACTTGACAACTACATCATCAAACCTGCAATCTAATACCAATAAATCAACACACAGGCCCAAATGTGGAAAACTGACAGTGTAGGGTAGCATCTGTTCTACACTGACTTTGCACATCTCTTTGATTATAGGTTTGGATGCAGAAAACCAAAACATTTTTTCGTGATTAGATGCTGGATCAACACGCTGTGCAGATCTTCTGCTTCTGATAACTAACCATGACAGAGGACAAATAACGTTTGTAGAAGAACAATCTATTTCCTGACCGAAGTGTTGGGAGTATGCTTTGAGTAAAGAGGGAGGGGCATGCAATACTCCATAAGGAGGATTAAAAATTATGTTAAGATGGGTATTTATATATATATATATATATATATATATATATATGAAAAAGACAGTTAATAATTTTAATATAGGGGCTGCCAGTACTCACAGCAAGCTGTGGCTCTGGTAAGGGAGTCTCTCCAGCCAGGCTGTGGGTGATCTCGGGGAAGGAATTAACATGGCCCAGGGGGCTCTCGGCTGGTGGGGGAATATGGGGGTCTTTGCTGGTTACACTAGAACTGCCGTTAGCTACTGCAGAGGTTAACTGTGCCGAATTGGCGGCTAGGTTAATAGGCAACTTAACTGTAATTAGGGCAGGTGATGGAGAAACATCTATAACGGGAGTGAGGACCTTTTCAAATATCGTTTTTTCTTTTACTGATGCTCTTTCTGTGACTGGAGGAAGCATGCTTATTTCCTCTGAGATGGATGAACTACTGGTCATCGCCGTTTCGATGTGACTTTCTTTCTGAGCTATAGCCTCTGAGGAAATTACATCTGTCAGGGGTCTGTTGTGTGGCCCTGAGTGTCCTGACGCCTGGCCACTGCTAGTGTGTCTTAAAGATTTGTATTCTAAAGGTGTGTTTAAAGGCATCTGTGTTAGAGGAGGTGAAACTAATGAGCTGTGGGGTTGTGCATCTCTTAAGCATGAAGGGGGATCGGGATCATGGTCATGTGGATGGGTCAAATTAACATATTCGCTCTGGACCGCCAGGAGCTGCAGAACGGCCTGGAGAGTTGAGGACTGTAAAAAGAAGGACACAGGTCACTCCAGAGGCTTAGACTCAGAAGACCATAAAAAGGGAACATTTAAAAGGGACTTTTAGGTATTTAGAGACCACAAAGAAGACATTTTACTGCAATTGAATCGATGCTAAACTATGCTAGGCCACTCACAAGCAATAAGCAACTGCTGATGGCTACCAGTCAAACTGACGGCTACCTGACAGACACGGAGTAATGCCAATATCCACATATGCAATTTTTCTTATGAGAATTGAGATGTACAGTGATATAAACTAAATATATTTTGTGCAATATTTACTCAGAAATAACAAAAAAGTATAAATATGTATTTGGCAAAACAGTTTAGAACTGACACCGTCATTTTTGTTCATCACACAGACATATAATATTGTCCAAATCATATCACAATCAATACCAGAAAGCCACAATGTTTCTCAAACAGGTTTCAAATTAATGTCTCTCTTCCTATATAGAGTGTCTAGATCCACCCTAGGAAAAATGGGTACTTTCCATGACCAAACAGGGAGTGTTTTTAACATAAGCATCTGTGTCTGCGCGTGTGTGTGATTTAAATGTACAACGTGAGATGCAGTAGATGACTTAGGAAATTAAAGCAGAATTATTTCCCTCAAACCCACAACACAGCAAGCTAAAACAGCCACGATTATATGAGCAGTAAGTAAAAAGCATGTAGCAAAAGGGTGTTTAATATCAAAACCAGTGATTGGAAACTAAGTGAGGAAGAAAGGATGATCTAAAAAAATAATCGGTGAGGTAGAAAGTGACGAAAAAATTTCAAGCAAACATTATCGTGTTCATAGCCACAGAGAGAACAAAAACTGAAGAAAAAAGCAGATGGCACAGACGTTATGTCAATCAGCCCATTTCTAAAACTACCATCCTTACCTCTGATACCAGTTCGGCTCCCTTAAAGGCAGCCCATGGAACAGTAAAATTGTGCAATTGTGATATTGAGAGAGAAAGAAAGAGAGAGAAGAGAAAGACATGAGAATTAGTAAAGAGAAAGAGTGAAAGAAATAAGTAAATCTTTATCACGAAAACAAAGATACTTGACTTGTTCTGTAAAATTCCATTCATTTTATTGTGCAAACAGTCATTTCATTGTGTCAATAAATCTTTTATTATTAGACTTGAGGTCACAGTTAGAGGGGAAAAAAAAAAAGTGACTCTGATTACAGATGAACCGCAACTTTTAATTTGTCATTTAGAGTAAAAAATTAACCAGCGCTCAGGCGGGAAAAAGACAGCAATATTCCCCCTGTTCTTATTAAGCGCTCGGGCCAATGTAGTTATGGGATTAATAAGACGTTTTTCCATCTCTAAGAACAAATGTATAGTTTATGTGGAAGTATTTTTCAGGAGATAAAATACACAAAACAAACAA
This sequence comes from Enteromius afrohamiltoni, assembly GCA_034779775.1. NCBI lineage: Eukaryota > Metazoa > Chordata > Actinopteri > Cypriniformes > Cyprinidae > Enteromius > Enteromius afrohamiltoni. The sequence continues at coordinate 4,112,567 of JAUYWG010000038.1, forward strand.
GGGTAGATAAGAGAAAGCATTTACGTGTCAAATAAGCGATAAAGAATGTGTATAATCTACAAAATCTAATAAAAAAGTGAATTGTGGCTAATTGTTTAAAAAAAAAAAAATCTCAAAAGTCAATAAAAGTGAGTATGTTATTAGGTTTGGGAAAACATGCCCTCGTAAAAGGTAAAAATGTGCCCCTTCAAATATACCCTACTTATTTTTATTTTTTTATGTAATCATTTTGGATGCTTATAATGTTGCAAACTCCTACTTGACAAGAACTGAGAGGCACCATGATAGCTATAAAGACTACAAGGTTGCCATCCACTAAATGTTGCATAAAACAGAATATCAATCATCTGGACATTTGCCACTGGACAGTAAATATGATGAAAGACGGACTGTCTCTCTCACTGAGGTCAGCTTTATAACTACAGAAACAGAATACCATTTCAGCCGAACGCTTTATGAAAATTACATTGTTTTCCATTTGTTAAAGTGTTTTATCATAGGTTACCTTTAGTTCAACGACAGCTTGTTGACTAACCAGTTTTAAACGTAACCCTCCCAGTGCATTTTAGCTAGCTAGCAAGCTAAATCACTTTGTACAAGCAGTAAAATATCTTATTTCATTGACATCGATAATACACGGAAATTACATTTGTTGACGTGAAATAACCAGCACAAACGATAGAATTTGACAGAGATATGTCTTTAGCTGGGTGTCAGCCGGGCCTTGCCTAACCTGAGCAAGGTCAACACGGCATTACTCCGCTTCGTTAGCCTTCAAAACACTCGTAAATTTGCTTTACTTAGCAAAGCAGCAAACTGTATGACTCAAGGGATAAAATACTCACGTTCCTGCTGGCGCTGCCCCTCAGAACGTTAGAAATGATGGTTAGCATCTTTCGCATAATATTTACCCACAGCTAACCAGAAGCAGATCTCCTTCAGTCCTCCTCGCAGCACAGATCAGTCCTGGCGGCGAGCGAGCTTTACAGCCGCTGCAGATTCGCCGCACATCCATTAGAAACACCGCCCCCTGCTGGCCAGAGCCCGCTACAACAGTGTTTCTTCGTCCTGTTTATGATGTTCCTGCTTCGCTAGCATCTCAAACGCGTCAGTCATGTATAAACACACTAATTCATGCATTAACAAACATGTTAGTTAATTTTGTTTTTAAACAAAGCATCAAACTTTGGAATGTAAGTGATTCATAAACAAGGCCCGCTTACTTGTGTGTGTTATAGTGCTGTCAAACGATTAATCGCGATTAATCGCATCCAAAATAAAAGGTTTTCTTTACATAGTATATGTGTTGATGCTGTGTTTATTTATTATGTTTATTTTAAACACCAGGAACACACACACAC
>JAUYWG010000038.1:4123416-4134309 GCA_034779775.1 Enteromius afrohamiltoni
AGATAGATAGATAGATAGATAGATAGATAGGTAGGTTTCATAATAAATTAGGCATATGGTTTAAAATAATTTGAAAATTATGCTTAAAAGTACATTTGTGCATACAGAAACAAAAGATATAAAAATCGAAAGATTAAATTAAAATATATGTTAAAATAAAAAATGTATACATTTAATAGCATTGTTATTTTCCCAATTTGTCTAGGTATTGTGGACATTTTGCCTTCGAATGTAAAAACAGACTAATTTCCCACATATTTACTTGTATGCATACTAAATTTAGCTAAAATTGTAAATGATATACCTTGTAAGTCCTGTCATATGTATGTCATCATAATATTTTCAAAGCTGATGAATTGTGTTGATGGGCGTTCCTTTTTTTTTTTTTTTTTTGCTCTCTGACACCACGCGTCATCAATACACGCCCACAGCGGAAGTGCGCCAAACTGGGTTTCCTGTGTATTTTTATTTTGGTTAATTACTGATGCACTTGTTTATTTTACTTTAAGGAAAGCCTTCAGACAAGCTCAGCATACTTTTAATCTCAGAAACGGACAAAAGTGCGTTATATGAAGATTCCACGAATGTCACTGCAAGGGTTTTATTTAGTTCGCTGTTTTTTGCAAGCTAGCTGACTAAGCTGTCACTTGAGCCGTTAGCCTCCTGGCCTAATGCTCAGGTGTTAACGCAACTTACTGCAAACAGAAAATACCGAAATCGCTTTCGTCTGTAAAACCGAGCAAAAGGAAGATGATTTTCTTGAACGGATTAACTGAATCGACTGTCAAAACGTTCAGGTTACTGCAAGCATAGCCAGCTAGCTTGTGAAGCCGTTATAGAGCTAACGTTAACCCAGTTCAGGGAGTGTTCTCATTTACTGCCTTGTATTGCTTCTCAGATTACCACATCTCTTTCTTCTTATTTATATTTTGCTCTAACTCGTAGTCTTTGGTTTTTAGAATTGATATGGTAAGTTGGTTTAAACAACGTTAGCAAGGCTTGTCAACTTTTTGACAGCTGCCTTAAGTTTGTGTTTGTGATGTGTCATCCTGAACCCGTCAAATGTCTAAATCGAGCTGTACAGCAATGCTAATAATGTTCTTCTTTCTGTTATATTTTTAACACGATTAAATGATTTCCAGACTATCAGTTCTTGAATTGTTTCTCACTCTGACTATTCTAGTTGTGGTAAGGCCACTAAAATCTGAGATTAGTCTTAGTAGAATCATTGGTGACTAAAAATGCAGACTGCTGATATTAATGTTATAACATTTTATAACATCTCAACAGCTGGCACCGCCAATTCCTACCATAATGCCGGCTCTTCTGGAGAGGCCCAAACTGTCCAATGCCATGGCACGTGCCTTGCACAAACACATTATGAGAGAGAGGGAGCGGAAGAGGCAAGGTGAGACCAGAATTCTGCTGTATATTATTTTTTTTTTTACCAAAATAAAGAATAAAATAATTTCTACATTATGGTGTATTGAGTCAAATATAGCATTGTTGATCGTACTTTGTGATTAATTGTTTATCTCAGAGGAAGAAGAGGTTGACAAAATGATGGAGCAGAAACTAAAAGAGGAGGAGGAGAGAAAAAGGAAGAAAGAGATGGAGGAGAGAATGTCCTTAGAGGAAACAAAAGAGCAGGTGCGTCTATAGGATTGCTGCATACTAATCCTCAGGTTATTCACAAATGATGTTGTAATTATGTTGTTTAGGGCTCATGACCAACCCTTCTCTCTGGTTAGATTATGAAGATGGGAGTGAAGCTGCAGGGCCTTCAAGAGGAGAAGCATCAGCTTTTTCTGCAGCTGAAGAAAGTCCTACATGAAGAGGAGAAAAGGCGAAGGAAGGAGCAGAGGTACGGAAAAGAGATCTGGCGAATTTAGATGTCAAATGAAAAAGTTGAATTCCATTGCGCCACAGAGTTTTCGATTTAGACCCGCCCAAAAAAACCTGCTCACGAAAATGGTGAAAAACTGCTAAACGGTATAACTCCACCATTGAGTATCATATAGTTCACAGTCTTTGTAACATGTTTCAGAAATGCATTTCTAACATTTTATAACGGGTTTACAAACAGTTCTTAAAATGGACTTTACACAGTCTTTAAGTCTCCATGTCATGACTTGTGAATGGTATAACAAGCCACAGAAGCCAGATCCTATCCATTTGTCTGGGATCCAAAACAAGCATTTTGTCTGGTTAAAACTGTTCTAACAGAAAGCTATAAAAGAGCAGAAGCAGGAGACATGATGATAAAAATAAGAGTTTCTAAAACAGAGTATATTTCAGTGCTCAGACTTCTTCTGACTGGAACTAATCCAGCAGAAAAGAGTTCTGTAACAAAACGGTTGTTTTAAATTGAAATTATATACCACAATATTACAGCTTTTGTCTATTCCTTGAGCATAAACAAATATTGGTTGTGTATACAGTATGTATGCATTTATTTATTTATATATATATATGTATATATATATATTAGGGATGTCCTGATTAGGTTTTTTTGCCTCCGAGTCATTTGGTTTTGAGTATCTGCTGATACCGTTTCCCGATCCGATACTTCTATAATACATAAAGAACGCATAAAGAAGAGCAAAGAAACAGATACAGGATGTTCATTATGTTTTAATAATGTAGCTTAAACTATCAAGTATAAATAACATCATTTTTCTTCACTTTTGGACTTTAGTGCAACAGTAAATATAAAAAAAAAAGCTTTAATTTGTGCTATCTTGGCTGTAATGTCCTGCGCCGTCACAGGGCATTTTTTCTCTCCTCTTCAAACTCTCAGGTTTGTTTTCCACCTCTTGCAATCCCTAGTTTACGTATCTCACAGTTTGCTATGGCATTGTTGTTAGGGCTGCACGATAATCATCGCGCGATATGTTTTGCGCATCTTGTCAGTAAATCCGGTTCTGTAATCAGCGGTAAATTCCATCAGGTGCGTGCTCTTACATTGAGCCGCATTCACTAGGCAGAGCCGTTGTTCACTGACGAGCTGCGCAAAATCACGCTGATAATGAACCCGAATTTGCGCAGCTCATCAATGAACAACAGCTCTGCCTAGTGAATGCGGCTCAATGTAAGATCGTGCAGCCCTAAATGTCCTGCACGTGTTCTGCTTTAAACCAGTAGCGTCTCTGTAACAAAGTGATGTCATGCTGCACGTGTTGCTGTTCCCTTGTGGAGTCAAGAGGTCTAATTCTGTGCCACTCCGTAACTATAGATGTGTTAAAAAATTATATATTTGAGTCCTGATCGTGAGGTAACGTCCGATTCCGATCGAGTCTGAAATGACATGATCGGGCCTGATTTCCGATCCTGTGATCGAATCAGGACATCCCTAATATAAATATATTATCAGTTTATTAGAATTCTAATTTTTTTTTTTTTCAGTGACATGACAACTCTGACTTCGGCATCATACCAGCCAAGCATGGCCATACACTCTGGGCAGCACCTTCTCAGCATGCAAGGTGACCGCTATTTGGCATCTTTAGTGACCTGTCAAAGATGTATAAAGCTGCAACTGTCAGAATTTACTAGAATTGCCCTTCAATAATGACTTCATTTTGCCCCACTGCTCTATTTCACTCAGCGGGTCAGGTTAGTCATGGACGTCCAGGTGCTCTTCTTGGGGAACGCAGCAAACAGCTTTTCCAGTCTCCTGTCATTCCTGTGAGTGGGATTATACCTGGTTCAGCTACCATTCACAAACTACATTTTGTGTGTGTGTGTGTGTGTAAGCGCTTGTTTTCATTAAAACATCATTGGCTGCTTGCCACCTCCTCAGACACGTCATTTCCAGTCTCAGCCAGGATTCAGTGCTGGTGGAACAGAGCATGGCCAGTATTCTGGAGGTCAGCCGAGTCACAGCCCGTATGGAGTCACTCAGCCACAGCATACATTACCTTTTGCCTCCAGTCAGCCAGTGCCAGCCAACTATGCCAGTGGTTCACAACTTAGAGGTGCCTTGTTTGTATTTTCCTTCAGTGCAGATGTTTAGATGTGGATATGTGTTGCTTGCTTGTAAGATGTTATAATTTTCTGTTTCCAGGTGGATCAGCATTCCAGTACCTGCCCCATCAGCAGCAGAGCTATGCGGTCCACAGTCCTTTCACCTCTCAGCCTGGTGTGTGTAATTTGCTTGTGTGTGTGTATGAGTTTATGTTGCTACAATGTATGAAATGGTGTATTTAAATATGTGTGGCAATAAGCGATTAACTAATGTAACATTTAGACAATCTAGGATGCGGTTTTAGCTAGGATAACTAATTCAAAAGTTAGAGGTCAGTTTGGTTATAATGTTTTAAAAGAAGTATCTCAAGCTCACCAACGCTGTATTTAGGTTTTATCAATAAAAACATTACAAAACAGAAATATTGTAAAATATCTATAGTTTTTTTTCTGTTTAAAAAAATTGGGTTTGTTGATGAATAAGAAGTCAAAAGAATCAGCATTTATTTGAGACTTTTGTAAGATTATACATGTTTTTACTGTCATTGAAGGTGCAGAATGTAAGATTGACAACTAGTGGTTGAAATGGGTACAGCAAAAAGCAAAGGCATTCCGCCCCGGAACACACATTTCGGAGTAGAATTACTGGCTTTACTGGCTATAGCATCATTTTTTAAAGAAACATCTTTGTAAAAATTTCCTGACGGCAATATACTGTGTTTTCTGACAAATGGAAGTGGGCAGGATCATACAGATTAAGGGAGTAGTATGTGATATTGCCAATTAGCGGTTGAAATGGAAAAAAGTAATGGCTATAGCATTGTTTGTCAGAGAAACAGCTATGTATGTAGTTTCCTAAATATCTACATATTGTTATTGTACTTTTTTTTTTTTTTTTTTTTTGTAGTCCAAAACGTACTTATAGCGCCTTTTGAAATTAATAAAATGCATCCTTGCTGAATAGAAGAATTACTTAGAAAAACTACATAAATAAAATGAAATAAATTTAAATCTTTCAACAGGGCCTCTTTTTCAATCTTTCTTTTCAATCTTTTCAATCTTTCGATCTTTTCAATCGTTTTTCAACAGGGCCTCTCCCACATAGTTGTTACTTTTAGTTTTTGTTTCTCATCGTTCTTTTGGCAGACACCTTTGCAATCCTTCTGTATTCCTTCTTTCATTCCAGGTTACATCCCCAGTGCTGGTATTCCCCTGCAGAAACAGTTGGAACATGCTAACCAGCAGTCGGGCTTCACAGACTCGGTAAGTAGGCCGGTCAGGATGTAAACTGTAATAAATGGGAACAAAGGAAGGTCAGCTACTTTGAGCAGCTCATGCAGAGGTTTTTGTGTTTTCAGAGTCCCTTGAGGTCCATGCATCCGCAGGCTCTGCATGTGAACGCTGCAGGTTTGCTGCCAACACCCCCTATTGCTGTCCAGATCCCTCCTGGGAAGGTCAGAGCCAAGCCAATTAATGAAATCTATAATACAATTGTCTTTCTGTTCCAGAATTTCAGTTAAGATAAAGGGAATTCATTAAATTTTTTAGCTGAAAATTGAAACATCTCTTTGTGTTTTGTTATGTTTTGGGCATAAATGCCATGTGGTTTTTCTTTGGCCAGTCTGGCTTACCATATGCACATCCACCAAGGCCAGCTTCCCCAGGAGCATTCACGCATGGAACGCCCTCACAGCAAGCACACGCAGTGAGTTCTGTCCAAGTATACCATTGTAATTATAGCATGTATGTACATTTATACACTACGGTTCAAAATTTTGGGATCAATGAAATTAAGTAATAAAAATCAATAGTGAATATAAGTAATAAAGAGTAGATCAGTTTGTAACAACAACTGCTTAATAATAATTTAGTGTCTGATAAAGATTTTTTTTTTCTCCTTTTCTTATGCAGGCTACATTTCAAAGCTCTTCTCAAGCACCCCCTCGCCACACCTACCTTTCTCACAGCCAACCAGGGCAGAGGTTTTACCACCATGGCAAATAGCCATTCATTTCAGTCTAATGCAGAAAGTTAGGGTTTGAAGATGAGATTCACCACTCACACTTTGAAGGCTTTTGGGTTAAATTGCACACAATGCTTGACATCATAGTGTTATGACGTAGAACACATGACTGCGTTACTGTCACATTCAAGTGCATTTTCTGTTATTCTTTAGCTGGTAGACCTCCCTTTGCAACAGGGTATGCCATTTATTTCAATATTACAGTGGGATGTGTCTGAAGGTTTTTTTTATGCATTTTAAAACATCGGCAACAGTTGTGCCAACATTAGTAACATTAAAATACTACCACAAAACACAGCTAGAGTTAAATGTGGTTTTAAAACGTACTAAACAATGTAGGAACTAGGGATGTCAATTCCACAATCGATCGGCGTTTAAATTAACAATCAATTAATCGATTAATCGTTAACCTTAATACTGTAAAATGCATCTGGGCATCTATTGCAGAGGCATATAGTCAACGGCATGTGTAAATTGCTCTCTAAATGCCAGCTTCCTCACCCAAATGAAAGGGGTTTTTAGTCTAAATGAAGCTGCACGCACCCCAAAATGAAACCAATTAATCGACCGTGATATCTTTAGTTGATTGCATCTCTTATCGACAATTAATGGATCATCGATTAATCATGGACATCCCTAGTAAGAACAGATTAGACTTTATTTCTGTATGTTCTGTAACAGACCTCCCACTCAGGGCCATCTAAAACTTACATTAACATTGATGAATGCACCTTTTCCCTAATTTAGAGAACAGGGAAATAATATTTTCATATGATTTTAAATTGTAAATGTAATGTTTTTAGCCAACCAACTGAATTTCACAAAATTGCACTTAAAAGCTAATTTTATGAATAATCTGTTTGAAAGAGCTTGTTAAAACGGTAATAAATAGTTGTGTAGAAAAAAAAATCTTCTTATTTGTTGTTCTTTTTTTATGAATAATTTTGTATAATCCTTTAATGGCAAAGTAATAATGCGGTTGGGTGGAAGCGCATTTTGATAGTGGCTTATATTGGTGAATACCTTGATGATTATGAAATGAAACGGATCTTTGTTGTTTTTTTGCCTTTGTTGGCTGTTCCTGTTAAATACTGTGGAAATCCCCAGTACCACAAAGCAATTCACCTCATCTTGAAAGCATGTTTAGTCTGTCCTAGCCTAAATTTCCATTCAGTTTCAGGATTTCAGGATGTCCATTTGACATCAGGAATAGACTATTTTAAGCTGAAGGATTACTTTTCTCGTTTTAGATCAAACATAAGGCACACAACTTTACAGCTTTCCCTCTAACTCCTCTCATATTCTATAGCCATTATAAGTAAATCACTTGTTTTGTACTGTTAAATGGATAAATTCTAGAAAAAACATCATTCACTTACCCTTGTGTTCTCAAAAACCCTTGACTTACTGTTGTGCTACACAAATGGAACTTTTTTTTGTTTCATGGAATGATATTGGGAAAGCAAAAAATGACGGAAGGTTTATTTCTGGATCAACTGTAATTTTAAAAGTAATGAGGTCACCTGACAAGAGTACTGTGAGTAAAATGAATTGAATGTGTGTGGTTAGCCATCAGAGACTTCCAAATGCTCTAAAAGACCGCTAAAACTTGCGAGGAAGTTATGGAGGAAGTTGTGTAGGTTGGAACTTGTCTGTCTCCCTTTCTGTTCCACTCCTTTTACAGAAATTACATTTACTGGAGGGTCTGAGAGACGCCTTTTTTGTGGTTGCATTTCAAAGATCAAAGATAGCTTAGTAGAAAAGAATTTCAGTTTATGTCAAATAATTAAATGATGTGAATATCTGCTATGAAGATTTGTTGGTATATGCGTGTAGAAAAGGGCGGGAATTAGAGATGTGTGTGTGTGAAAGAGAGCGAACACAAATTTAGCTGTTGATTCATCTCCGGCCCGCCCACTTACTGTTGCTTTCAGCTGTCTACTTTTTCAAACTGCTCTCTGGCTGAAACTGTCAGTGAGCAACCCAGAGTGAGAAAAAGAATGATGACAGAAAAATGACACAAGCCAAGCTCCTTAAAGAAACAAAAAGCTGCAAAACAGCTCAAAACACTCCTCTGGGTCAACTTATGAGTATGTGCGGTGAATAATAACAAACCCATTCGTCTGTGACATATGCATGTAATAATCTGAGATTTCTCAGAAACAGCTAGGCAGTCACTGTTTTCCTTTTAATCTGAACTGAAAAAAAAAACAAACCACAGATAAGCACGTTAGCCTAGTCAATGCCAAAAAATGAAAAGTGAAACTCATCTCTTCAGCTGTGGTGTCAAACTCAAATGAAAGCCAGTGTGTTGTCCTTGTTCTGTGTGTTTAATGCAGTACACTGCGATGTTTGGTCAGTTAGTCAAATGAGATGACGTGAAAGGCAACATGTGACTAAACAGGCGGGAAGATTCATCTTATCGGAAAAGAATGAGAGAGCTACAAAATGTGAGAGCCAAACACAAACAAGACCGTACAAGAAGAGCACGTTTGATCGATATCGTCATTTTGGAATAGAAGTGAAAATGCAGAATATAAGGGACATTGAAATGGTTGGAAGATTTTGTATGCAGGCCAGCCCCTGAAGAGACAGCAGGGCGGAAGTTGACAATGCAGTTTGAGCCAGTATTAGAGAGAGAGAGAGAGAGAGCCTCTCATGACTCATGAAGATGGGCTCCTTTAGAAAAAAAAAGACGTATATTTACCGACAGCAAAAGAAAAATAGTTTGTTTTATTTATTTTATTTTATTTTTTATTTTTTTTTACGAGATGCATCAAAATGAAAGTGCAGTGGCAACCAATGAATGGGTCTGACTCTTCGGTAGGAAAGTACTGCATCACTGGGTACTGATGATTATGTTTTTTTGTTTATTTTCGAGTTCTGTCTTCATTTATCTCAAGTAAGTAACAGTATCCGATTACTTATATTTTTGTCTTTACATTTCACTCAATGTTGTATTTTGCCAGTGCTTTGGATTTATTTGTGGAGATGTTAAGTTGTAATCATTTACGGTATTGAGCCAAAATTTATTCCCGGGTATTTTCGAGGATATACGGTTCATCCATATTTTTAAAAAAACGTACGAAAAACTATTGGTTGTCTCTTGGCCCCCTTGATGACGTTTTTGGTTCTTATTTGACAAGTTCACTGCATAAACTCATGTTGCCACCTTTCTGTCTCAAACTGATGAATATTAACAATATCCGCGCTTCGTTAATCGCAATTTATTCGCGAAATGGAACCTGCGTATCCCTCGACTTCATATTCAGGATTTGAGAACTTTATTCCAAGTTCTAGGACTGAAGATCCAAACATTAACAGGTGAGTGACAAGGTAGCTGACCTATGAGATCTGCACAAATGTCTTAATTTATAGGCAAATCTGATGTAAGATTGTTCGCTTTTACATTTATATATGCAATTTCTGAGATATTTCGTCCTGATTTTAATATTTTTATCCTTTTATTTGGGCAGAGATGGCTGGTTGCTAAATGCTAAGTGACATGTGCTTGAAAAGAACTGTAATGATAACAAAGAAAACAAAGTTGAAACTCAGTATTATCTTGAATTACGATTATTTATTTCGATTTGCAATAGATGTATGATTTTATATACATTATAGAAATTAAGAGTTGTGCAGTGATGCGTCAGCCATTTTGAGAGTATGCAGAGTGTTTCTTTTACTTCTTATAACTGCTTGTTTCCTTTTGATTGAAACATTAGATAAATTCTTTTTTATTCTTATATTATGAATTTATTGACGCTTCTCTTTGGTACATTTTATACTATTGTGGTAACTGCATAAAAGAATTAGACTTTTGAGAAAATGAGGAACTGTTAATGTGAAAAAGGTTATGCATTTATTGCAAAAAAACACTGACTATTAAGAATTCAAATGTTGGATTTGTATTAACTTTCTCACTAATCGATTCTATTACAATACCGAAAAGTTAGAATAATTTTTTTCAATTACACTTTGAGGGGGAAATATAAATCAATGCTGTTAATGAAAATGTTTGCTAGAAATAAAACTACACCGCATAGGTACACCAACAAATAATTCAATACAATTTGTTGTACCTGTGATTTTTCGGAGTGTCTTTTATCTTTTACGTTAAAAACTTAAACAAAGTGCAGTGTCTCTACTAATGTGACAAATATAAGAGTTGATGATTTTATGTTTTCTTAAATAAAGGGCACACACTATAAACAAAGTATTTTTATAGCGTTATCACATTTTTCTGTTAATGGAGAAAAATTCCTAAACGTGGTTTTCAGCTGTAGGTTTCACAGCTTTTCTCGAATGTTCCCCACACGTGCTTTACTCTGAAGCATCATCAGAAAAAGGGCGCAAATTTTAATGTTTAATGTTTTTGCATTTGTCCTCAACTGGGTTTATAATATCAATCACCAGAATTGTTGTTGAAAAATGAATTACAAAACACAAAGTTGTTTAAAACCGAAGATACGTCATTTGTAACGCTGTCCAAGTGATTTAGAAGCTAAGAGAGCCTTTGACATCATAATGATTAATTGCTCATAATTTTAATTAATAAATTATCAGCAATTAATTGAACAATTAGCAAAGAACATATAATTGATAAAGTTTTTTATACAGTAACGTTATTCTATGACGTTTTTTCCCCCCGTTTCTCTAACATACCATATTGCTATAGAAATACGTGATTTATGTCAAATGCAAAATATGTGTGTGGAAATATACTTGTGTATACAGTTTTTTTTTATTATTATTATACCAATTACACATTTCAAAATGAATCACACACAGTATGAATGAATCTTAATATTAAATTAATAGGTTTTACTTAATATGTAAAGTGGTTTGCATCGTGACTGATCTGTAATTTTTGAAAGATTAATTTGATAAGCGATTATAAAGTT
>JAUYWG010000038.1:4134409-4149622 GCA_034779775.1 Enteromius afrohamiltoni
TTATAAAGTTCTGATGCTTTTATTTCTTCTGGTGTGTTATTACATTACAAAATGCAAAAGAGAATGGTGTAAATGTTGACTCACTGTAAATCACAGTTTTAGTTGTAGGCAAAAAATTGCCTCTAAACAATAATTTTCTAATTTATGAACAATAATTTCTGCCCCACAAATGCATGCGCACTGTCAATATGATTTAAAGAGTTACGTATTTTAAATGTGAGTAACATCAATCAATGAATGAACATTTCTGAAATGTTACTCATCATAACACCACTTTCAGTCTGAGTGAAGAATCCATCATGACAGTCTTCATTCTCTATTACTTAAGTGATGTGGGGTCTCAAGTGACTGGTCGGAGGTTTCATGCAAGGTTTTATAACTCACGGGTAGCAATTACAGAAATTCTGTGGTTGTGAAATGGGTAAGGCCTCTTCTCCGGAGCTTATTATTATTATTTAATGTCATATCTGGAAAGACACACAACATACGGATGTCTGCACAAATGACTGATTCTTGGTTTATCCAATCTGTTATATTCATACAGTTTTGGTTGAATGCTTGCCACCATATCCTGGAGATAAGCTCATGAGGTTTTCAAACCTATTTAAATTCATTGGCCCAACTGTCTTTTTATTATTATCTCTAACGTCGTTCTTTGCCTATGCGTCGATACGATTTGCAAAATACGTCACGCCATGTATTCCAACATTATCAAATCAGTTAGGTTAGAAAGGACTGACTGGATATTTTAACAACTTCCTTGTCATGCAGATTTCGCGCCTTTTGTATTAGCATATCCGGTTTTCGCTAACATATTTTATATATTTTTAAAATTCAATCAAATGAAAGGAAATGTATAATCATCTATTAAAAGTAGTTTTTTTCTTGTTTTGATTTAATTTATTCCCTATGCGAGGCCAGTCAGTCAGGTGATGCTTCTGACGTCAGCAGACTCCTCCTGTAGGGGAATCCCCTCAAACTCCACGCTCGATTTTGCTTTGGGTTTGTAAAGAGGCTCTTTTTTGTGTTGTGTTGTTTTGGGCCTTGAGTGAGTCACTCGGAACTTGTCACCGCAAGAGTCTTTCAAAAGTAACGTGAAAACCGTTTGCGGAGAGGAGGTCGGAGAGGTAAATTATCGCAAGGAGAGTCGAGTGTGCCGATTCTGTTAGAACGGTTTTTTTTTTTTACATTAAGTGTTTGATTGGAAACTGTTTCGAGCGTTAAAGTCGGAATTTAGAGTACAAGATTACTTAATGCGTGTAGATATTGTTATTTTAACGAGCTGACGTCGAAGCTATAGAAACTGATTCAAAAATGTAAAAGAAAACTAATGAATTAACAATAGCGGAAGCTCAGGCCCAACGCGCTTTAAACGTTATCGTAACGTCAAGTCGTGAAGCAGGTTTGCTAACTAGCAGTCGGAAATGCTAAAATATGTTTTTAATGCTATTGTGTTTTTAATGGTTGTGTCTTTTTATGAAAGCTGTCTGAATGTGTTCCCTTCACTTTTAACGTCATCTACAAATACGCGATTAGCTTGTAAGGCAAACTAACGTTAGCTAGTTAGCTAAGCGGCATTATCGAAACTTGGTAAAAAGGTCGCTTGTATGTTTTAATTGATCTGCCGCTTGAATTAAAACGACACTTAATGTAACTTACTGTTAAAAATGTGATTTGGTTGTTTAATTTGAAAGCTTTCGCACTTCGCAGAGACGAACCGACGACCGAACCGTTTTTTAAAAATATCGTATTTCGATATCGAGGTGGTGTATTTCCATTTTATTTTCTCTCAAGAGTTGAGCTGACTGAAAGTTTTGTGTTGTGTCTGTAGTCTTGCGAATCTAAAACAAGCCATGGCAGAAAGTCAAGAATTCGCTGACCTGTGGGAGAAAAACCTCATGTAAGTTTGCAACAGAAACCATGCGTTGTCTTCAGTATTATGTGGGTGCAGGCAATATTATGTAAGGTTTCTGTACTCATTTTGGGGTTGTTGTTTTTATTTTTGGTTGGTCAAACTTTGTTGAACTTTTCATTGTGCATCAGTTCTCTTTTGGACAAATTGTTTAAGCTTTTTGCTAAACCGATTCTCCATATCTCTCCCAATTTGTGTTTCAGTTCCACTCAAGAAGCTGGCACTTGCTGGGAATTGATCAATGATGAGGTATTTTAAAAGGCATTTATATACACCCATACCATTATGTGTGTGTGTGTATATATATATATATATTTGTTTTTCATTGCTGGATGTGTTTTTGCAGTTTCTTCCAGGCTCCTTCGACCCGCATATCTTCGATAATGTGCTGACAGAACAGCCTCAGCCGTCCACTTCTCCTCCGACTCCAACTCTTCCTGTTGCCACTGACTATCCTGGCGAACATGGCTTCAGACTGGGGTTCCCACAGTCTGGCACCGCCAAATCAGTGACCTGCACTGTAAGTTAAACGCATACATCCATGCAAACCATACTAAACTTGCGTAAAATGATTTTAGGATACTCAGATCACCCATATAATTTCTCTAATCTCATATTACTTAACATCATCTCATATTAAGCATTCTAAATAGAAATCAGTTTGGTAGTTTCAGGTTGTTAGTTGTTCAGGTTAATATTCTGTTTGGAAATAAAATGGTTTCTATTGAGTTTATTTAAGTGTTAGTGGGTAAAATGTAGTTTCAAGTTATTGACAGTTGGTAGTGAAGTAACGTTAGTATGTAGTAGTAAACATATGTAAATGAATGCACTTGTACCTGAGGTCCTGTAGAGACTAATTGTCCTTTCTGGTGAGCGCTGAATCGGAATGTTGCCAGGATACCACGAGGCTTCATTCATTCTCCATCACCTCCTTTTTCCTGTCCTAAGTAATACCTCAGAATTCCCATCCTCTTTGTATTCGTAACTCGGCTATAGGGAGCTGTTGTGGTTGTTCAGCTTGTCAGTCTAACATTTGAAGTGGGCAAATAAGGAATTGAATTTGGCAGTTTCTTATTGCATTGTCTAAAGACATGAGCGGGCATGTTCTCCTGTGAAGTGCCAAAAACCTCTCTGGTGTTGTAGGGGTTAAAAAAAAAAGTGCTGCCCCACCACCTCCCACCCCTCACCAAATCTTTTTTTTTTTTCTTCACTCTTTCTGTACTTTTTTGGTTCAGACCTTTCAAATCCAAATGACTATTTGGTTTATAAGCTTTGGTGCCACACAGAAGCGGTTTGGAGAATGAATAGAGGCAAATATGTAAATTCATCATATAGTTTGGACCGATTGCAGAAAGAAATGGTTGTGCTCTTGGCTTTCTTTTATACTTGTGCATAATTACATGCTTTTATCCAGAGCAACTTACAATAAAGAAAAAATATTAATCGCACAGCCAGTAGCAGTCATTGTGTGCAATGGCAGGTTTATTAGACATCTACATTTGGAGAAGAGCTATAGATTCTGTAGTTTGTCTGTGTAGTTTAGTAAATATAGTTTAATGCACACTCTTGTGTCCAATATGTAGAAAAGAGGTGTTGCTGTAAGATGGCTGCTTGGCAAGAAAATAAGATGACTAGTTTAGTGGTCAAAGAAGCTTTCACCTACTCCAAAACAACATTTATTACATTTGTAAGGAGTCATACGTCTAGCTTTGTCAGACTTTGTGTTTAGTCATCTAATATTATTAAATCTGACAGAACTTGTATTTTATTTAATTCTGTAATCAGTGGAATGTCCCTGTTAATTAAAATTTTTGCATTTGGCCTTTAATTTTTATTTTAATTGTTTGAGCCGGAGTGTTTATCAGTAAGGCTTATTGTAGAGTTTGAACATGCCTGAACTTGTCCTCTTAGAGCGGTGGGGGGAGGGGAGTGCAAGTTCTACAGCAACTGCTGTCTACAAGACACAGAGCTGGGACGTTTGGCATCCAAACATTTTCAGCCTAAATTTTGGAGGAAGAAGTGTGTCGTCCTAGAAAGGTTTTAGGAAGGAGAGTAGAATTTTAGGCTGTTATAGTTCAAGGTAGTCAAGCTGGTGTGTTTCAGATCCTGTGAAAAACTACACGACTGCACTTGAGCTGGATGGTAAGAGGACAATACAATTTTAAAAGCTCAAATTTGATTGTGATGAATTATAACATTTCTAAAACTGATAAGTTTAATAATAATGTCTGAATGTTTTTTTTCCTTGACTATCCTGGCACTTTCAAATCTTTGTCCTTCTGTTTAACGTAGTAGGTTACTCTTACTAAGTTAGATAAAACATTTGTTTTATTATAATTTTCATTATGTGTAGTATTCTTGAATAAGGCAAACGCATACATCCTTTTAAAATGAGCATGTTTGTTTAAATATAAATAAACCTGCTGTAACTGTGCTACATATGTAGTGGTGGTGTTTAAAGGAGATTCATTCACGCTGTCAGTACATTCAAATCTCTCTTCAAGATGTAGAAACACAAAAATTCTAGTTATAGTAGCTGACCTCACTGATCAACTAGTAGTCAAATGTTGGACAGCTGGTTGGTCATCTTTACCCCTCCCACATACTGTATCAGATAGTCCCGATTCTTAGTAACACAAATGTTATGAATATTCAATTTATTTGTTGTACTACTAACTGTTGTAGTGTATCTATACTTTTTTTTTTTTTTCAGTGTGTGACTTTTCTTTATACAAACCCAAAACTTAACAACTGAGTTTAAAGCGCCTTTGTCTTTCTGTCTGTTTTCAGTACTCAACTGATCTGAATAAGCTTTTTTGCCAATTGGCGAAAACTTGTCCAGTTCAGATGTTAGTCGAAAATCCCCCTCCCCCGGGCTCGGTGATCAGAGCCACCGCGATTTATAAGAAGTCAGAACATGTGGCTGACGTGGTGCGTAGATGTCCCCACCATGAGAGAACGCAAGACAGTGATGGTATAGACATGCTCTTTCTAATCCAATCTTACACCATTGTACACTAGCTATAACGGTGCTAGTTCCATCAAAAGCAATTAACAAGCTTGTTTACTTCTCAGGATTGGCTCCACCTGCTCACCTGATCCGGGTGGAAGGAAACTTGCGTGCTTTCTACAAAGAGGATGATGTGACATCAAGGCACAGTGTGGCGGTTCCCTACGAAGCTCCTCAGGTCAGTATTTTATCTATAATAATCAAGAGTGAATTGAGTCTGTTGTAAGTTTCATCATTGTAATCTCACTCTTTTCTGTGTTCCCCCCACCCCCCCCCAGCTAGGATCTGTATACACCACAGTGTTGTACAATTTCATGTGCAACAGCAGTTGCATGGGGGGCATGAATCGCCGGCCCATCCTCGCTATCGTCACTCTGGAGACTCATGAGTGAGTTGTCCATTTTTGATTTCTCTGTTAGTGAATTGTATTCCAATGTGGATACCAAGGATCTGATTTTACTCATGTCTTGCAGCGGTCAGTTGCTGGGTCGTAGGTCTTTCGAGGTGCGTGTGTGCGCGTGTCCAGGTCGAGACAGGAAAACTGAGGAGAGCAACTATAGGAAAGACCAGGAGACCAAAACCTTGGGCAAGACGCCCTCTAATAAACGTAGTAAGTTTGAATGTGTATGTGAAATAAATTCAGTCATATTCCACATACACTGATGAATAAAAGCATTAATTTATTTAAAATGTCATAGTAATGTGAATCTATTCTGACAGACAAGGAGTCGATGTCATCTGTGCCTCGAGCAGAGGGCAGTAAAAAGTCTAAACTGAGCACGAGCAGTGATGAAGAGATTTACACTCTGCAGGTGATCATACACCTTCCTGTGTCTTTTTTTTTTTTATCATTCTCCTGTAATTTTTAGGAAATGGTAGTTGGTTTTGTACAAATCTAGCTTGTGATTATTAAATTGTATACTTTAACAAGATGCAGTTTGATTTTGCATGACCTCTAAGATTCACTTTCTCTTCATGCAGGTAAAGGGCAGAGAACGCTTTGAGATGTTAAAAAAAATAAATGATAGTCTGGAGCTGAGTGACGTGGTGCCTCCTTCGGAAGTGGACCGATATAAACAAAAATTGTAAGTGGTGAGATGTCACAACTACACCCTTCACAAATGTCTTTTTTAGGGCTGTCACTAAGAATTATATTAAAGAACTATTTTTTAAAATAATAAAATTAGACCTAATATGACTTAAAATACACACATAACAGCAATAAAATAGCAAAACAAAGTTCACGTAATAAACTTCTGTACATTATGTATTATATCAAAAGCCTGAAGAGGGTGCCAACGGCCTGCTTTCGTTTGTAATATTTGAGCGTTTTATATAATAATCCCTGTTTAATGTTATCTAAACTACATTTAATTCAAAAGTCCTCTTGATGTTACATATTTGGCCAGTGCTTTATGAAAAAAATGCTACAGCTGCTGTCATTTCATGAACAAGAACATGTAGACCTCAAAACATGCAAATATAGAGCAAGGTTTATTGTTAAAATTGTGATAAACATTTAGCACGTTTAGAAAGATAATGATGTCTTCTCCTTTGTCGGTGTAGGTTTATAAATTGTTTACCTTTTTATAAATCTGATAAAAGTGCACATGATTCACAGATGGACGTTTAGCATATGAAAAGATTGAGGTTTACATGTATGAACTGTCTCAATGATAACGGTTTGTGTGGAGCAGCACTTCCTGTAAGCAGAGCTGCTCTGAGATGCTTGTAATCTACATGCGTATTAAACCAACAGCGCATGTATATTGAATTGAATCACAGCCCTGTAAATTTACAATAGCACTGTGTATTAAATGCAGCCTTAGAAAATGGTCTAATGATGCTTTTCATGGAGTCTCATCCTGGGAATATGCCATTTCTGGTATTTTGGCAATTAATCATCATGGGATAATAGAATCATAAAAATTTTCATTTTATTAATTTTTTAATCAATGAATTGTGACGGGCCTACAGCAATTACACTGTCAACAGAGCTCTTTTGATGTCTACATATACACTCTTTGATTTCACTGTATTCTTTTTATTTAATTTCTTCTTTTTTTTTCTTTTTCTTAAGACTCACCAAGGGCAAGAGGGAGAAAGATGGCCAAACACCGGAGCCAAAAAGAGGAAAAAAACTTATGGTCAAAGATGAAAAAAGTGATTCTGATTAAAATGCTGGGATGCCTTTTTTTGTTTGACCAAAACAGTTTGTCATAGGAAACGTTTGGTGAATTTGCCAATCCATGATCCCTCAGTTCTGTATACCATGTGTTATCTTGTTTGTTCCTCCGGGGCCTTTGTAAGTCAGCTGATTTGGATGTGCTGAATGGGGCTAGTAATGGTCAGGTGCTGTAGGTGTGTGGTCCTTTAACAGCACTGGAGGAGCAATGCTGACCCATCATTTTGCAGACTCGTTAAATGAATGTCCAGCAATGAGGTTTAACCACGTGTGGGATTATTCCTGTTGTAGGTCAGTGCAGGTCACTTTCCTCCCAACACATCGTGGTAAGATTGTAGAATTGTCACTGACTTATTTGATGACCACTTTGTTAAAAATTTATTAATGCCAGTATTTTGTAACCAGCATTTTTTTTAAGAAAAGTAGACCTTTATTGATTAGATAAAACCAGCAAAAATGGTTACAAGCCAAATAACTGTAATAAAATGAACAAGAAAAATATAATTACACTGTTTTGTTTTTTAAATTTTTTTTTATTGGGTAAATTTCCATTCATATAAATAACTGAAATTGTCAAGAACTCGGGGCATATTTGAGTAATCTTGATAACACTATTCTACTGTTGAAACTTGGTGTATATTTTGATGTCTTTTTTTTTTTTTTTTTATGTCTTTACTGTATACACAGTTATCTTTTATACACATGCATTTATTCATAGTAGGTTTTTTTTTAAAGAACTTTTAATCAAAAAAAAATACATTCTTTTTAAAAAGAATCATTTGAGTCTTGATTTCTTTTCTGGTTCCATTATTAATGCACCATGACATTTTTACAGCATTATGGCACAGTAAAATGTTTAGCGGTTTTAAATAATGAAGAAAAGCTGCAAGAAATTGCATGCATCTAAGATTCATAATAAAACAACTACATTGTATTAACATTAACTTATTTAAAACTATGTTCTATGAGTTACAACTATCAGTTCAGAGCTCGTAGACAAACACAGTGTGTGTTATGGTATTTTTATGAATCTCCTGAAGCAGGATTTCTCAGATCTTACCCTGGAAGAACAATTCAAAGCAGAGTTTAGCTCAAACTGATAAAACTCGCCTACCTGGGATTTTCTAATAATTCTTAAGACACTGATTAGCATGCTCAGGTGTGTTTAATTCGGGTTGGATCTAAACTGTGCAGTGCATTGGAACTTCAGGGTAAGATTTGAGAAACCCTGTCCTAAAGTATTCACGGTTGGCAGTCCAAGCAGCAAAGCTTCTGAAACCTTTCTGTATACATATTACCCAAAATTGAATAGGATAGATTCAAATCCTCGACTTTATTTCCACAGCAGATATTGCTATATTAAACAATCTTTCATTGTTGTTAATAACAATCATGTGGGCTATAATCAAATGTTTCCAGGGATTGTGTATAGACAGATTTAAAAAAAAAAAAAAAACTAATTTGTAGGCATTTTTGATTTGGATGAAATGGAAAATATCATTCAGAAGCGTCTCTTAAAAATGATTTTAAGAATACTGATTAATCAAATTGTTTTTAGTTGTGCTCCACAAGGACTAATTGATCTGTACATTGTGAGCACAATGTTTAAAACTCCCAGAACTTACACTCTGATGCAGGGGCAATCTGAGGATACCCCATATTGAAATGTATAACCATATCCACTCCACATTTTCCACACGATCTCATCCTTTAGGTCTTACAATTCTTATTTTATCCACTTTACGATCTGCTCTTGAGCCTGTTGATTGGCAGTTGTATTTATTTTTAAGCACTAAAAAGGCCAGCTTATCTGGCCTCCCCAGTCCCATTGAAACATGTGTCAAGTTAAAAGAATTGTACACTTTGAAAAGAGGATGCTTCTGTTGTGACTTCTGTGGAGGACAGTGTGATAAGTGTACGCCCATCCAGAGGTGCGAAAAGTGGGTACAGCTTTTCCCGGAAATTTGCAGTGAATGTAAAGATGTGCGAGCGTGTTTCTACTTTATAGAAAGACAGCTGTCCTTCTTCATAGTCCAGGTACACTCCCAGCTTTTTGGGCACGAGCGACAGAGGTAGCTCAGTCTCCGGCTTGGTGCATGCATAAAACTGCCGTGTGCTTTTCCATATTGTCCAGAAGCCTTCAGAGGGGTTCATGGGACACCGGCCGTGCCTTTTGGAGGATGCGGTGGTCACTCCTATACGCCAGTAGCCATTGTTTGCAATATCAATTTCCCAATAGTACCGACCACAAGTGAGCCCTTCCCAGCCCAGGACACACGGCCAGCTGTCGAAGCGCTGGGCACTAAAGGACACTTCCGTTTCATTCAGAGCTTCCTGTACCTTCCTCTTGTCATCAGAGAGCTGCAACCATGGGTGGTTTGTCATAGGGTCCAAAGTAATGTCCACTAAACAGATGCAAAGGTAACATTTGAAAGCTTTCTTAAGCCAAAAGGAATTTCATTGACAGCTTAATCATAAACGGCTGAATCAGTGATACCTGAAGCACTGCAGATCCATCTCCATACTATGGAAAACAGTGATAAACATCATTACAACAGTGATAAATGCAATTGCATTTAGATGCTTGCCTCATTCAATTGTGCACTGAACAAAATAAATGCAGAAATCAGCACCTGAGTTTGGAATGTACTTTGGTGTCTCTGTCAAAACAAATGGAATTGTACAGCATGTCAAAATCGTTTAATCAAAAAATAAAAAGGGATTTAATATAATTTGCCAAACCACTGTTTTAGATTACTGAAAGTAGGCAGTTTTACCTGTTTTCCAGACACGTTGTTTGCTGAGGAGCCATAGCTGTGGAACAACACCCTAAAAAAACATTTTGAATGTAATACATATGCATAAATATACTGCTTGTATTACTATATCTGTCTCTGGACCACAAAAGCAGTCATAGGTAGCACAGGCATATTTGTAGCAAAAGCCAAAAACACATTATATTGGTCAAAATGATTGATTTTTCTTTTATACCAAAAACCTTTAGGATATTAAGTAAAGATCATGTTCCTTTAAGATATTTTGTACCGTATTAAAACTTAATATTAAATTATTAATATGCATTACAAAGAACTTCATTTGGACAGCTTTAAAAGTATTTTTTGCACCCTTAGATTCCAGAAGTTGAAGTAGCTGTATATCAGCCAAATATTGTCCTATCATAACAATTTGTTAAGCTTATTTGTTCAGCTTTCAGATGATGTATAAAACTCAATTTTGAGACCCTTATGACAGAACATATATGAGATTATGTTATATCCCTGACTTGAAACTGTCAGTAAGAAATTGCTTAGCTGAATATATTTATTTACATAAATATTATTTATGTTTATTCATAAATTAATAGATATGTAAACATCTGCATTAAATTATACTATATAATATATGTCTAGTTTCTTCAAAAACACGTTGATGTTCGTACCTGTGCCAAACTGTTTACACAAGCAGAGATAATGGTAATGATTGTTTGTTGATTGTTTCAGTTTATGGGTGTAAACTATGGACTCTAGCTAGATGGGGTTTTTTTTTTTATTTATCTCTTATCTAAAACTTGTACCTGGCTGTCCTGTTTCAGTAGAGACCAAGTTATGAATTCCAAAAAAGGCAACAGAATCAAGATTTTCCTCTTCTTCAGTTCCAGCTGCTTCAGAAAATTGGCTAATTCTTGTCTCATCACACCACAGTGCTGTACACGAGATAAAAACAATTACATCTACACACACATTATATACTGTGTACAGATTTTACACGTCACATGGGGTCAAACCCGCTGTCCTCACCTCTGACACAGTCTGTAGCTCTTTAGCCCATTCCATGATCCTCTGCTCCATACGCTTGGCAGAATCCATCTTGTTTTCTTTCTGCTCCCAGGATACATCTCTTTCTTGTCGCCATGTGCCCTCGCTAAACAACTATACGAGGGAGAATATAAACAGATAACCTCTTTACCTTAATCAAAGCAATGCATGGTGTTTATACATAAGTATGCCTGAACTCACATCGTCAACTTTCTTGAGCTCCTGTGCCCACTCAAGGATGAGTTTGCGGCATTGCTCCAGACTACGTGGCTCTACTTGCACACTGATACTTGGCCCTTCATCTGCACTGGAACCAGGCTGAAACACACACACACACTGTCAATTATTAAAGGAGATATTTTAGACATTATTTATAGACAAACACACACCCGTTACTGTCTGCATGCACGCACATCCCTCCTTTGCCTCTCTTCAGCCCCTAAAAGGGTGTTGGGTTGTGTGCATTTAATTTAATAACACCAAAAACCTACCTTACCCTTACAGATTTCGTTTTAACAACAGAACAATGCAACTTTCATAACTGGGTTATATGGGGGTTGATTCTGTCTTATCAGTAGCTTTATGATTCATGGATATGAGACTTCTGCTGAAGTGATTAACAATAACTTTGTACAAGATATTGGCAAGTTTCTTTTATAATAACATTAAAGTGACAGTTCACCAAAAAAAAAGATAACCTGACAAAAAGCTTACAAAAACGAACATGCTCTAAGAATGTTGGGCTAACATTCCCATTAGGTAATGAGAATGTTACTTTATAATGAACATTCATTTTACAAATTCATTTTCATGGGATCATTTTATTTTACTTTTGTATATTATCCATCTAAAAGGTCTAAGAAATAAAATGTAAAAATTCAGTTTTTGTGCACGCATACATCACGGTGATGTCTATTTGACATTTGGATTTAGTGTTTGCTCATCTGCTATGTCCTTTGAACATTTCCTATCAGACGTCAAATAGATGTATATTAGATGTCTTTATTGATATGACTTAGAATGTAGAATGTATTTTAGAATGCAAGATGTCTGTAACATTTACAGACATCTTGCAGCTGTACGCGTGATATAATATCACATTATAGCACAGAGGTCATCAAGTTCAGTCCAGGAGGGCTGGTGTCCTGCATGGTTTAGCTTCAAACCTAATCAAACACACCTGAAACTTCCTGCCAGGTGTTTTGAGGCAAGGTGGAGCTAAACTCTGCAGGACACCGGCCCTCCAGGATCAAGTTTGATGGCCCCTGCTATAGCAGACATTTGGTGTATACATCAGTCTGTGATTATGTCCAGCCTTGTGCCTACACGTGTGGTGATGGTTAAAATCTATACATTAAAGGCTGTAAAAAAACTTTACATATTACCCTGCAAACATTGTCCACCTGCTGTTTCCATTGATTGATGAACTTTACACATTCCTGCAGGCTGCGGAGATCTTTCAAGTCCTGTATAATGACATAAATGTGAGATGTAAAGCATTCGTACAATACTAATTAGGAAAAACATGAAAACAGTGAAGGAAGTTCTATAGGAAGTATCTATCTATCTATAGGTTTACCTTTTGTCTAGGACTCTGACTGCTCTTGGTAGGAACTGAGCTGTGAGCCTGAAGACTTTCATCAGGAAGACTCCAGCGTACAGCTCCGACAGAGTTACTCAAACCAGCTTCAGGCGCCTCATATTCTGTGACAAAAACAAACATCTGGAATATCTAGGCTGCTTTTTAAACATTAAAATGTTATGGTGTTGTTGCTAACATCATATTCTCTCAAACTTACTTTTGCCCTTCAGGATACTCTTCATTTTGGCTGTTTTAAAAGTCCAGTTTTGTATGTTGAGTACCTCACCCTAAAAAGTAGTATATTTCACATATATTTATTTCATACTAAGTATAGTTCAAATCTATTAACATATTTACTGACCTACTGAAATAAAAAAAATAATGAAACTTTATTTAGTGTTTTACTTGTGCATGATGCTTATTTGTGACCCTGGACCACAAAACCAGTCTTAAGTCGCTGGGGTATATTTGTAGCAATAGCCAAAAATACATTGTATGGGTCAAAATTATTGATTTTTCTTTTTTGTCAAAAATCCTTAGGATGGTAGGTAAAGATCATGCTCAGTGAAGATATTTAGTTAATTTCTTACTGTAAACATATTAAAACTTAATTTTTGATTAGTAATATGCATTGCTAAGATCATCATTTGGGCAACTTTAAAAGTGATTTCCTCAGCGTTTAGATTTTTCTGTACCCTCAGATTCCAGATTTTCATATAGATGTATCTCGGTCAAATATTGCTCTATCCATCCATATCATACATCGATGGGAAGCGTATTTATTCAGCTTTCAGATCATGTAGAAGTCTTAATTTCACTTAATTTCATTTCACGACTGGTTTTGTTGTCCAGGGTCCTGTTAATGTCACTTTTAAGGAGGATTGTATAATATTGCCCTTTTAATGCAAAATATTTAAAGTGTACCTTAAGTATACTTGCAATAGTTTCACTTTAGCACTCCTTCTGAACAATTAAAGTGCATTAAGTACAAAATCAGTCGTTCCAATTAAGCAGACTTTAAGCATAGCAGTTTAGTAACTACCAGTACAACTGCATGACAAGTACATAAATATGAAAATGTATTTGTAGTATACTAAGCATTAAATAAATAGAATTTAAATACATGTAAGTACATTTTTTATTCAGTAGGGCAGCCTCATACGAAACACAAAGTGTCACTCTCATCATGTTTGAAACCTTCCAAGTACTTAACCGTTTATATTATTTTGAATATATGTAATTTGTCATATATTTTAATAGTATTATTATATTTGCTGTATGTGAGTGAAATTTAACTAAATATAATATATACTGTGATTATGACTTAAATAAATACCTTTTCTAAAATTAGTCAAGTCAAGTCATTTTTATTTATATAGCTCTTTTAAAAATACAGATTGTAGCAAAGCACTGAACATTATCAAATAGCAGAACAGAGTGATGGTAATGTAAAATGACGATAATTAAACTTTATTTATCAAATGCAGAGACGGTCTCTGAAGTCAAGACGACGATAATCACTGGAATCAGGTGTCCCCAACTAAGAGGTGACAGCGACAAGGAACCAAAACCCCAATTAGGAAGTATTTCTAATTTTTATCCAAATTTAGATGAACGCACAAATAAGTTTTTTTATGAACTTAATCAAAGGCCAGTTGAATGAAATCAAATATTATGTTTAAATCAAACAGAATATAGCGATGATTAGAGCCCTCACCTTTTCTATCACGGGAACAGCTCAGCTATTTGTGTTTCACTCCGACAGAAGCAGAGAACACAGACCCGGGTACTTCTCTGCAGTAACATGTCACCTGTGTGGACTGCATAATGAACTTTGTCTTCTCAATCCACCCTACTCACTGACACATGATATCTCACCTATCATTTCGTGTGAACTTCTGTTAACTAAGGTACTGATAAGGGCGTTGGCATGATGAGCTTATGTTATTGATTTATGTGGGCTGGAATGCTATTGTAACATCTTTCGTTTTTTAAGCCAAAATACCTTATATACAACAGACAACACACAAACATGACGGTGTGTTTGGTTTAAATTTACGCAATCTGACTTTAAAAGAAATACAGACAGAAAACAACACTTTTCCCAAGTTTCTGATATACTTCAAAACTAAAGAAGTAAATGAATAAAGCTTAGGTCAATATCACTGTCAATATTAAAACTTACTGTGACAATTTATTTTATTTATTTAGCATTTTTACATAATCTTAAACTTTTTTTCTTAAACAGTTTCCTCCTGTGAAACTGTTTACATCCTGTATAGCCAATTGCAGTTTCATTTGAAATAATGATGTAAACTGATAAAAATGAATGCTGAATATGCATTTATAATAAGTGATGTTGACAAACAAGTTTCGCGAGGAGCTCTGATGATTAGCTACAGCTGTTTCCAGTCCCCTAATCAGTCTCAGCCAATCAAATTCATAGGCCTTCTCCTTAAATAGGCCTTCCCTTCCGTTCTTCCCTTCTTCATCTCGTTACGCATCCCTCCTCCACCGTTATTTCACGTCTTCCTCTAGGGGGCGAGCTCAGCCCTGGTTAGGGTTCTACCCCCTAGGGTTCCATGTTCTAGATCTCGGCGTTCTCTGATGTCCCGGCTCACTCCCCGGACAGCACGCCAAATATGCCTAATTGTTATCATAAGGATGCGTGAACTCGTGAAACAACATTAAAAAACTGCCACAGCAACA
>JAUYWG010000038.1:4155226-4233246 GCA_034779775.1 Enteromius afrohamiltoni
GAATAAATTACATTTTAAAATATATTCACACAGAAAACAGTTATTTTAAATTGAAATAATATTTCACAATATTAAATATTTTTCTGGATTTTTAATCATGAATTAATAAATGCAGCCTTGATCAGCAGAAGAAATATCATAAATCTAACCATTAAATATATTACTGACCCCACATTTTTGAACAGTAGTGTAGACTATATATATAGCCACAACATAAAAATGTATTATTTGTCAATTTCCTACCTGCAATAATCTTTGTGATTGCCAGTCCAGCTCCAAACAGTGATGTAATATAACTGCTACTGAACTATCGGCTCTACTGGATATACAGTTGACTGAGTTGCTTCATAACTTCCTGCCATTTCCCCCTCAGTAACTTACAAAGGCCAGGCACAGTTATTGAGGCGTTGACTATGTGAAGCTCTTTAAAAGACAAAAGCTCATTAGCCGCAGGGAAATTCTGATCATCAGCATCTCACATCTGTTGCAAACACACTGTATGCAAACACATCTCTTTTTGACTACACAAGCAACACATCATTTAACTCATTCTGTTCTTGTGTCATTTATGGAAAGAGTGAGAGGAAAAAGGGTAAGAGTAATGAAAAGTCAGAAGTCCAATGTCAAAATGTAACCCAATGAACCAAATAGCTTATGCTATTTTATTAAGCACTCCAGTATTGTTATGGTTCACCTCATCCACAAATGTCACGTGACCTGTTATGCAATAAAAATAGGATTCATATCTGAGATCTGTCAGCGTAACATATGGCAATGCGAAGTGATGATAAAAGTCTGATTTCTCATTTATAATGGAGGTAGTTTCCATCATTAGTCATTACTGAATATTGGATGGGTGTACACTGAGGTTTTTGTAGTGAGAGTTTTGACAGGTTTATATTTACTAACACAAGCAAAACAACTTTTAACTGCCTAAGTAAAAGTGAACCCGTGTTTATGGCCTTTACTGTAAGAAAGAGCATGTGTGAAAGAGCATGAACCGTAAGAAGTCACTTTTTTGCTATTCGTATCTCATGAATAACAGACGTAATAGTGCAAAAGTCTTAGGCGACTAGTATTTTCAGCAACAAAAGTGGTTTTAAGTCAGTTATTTCTATCTTTTGCGGTAGCGTGTCCGTTACATTTTCAAACATTATTTTTTTTTCATTAATTGTAATAATGCAGTGAGATTATTGTCTGACAACCGGCAGTGCTCCACACAGAGATCTGATCATCATCCAGTCTGTCTGGAATGACATGAAGTAACAGAACAAACTGAGACAGACTCAATCCAGAAGAACTGTGGCAACGTCTCCAAGATAAAGAAAAAGCTGTTTTACCAAAAAGATGTAATCCCAAATATTTATTTGACTTAGTTGAGTAAGAGATAAGCCAGTAGATAGGCTTATCGCCAGCCCAACGCAGCCTCATTTTACAGCATTTTTACACAAATGTCTAAAACTTTAAACAGCACTGTAGCTTTGCAGGTAGGTATTTTTAAAGCATCTTTGACAGTACTTCTGGATTGAGTCTGTCTCAGTTTGTTCTGTTTCTTCATGTCATTCCAGACAGACTGGATGATGGTTGCATAAAACGTTTTAGACTAGTCGTCTAATTTTTTTCTTTAAGACTGGTCTTTACTTTGTTAGCCAGTTGCATAAAATCTTAGACTGGTCTAATTTAAGACTAAAAAGTAAGACTGATTACCCCATGGCTAACTTTTCCTTACAATCTATGTTGCCATGGAAACCAACTGTCAACTGTGCCAGATTCAGAAAAGTGGCCAGACTTTTGTTTGTCTTGTGCGATGGCAAATTTTAATCTTTGGTTTTATGGACGTCCAATAAGAAGAGAAAGGGTTTTCAAAGACGAAAAGGAACTGTTTGAAAAATTGAGATTTCCAAGACATGCAATTCAACAATTAGCATTTGACTTAGAGGAGCAGCTGAAGCATATTTACTATTTACTTTATCTGTAATAGTGGCCCAAGCCTTGAGTTTTGTTTATTGTTTGAATTGTAGTCGCTACATTTTGGCAGATTTGGCAGCATTATATTCCTCCAACATGCAAATACTCTCTGCAAAGGAAAACTGCGACAAACGCCCACTGTCGGCCATATTGTTTAAGCTGTTCAGCGTCTTACTTTCCCTACAATGCAGTGCGAATAAGACTGTCTAACTAAAGACAACCATAGACTTATTTTATGCAACAGTCTTACCACTCTGACTTTAGTTGGTCAGGCTAATTCTTAGACAAAGTCTTAAGACAATGGCTATGTTTATGCAACCGGCCCCAGATCAGATCTCTGTGTGGAGCACTGGCTGTTGTCAGACTCCTTGTGCAGACAATAATCTCACTACATTATTACAATTAATGACAAAAAACAATGTTTGGAAATGTAATCTGATATTTCCAACTGACAACGCTACCGCAAAAGAAAGAAATAACCAATTTAAAGGTCTATTGACCTTTGCACAGCACTGTATTTGACATTGAAGTGTGTTGCGTCATGATCTCAATATTAGTGTATTGATCCGGTTAGACCGTGGCATGCTTTACAAGTTATTGTGTTGTTTGCTATTTTTTGTGTTTTGTTTTTCAATGGGCGCAGGCGAGACTAATCCAGCCAGTTCCTGTCCCGACGTGAACGCGCCCCCCCCCCCCCCGGTGACGTCACCACGGCTGCAGCTGTTCGGTTCGTCTGGTGTAATTTCACAGACAAGTCGAGCTTTTCGACGGAACGACTTCGATGCAGCTACGAAGACGACGGATTATTGTTAATTTGAAAGCACATACGGTTAATTTTCGGTCAGATGTGTAACGCCGTATAACGGAAGACGGTTGTTAGCGAGCTATCGCAGCTAAGCGTTTGCTGATCTGTTTTCGTATCGGACAACCTTGGGTATGTCAAAACAACTCAGCCGGTCAGCTTTGTCGAAATTAAACATATAGACGTTTAAACTAAGGCAAAAGTGGTAACGTATATTGTTGCATGATAAAATGTAGACTATTTAAAAATAAAATAGTTTTCACTTTGTCGTAGTTTCGCGTTGACTGTGAAGGCGGAAGACGCCGTTTGTGTTAGCTATGGTGTGTTTTTGTAGTCTGCCTAATATTTCGCCTGTAGTTTTATAACTATTTGTATGTAACACGTGTAATATTGCGAATGAAACCTATTATGTTTGTTTTCGATTTAGCTTACTCTTCCGAATGTGAGCTCAAGGCCTTGTCGGCCCTCAAACACGCGTTCATGTACGGTAACGTTAGGCCAGGAATGTGGTGTCGTAGACCTCATCTTAATTTACTCAATTCTTACACAATTAAATGAAGGACGATGTTTATTCACAAATATGTGAAACAATCAAACGGTGTAATGCGAAATAATTCAAATACAGAATTTTGAGTGTTAATTTGATTATTTGTCCCTGGACCACGACTGTATGATGACAGAGCGAAGTATGATGAGGTTAAAAGGCATTCAGTGGTTTTGTATTGATTTCTTGCAACTTAGTGGGTCGTGTGATCATTTGAAAATCAACACCTTTGACCACGTTGGACAGCCGCGTTCTTTATTATTATTATTTGTTTTTTGTTTTTGTTTTCTTCTCTGAACTAAGTATAATAAACTCAATATAATAAAACATTCAAAATGGCTCTGGGATCGAGTATAGCATGTAATTTTTTTATTTTATTTTTTAAAAATCCTTTTTTAAGCTAATGACACTGAGATGGATTGCTTGGCTTTCTTTTTTTATTTCTTAGCTTTTGTTATGCAAAGAATAATACAGGTGTTGTGCTGAATTTGGACTCCCTGCCGAATTATGACTCCCCTCGTTGAAACCAATAGTAATCCTAACCCCTCCCTCACACCTAACCCTAAACCTACCAATACTAGGGGAGTCATAATCTGGCAGGGGGTCAAAATACACCTAAACTAGTTAACGTTGCTCTGCAGTGTTGTACTTTCAGATTTTAGACCTATCAAAGTATTTCTTTCTGTTTTCTTTTTCATTTTGCCTATTTTATGTGAGTCCTGTTCTCACATTATTGTGGAAGAGTAACATTTCATGTCTTATTTCACTTAAGATAGGTTTAAAAGCTGAAAAATGGTGAGACCACACTCAGGATCTCCTCGTTCCAAACACAGGTACTACAGTGCTGTAGATGTAATGTTTAATTCTGATGTAACTGCATAGTGATCGATGACTGAATTTGCATTTGTTTTCAATACAGGCCATTCTCGGACAACTTCAGCAGCATGAATCATGAAGGGCGATTTGGCCCTCCTTCAAGAAGCCAGAGAGGTTTTAGAGGACCTCCTGGAAAAGCCCCACCGAGTTGGAGAGATAACCACAGCAGCGGACCCCAGCCATACATCAAGAGGCCCTCGCTCATGGGTGAACGCAGAGAGCGGCCACATGGACCGTGGATGCAGCACCAGGATAAATTCCATCCGTATTCCAGCTCACAGGATTCACAGCGGGGCCGCAGGAGGCCTTCTCCGCCTCGCTCAAGCCGCCCTCCCCCAGTCCAGCACAGGCAGTCCCCACATGGTCATATACATGGACCGCCTAGCCACAGAGCACCACTTTTCCACGAAAACCACCCTAGCCACACATCACCATCTCGCCATTTCCACGGCCCCCCATCAGACAGGCGGATTCCTTCCCCACATAATTCATTCAGGGGTCCACAGCGACGCCCAAGCCCTCAGGAGCATGACAGGAGCTGGTGCCCCACTCCTAGGGAGAGGCCCTTTGGCCGACCAGCACTTGGTGGGCACCACTGGAATGGCCCAGGAGGTTACCCTCACCCCCCCGGTGGGGATTCGAGGCTTTCCGGCCCACCCCAGAGAAAACCCAGAGAGTTTCACGGAAGGAGTTCATATCCAGAGAGGTACAAGAATGAAGCTGTGCAGGCTGGGTAAAGTAAAAATACAGTTATGTGTTAGAAGTCCAGTACACTACAGGGTGGTGAGAGTAAAATCCCAGCTTCCTTGAGCTTTCTGTCAGTGTAAAGTACCGCAGGATCTAATGATAAAGCCCATAAAGTGAAACTGAAGAGAAAATATAAAACCATTTGAGGCTATTTCCCCTTAAAGTTATACTGGCACAGAAGTGATATGGCATTTAGCAGCCTGGGGCTGGATCTAAATTAATAGAAGTTAAGAGCTTCCACAAGAGCTTTCTCAAGCAGCACAAACTGGCATTATAACCAACATGTTTGTATTGTTTGTAATGGATATGTAGGTGGTCTGCAGAGAGAGATCAGCGTGCGCCGCATGGAGAGCTTGGAAGGGAGTCCCGGCGCCCTGGCATGGATTGGGCACACGGAAGAGGGGGAAGTCCACATAATCGGCCTCCTTACAGATCACCGGCAAGAAGACCAGGCCCACCCCCATCTGGATCGTCGCTCAGACCATATCCTCCTTTTCGTCCTCAGGAAAGGCCCTTTGGACAGCCAATGAAGAGGAAGCCTCAAGATTTTAGACGGCCACCGTCATCAAGCGGTTTGGAGCATGGGCCACCAAAGCGCTTCCGCAGGGAATTCTCAGTGAGACCTCTTCCTCTCAGGGGCTTCCGAGGTCGTGGTTTGTCCCTTCAAGATAAGAGCCGACTGATAAAGGCACGGAGGTTTAGAGAGGAGTCAGTGGCCCGGTTCAAGCTGCCTCCACCAAGGCCAAGAATCTCGGAGAGACCCCAAAAGCCTAAACCTCAGACTTCGCCACAGAATGCCAAAGATTCCCCAGGAGTCACACCACGCAAGTTACCACTTAAAAAGATGCCATCATCCAGAGAGTCGTCCCCCAGCACAGACTCCAAGACTGCAGAGCCTGAGAGGGACTCCGAAACAAAGGTGGAATCCCGTCGCTCTGTGAGCGCACACAGGTATGGTATCACCCCTCACACTGTGGCAATGGGCGCGTGATGTTTAGAAGGTCAAGCTTCCTGTTCAATGGCACAACTTTCATCAAAGGGGTGTCACCTTGTCAGATGAGATGGATGAGGAGAGAGAAAAAGAAAATCATGCCTGTTTTCCTCATTATTGACAACAGTATGATGTTAATCCTGTCCTTGTCAAGAGAATGTGATGAGATAACTCTGAGCAAGTGGTCTTTCAAAAGTTTTGCAGTCCTTTATGTTCCAAAAGTCAAATGCCATTTGTACCACAATGATGCATCCAGATCGACTCTGACCCAGAAGAG
The DNA here is from genome assembly GCA_034779775.1 of Enteromius afrohamiltoni. NCBI lineage: Eukaryota > Metazoa > Chordata > Actinopteri > Cypriniformes > Cyprinidae > Enteromius > Enteromius afrohamiltoni. Next base: position 4,161,432 of record JAUYWG010000038.1, read on the forward strand.
ATGTTTAAAATGTCTTCCAGGGAGGGAAATGCTTTTTAAGCCTTAATCTTAAGTGTTTGCAGAAGGACTCTCTGCCTCATTATGCAACTAACTACAGTAACAGTGAGCGAAGTTCAGTCTGTCACTGCTACATCTTCTGGACATAAGATAGGATGTCTTGAAAATGGAAGTGTCAATGGATTTCACACAGAATGGACACGATTTACATTTTTACAGTTATGACCTTTAGACACTGTCATTTAATATTGTTGCCTTTGAAGAACTTCATTGATTGGTTGGATGGATGAAGAAAGCACAACCCTGGGGCTGTTTTCAATGGAAACCAGATTTGTTTGCAAGAGGAGAAAGAACTACCTTTCCTTGGTAGAATAATCTTAAGATCTGGTCAGCATCGGATCAGATGACAATGATCAAAAGAATTATACTCCATGTCAATGCCTTGAAAATGCACCCAACAACAGGCCTCATCAATGAGAGCTACTGCGAGAAAGAAGACATGTCTTTTAGGACTGATCAGAGACGTCAACAAAATGGGCATTTTTTTTTTTAAATATATATTTTTTGCCTTTGTCATCACATGGGGGGGGTATTTATGAAAGATTTAGGCTCTTAAGTGGCTTTCATTTTTTTATTGGCATTGCCTCATTGACGGCAAGCAGGGATCAAGTTATGTTACAAACAAAACCACTGGCTAAAATGGCAAGAAGATGGAGTTGCGTTGAAGACGTGATCCAGTTGTGCCTAATGAAACATCTGCTAAAATGTCATACATAAGTCAACCTCAATAGAAGTTGTGCAACTGAAGAACAATCCAAGCTATTTTAGCTCTAAATACATACCAGTTATGTGAAGAAGCATATGATGCCTGAGTTTGAAGGTTCTGCAGTTAATTTACGGAGAACTGGCCAAAGATTTCTGGAGAGATCAGTCTTGTATTGGGAAGATCCTCTCGGTGACCTTGACCTCAATGCCATCACAGAATGCAGAACTGCAAATCAACGTTTATACCATGAAGTGTGTGTTCCAGCATGAAGCGTTTGCAGCCTCACAACGCATCTAACGCAGTATAACAGGATAGGTCGGGAGGAATGTCTGGATAAAAAGGAAGTGTTCGCATGCCCGTCTGTTCACTTTTTGGAGCGTTAAACGATTCCTACACGGCGTTCTTCAGTCCACTCATTCAGTCTGCGTCTCATGTCAGTTATTCACGTTAGCAAAAGGAAGGCTGCTAAAGGCCAAGGTGAATCAGGGAAAATTAATCTACCAATTCAAACTGAAGCATGGCGATGATGGGCTTGCTTTGCTGTAAGTACCCATGTAGTAATCCATCATTGGTCCTTCTGCATTTGCAACAGTAGAATTGGGTTCTTGAGGACTGTGAATGTTTGAGTAATTTAGTTTTGAAGTGCAACATTTCTCTCCTCAGATCACGAGGCACAAGCTTATTGCTCTTTGAAATCTGATAACATTTGTGCATGCCTTATGCTTTTTCTGAATGCTTGATGTTTAGAGTTTATTCCTTAAGTGCCCAGATGATATGGATGACTTGTTCAAATGCCTCGTTGACTTTCTTTTCAGCTCTTCACCAATAGACAGACGACTTTCACGTGATCTTGTTGTGGTTTCTCATTGGGAGGCGGGGCACAAACCCAGCACTAGCCCTAAGAACAGTACACCCTGGAGGAATAAGGCACCCAAGAGCAAATCTGGTAAAAGTCTGAATTATTTGCAAATAATTTATTCTGTAGCGGCATGCTAGTATCTTAACTTGAATTTCTTGATCTTTCAGAGGAATCAGAATCTTTAACACTGAATGAACGCTTCACCAAGCTACAAAGTCCTATTAGCTCTTCACAGGAACAGAAAGAAAGACGGTAAGTGAGGAACTGTATTCCTGTTATGTTATAGCTGCAAAATCATAACAATTTAGCTGAATGCTACGCTTTACAATTTTTGTAGGTCATCTGGAAGCCCAGAAAAAACTCTGAGGAAGCCTGGATCATTTCAGGTAAAGTCTTAAACTGTTAATTTATTTTACTCATCGAGAGTGCTTTAGAAGTAAAAGCATGTCTTGTGTTCATCGTTTTCCATTTTTCCATGTGTAAGTCATTTTTTTGTTGAAGTGAAACATGTTTCTCTGTACAGAGGCCTAATTTCCGCCCAACTGCTTTAGTGAAGAGGGGATCAGTCCCTGATGGAATTACTAGGAAACCATTAATGGTAAGCAGTGCTTGTTGATGTACTGTTTTTGAAATGAATAAGTTATACATGTTTATTTTTATTTAACCGTTTAGTCTTTGTAGTAGGACTTTACTTGGTTTGTTTTTTTTGTGATCTAAGGGCACTTTAATTCCAAGACCACCCTTCAATCAGAAGCCTGTCTTCAAGAAGAGTCAAAGTATCATGTCAAAGTACAAGAACCTGCAAACTTTGCGGCATAAAGTGCCTCATCAGCGTCAAGCCACTAGCTATCGTCGGTGGTAAATCAAAATGGTGAGTCATAGTGCCTTAAAGGTGCTCTATGCGATGTTGCAGGATTTTAGCTCGATTTTATTTTTATCTCAAAACTGTATGCATCACCCCTTGATCGTCTTGCTGTCTGCCCTCTGAATACACTGGGAAAAACCCGCTCTCGAAAGACAACACATGCTGCAATACCGAAAGAAACATTTTGGGCACCGCAACAAAAACAAACTTCGGCCAAAAACCCCACCTCTTCTTGCCGGTTGTTTGGCCGAAGTTTATTTTTGTTTGGTGTACATCCTGCACCCATAGTGTTTTGCAAGATCGCATAGAGCACCTTTAATAATTTTTTTACTGTTGAATATTCAGTCATTTAACTATTATCCATTAATTTTACTGCTTTATTTTGTAGATGTGCTGAAGCAAGTCGTCCACTGTAGAGCCTCTCTATGGAGCTCCTTTACCCCCACACCTTCTCTTATCTCCTGTTGCACAACAGTTTAAACTAATCTCTGTTTAAAAAAAGAAATAAAATATCACCAAAGTATTAATTTTCATCTACAGTAGTTTTGTTTTTTTTCCTTTGGTGTGCTTTTCGTTTGTCTTTTTTTAGAGTTTCAAAAACAGAGATTAGTGTCACATTTTTGTATATACATTTAACCTGTACAAATGCTCCCTGTTTAATTTTTTTTCTTTTCTTGTGGAAATATGATTTTTAGCTTTGGTTAGATTTTTTTTTTGGACATGTGGTTCTGTTTATACATCATTGTCTGAATAGCTGCTTTTTGAAAGTGACTGTTAAAAGACTCGTATCATGTGAAATGATCCTTGTAGAATGCTGTAAGAGTGGCTTTCAGTTGATGAAACAGAGTTTTGTTGAGCTTCATGTGTTGACAAATGGCTTTCCTAAAGTTTTTTTTTGTGTAGCTCATAAAAACTCGTGTACATTCTTTGTAATCCGACACTTTGAATAAAACTGGAATTGTCAGATGTCTTCTGTTGTGTGAAATCAAATACTACACTGCTTATTGCCTTCCTTCCCTTTGAATCTACCTAAATAATGGATAAATTCTAAAAGAGAGTAGGCTATTGTAGGTCCGTCTCAAATTCATTTTTAATATTGTTTCTGATTCAAGTGATGTAGCCATGGTATCCCAGCAGTTTAATGCTGAATTCTTTCCAAGCTATAGATTTCTATCATCCAGCAGTATATTGAATTTCCTGTAGCAATGTTAAAACCTAGTGATTTTGTCCAATGCATAGGTGCTCAATCTACCTTTCTGTTGAGTTTCAGTGCCAACTTTGCTTCAACATGCCCATCTGTAATAACCAAGTGTCCCTGAAGATATTATTTATCTGGTGGAGTTGAACTTTGCGGGAAGGTAGATCTTGAGGAATAAAATTGTGCACCTCAGTCATTGGTCAAAGATAGATACTTTTAAAGGTAACAACTCTGTTTACCTGAACATCTTGGCATATTTTAACCAAACATTAGGTTTTCATAATACCGCATAAGCTGAAATGTTTGCCTGAATAAGACTTGATATTTTGGGTGTTCAAAAGAATGGGAACCCTGCTAATTTACAATATACTTTACAAAGCATCTAAAATTGATTCTTATAATACCTCAATGCCTAGCTCTACACATTTAGCAGTTTAGAGCTGGTGATGGGTTATGGAAAAAACAATCAGCTAAGAGTTGTTACAGTGCATCACTGTATATGAGTTTAATGTATGTAAGGATACATTTATAGCAATTGCAAGTTATTCTTTAATCCTTTATGCTGCTTTGGAACAATGTGTATTATGAAAAAGCAACACAGGTAAACTGAATTATTAACAGCATACACAACATCCAGACTTTATTAAAAATCAGTTATATGTTTTAATGAACACCACAAAAATCAAAAACTTTGCAGCAGGTTGAATATTACTACGACGCAGCTGACCATTAGACAAGAACAATGATGAAGCCTCCTAATCTGGTAATGGATGCAGTTATTACTTCCAGTTGCTTAATGGAGTTTTGCTTATTATTACTGCAGTCAGGATCTGAACTAGCTGGCTCTAGGGCAGGGAACAGCAAACTTGATCCTGGAGGGCCGGTGTCCTGCAGAGGTTTGGCTCCAGCTTGCCTCGACACACCAGGCCGGAAGTTTCAAGTATGCCTAGTTAGACCTTGATTAGCTGCTTTAGGTGTGTTTGATTAGGGTTGAAGCTAAACTCTGCAGGACACCGGTGCTCCCCAAGACTGAACTTGTTGACCCCTGCTCTAGGGCATTCAGTCCAGTTAAATCTGAAAGCATATTCGGTCTTTGTCTGATCCTTAAGCCTCTGCTTTTTTCAGGACATCATCTTTCTCTTGGAAGTAGTCTCTGAACCAGTCAATATGTTCTTTTTTCTGTTGAACTGTGAGTTGGTGATTTTTTGCGAGGCCTGCGATTACAAGCTCCATAAAGTGCCTGACTGGACCCTGTCGGGGAAATGATTCAAGGTGCTTCTCCAGGAACACATGCTCATGGAAGGGCACGCTAGCCTCCTCCTCCAGGCCTGGAAAAGTGGAAAAAGGACAATGTGCGCAAAGAAAAGTTCAACATAAGGTACAGGATTTAAAAACTTGAAGCTAGATGCAACCTATTCTTGCAGTGGATCTCACCAGCCTCATTGTCGATTGGATATTGCCAAAGTTTGCCCTCTTTGGTCCACTGGATCATCTCCTCAAAGCCATTTCGAGGCATTTGATTTGTTGCCTGGACAATTTGATGAACAAGATCAATGTCCCAAAGCGTAGGGCCTGAAATTCAGAGCAGGGTACAAGACAGGATAAATATAGGAATTTCACTCGGTTTGTCACAGACATGCTTGTGTGTCAGTTGAAAGGTGTTTATACCATATAACAGAACTCAAGCTTACCCGCATCTGATTCCTCGTCCACACCTGCAGTAAAGATGTTCAACCTCTTACTAGTGAATGGACTTTTCCTTTAAAACAAAATGCACCAGTTTAGTGGAAAAGTGTATTGTATTTCTTAAATTTGACATTTTAGGGACGTTTTTTTTTTTTTTTTTACCTTCTGCGGACTCCATCAAGTTCACCAGTAATGCTACTGTCTTGAATATATCCCTTTCCGTCATCATCATAATGAATCTGACATGAAGGTCTGCCATTTGATCTGCCACTTGGCCTCTTTCCGACCTTCATATTGGCAATTATGTGCCTGAAATTTTTGAGATGATATAAAATTTGTTCAAGAAATGATAAAGATATTAAAAGATAATATAATTTGTTCAAGAAATGTACCATTGTTACTCTTTATTTCCATCATTACAAAGCAAGCCCTATAGTTTTATTAAATAAAAGCATTTTTGCACATTTATGCAATCAAAATCTCAATGTAATGGATGTAGCAACAGATTTATGTCTTCTTTATGGTGATATACAACCAAGTGAAACAGAATAGTGGCAGATATGAATGCAAGCCTTACTCTGTTGTAAAAAAGTCCACCACACATCAACAGAAGACTTTTGTGTCAAAAGAACTTCTAACTATGATGTTCTGATTAAAAATGTCAAGCTCAAATTATTATTATTAAGTTTTGTTTTTTTTAAATGTAACATACAAAAATATGTATCATTTACAATAAGAGTGTAATAGGAAGCATTTATGAAACAGACTTGACTTTTGATGCACACAACATCTGGACTGAGCTCTACCCTATGTTCTGTCCGTCTGCTTTCCTCTGGGTGTCAGGTACGGCCTCATGTTTCTTCAGCTGCTTGAGAAGCTCTGACATGGCCTGATGTCTGTTTGGCAGTGTGGATGCAGCGGCAGAGACTGCAGCAACCATCGCTTGATTCAACGTCCCACTAAAGTACAGAAAGATTTCACTTCAGTGCGGATGCAACGTTTGCCATTCAGAAATTAAAAACATTAAACGTATTCAATCATACATTGTAATTTGAGCATTACCAGTTTGTGAATCAGTTACGCTTGTCTGCATGTATAACTCACTGTTGTTGTGAAGCTTCCGCTGTGGCATTCTGGAACATGCTGTTTGCACTTTCCATGGGCTCTTGGTCGGGCTTCTCACTCATTCGTGGAGTCTTTGAGGGTCTTGCTTTGCGTGCGGTTGTGACCTGCACCTTCATTGTCCCAAGTAGCTCCAAAAGATTCGCCTTGTCACTTTTTGTGTTTTCAACCCGTTTGCGGTCCACGGATTTCACCGCTGGTCCGGTCTCCAACTGTCCGGTGCCCTTTTGCCCATCAGTGTTATCATCTGCTTTCACCTCATTCTCTTCTGGCTTCTTTCCTTTGTCTTCTGACAGGGATGTGGAGCTCTCTTTATTTTCAGTAAAAGAGACGCTACTGGTTCCTAATGGCCTTGCTTTACACGGGGCCCTAAAATAAAGAAGTTAGATCAAATGAGTCTTCATAAACATAGAATTAAAACAAGGCTGGAAAGTATTTTTTACATTTAGTCATTTAGCAGACACTCCATTCAAAGAGAGGAATGAGGACAACAGAATCAAAGTAAACAATAAAATGAAAATTCTATGACAAGTCTTGGTTAGCCTAAAGCAGCAGATTTATTTATTTTTTGTTATTTATATCATACATAAAATTAAAACAAATCAACAGAACGGAAAAGTAACAGAGAAAGCTAATGTTAGAGACCTCAATAAATCAAGCAGTAAGAAAACTGTGGAAGAGATAGTTGTTCGCATGTTTTATTTTATTATTAAATATATGTTTTAGACGTTTCTGAAAGATGGCTAAGGACTTAAAGGTTTAAATATTTAACATAACGTACACTGCAAACATCCAATCCACACTTAAATGGAGAATTATGCAGGTTAATAAAACGCTACTTTATTCTGACATGTGAGATATTTCAATTTCAGATTGAGACTGGCACATAAACATAATTCAACCATAACGTTACCAGAGCTAAATCTGTGACTTACCAGATAACACGAGTAAAACTTTCCTTCTCTTTACATTTTGTGGAAGGTAATCGTGTAGCCTGCGCATTAATGAATCCATTTCGAACCTGAGAAATATTAACGATCAATCTTCTATACATGATTGCCCCTGTCAGAAGACCTCAATGTCGTCCATGCACGTTTCCCTGTGCAGCGCAATCAAGGCTCCGGCAGGCGCCTGCCTGACTTTTATCAACGTTCCGGGAGCAGTTTTGCATCCGCTAAAGATAATTTACGTCTCATTTGTCACTTATTAAAATAGTTTGAACATTCGGTGATTTTATCTATTTTGATCTGTATCACATACAATGTTTTAGGATAATTTAATCGGACTGCAACTGGAGAAGGGAACCGTTCATAAACTGGACCAGGGGAGGGGTACGCTGTCATCCTCCATCACTGCTATAAAGCTAGTGATGGAAAATCCGAGTCATTTATGCGAACTGGTTCGTTTAAAAATAAATCAGTGAATCTTTTACGTCACGACGTAGCCTTTGACATTTCAGTCGGGTTTCACTAATGCGTTTAAACGAATTCAGTGTAAACCAGCGTTTATTTTGCACCACATTTCAGCTCAGTCGTCGGTGAATTCGTGACTACTAGCATGCTACTGTTGTTTACACGTGGTAAAAGTAGCGCGAATACTGGGCTATTTGCGGCTCAGAATTCAGCATTAGCTGCATTCAGGGTTCACTGAGTTTCTCTGAGTCTGTTTACTGAGTCGAGAACTGCTCGGGCTGATTCAGTTAGGTTCGATCGTTTCATTTGAAAAGAATCGATTCCTTTGAACGGATCGTTCGCTATTCGCTACATCCCTTCTCACATGCGGATCCTTTTCGAGAGGTCATGACTCATCTGATCGTGAATGTATCCGTTCATTAAGGACCCAGCATGAATCAAACCATTTCGCTTCATATTTTCGTTGTAAGCGATTTCGTGAAGAAGGTAGGCATGCTTGGTGAACGTTTAGTGTGTTACAGTTTTACTGTTAAGATGTTCAATCTCGTTCAGGTGATGCAAGAACATGTCTGTCTGGAGCCAGCAGTTTTGGTCTTACTTTATTTTGCCTCATGTAAAAGCAAAACAATATTGCATCAGAAAGGCGTTTTTTTCTGAAAGTAATCGCTGTGGTTGTAAAGCATGGCTTTGTGAGTGTTTCAAACCCACATGGTTCGTCATTGTGGCTTGTGACTTTCTCCAGACGGGTCTCTGAACTTTGTTACTAGTTACACAAATAATTAGATTCTGCTTATGTTACTTTACTTTACGTCATGTTATACTTCAAACGTACTGTAATAATTCCACAACATATCTGAGTGTTAAGTACATACTTTCTTTTGGTAAGCTTCTGGTAAACATACAGTTTACTTTCTAAAATACGAAGTGCATTTACTTTGATGAACTCATTGTTCTGTCCCATCTTTTGCACAGATCTTTGATTTAGGATTTTTTGGAGCACTTTGACTTCATCATGGCACCACATCCTGTGGTTCAGGCAATAATTGACCTCTCTGCTGGTGCTATAGGTAACTTCACCTTACTTCAGGGTCATTCCGGGGAACAGTTGGGTACATTTCCAGGAACCTTTGATGATAGAGTGGGATTCAATTTATTTCAGCTTCATCTGCATTGTAAATCCTTTCTTTTGTCTGTCCTTATCCAACCTTTGAACACTGTGTTTTTGCTTACCCCTGTGGTTTCACAGTCTGGATCCATTGTCTCAGCACTCCTACACACACACACACACACACACGACTTGTTCTGACTGGCTTAGATCATGCTGAGTTGTATATCGTTGCTTTATAACCCTTAAACAAATCTGTACTGCACATTAATTTTATTATCCTGTCCATGGTGTCTAAGTTATTATACCAAAACAAGAAAGAGCAATGCACAGACAAATATATGTATATAATAATGATTGAAGGCTAGTGATCTCATTCCTACAGTCAGTTTGTCTCATTAACAGGAGAAACAGGTAATCTTTGTCTGTTCTTCTGCTTGTCTTTCCTCTTAAGGGGGCACAGCTTGTGTATTTAGCGGTCAACCTTTGGACACGGCTAAGGTGAAAATGCAGACATTCCCCACTTTGTACAGAGGCTTTGTGCACTGCTTTGTGTCTACATACAGACAGGTAGGCCTTCGAGGGCTATATCAAGGGACCACACCGGCCCTCATGGCCAACATCGCAGAGAACTCTGTGCTATTCATGTGCTACGGCTTTTGCCAAGAGGTGGTTCGCTTCATCTCTGGTCAGGAGAAAGGGACTGAGCTCAGGCAAGTTCTTTTTGTATCATAAACAGTACATTTACATGTATGCAATTTGACGGATGGGTTTATCCAAAGCGGCATATATTGCGTTAAAGGTATACAATTTATCCATTCCCACATTTCCTGGAAATCAAAGCCATGGTCTTGGAGTTGTTTTGAACAGTATTTTATAATTAGTTATATTAAAATATTAATTGGAAGCTCTAAAATAAATGCATATTGGTATGGTTTTGCTTCTAAAGTATCTTATTTATTTATTTATTCAATTGAAAAGTGATGCAAAGGAGGTATAAGTTACTTAAAATATAAAAAATGTAAAATCTAATATATATATATATATATATATATATATATATAATATATTTTTTATTTTATTTATTTTTTATTTTTTTAATATATTTTAAAATGAAATTTATTCTTGTAATGGCAAAAATATTCAGAAACCATTATCTTTCTTCAGTGTCACATGATCCTTCAGAAATCATTCTAATATGCTGATTTTGTAATGAAAAAAATTATAATATTATTATATTATTATTGTTGAAAACAGTTGTGCTGCTTAATATATTTTTGTGGAAACTTCCATTCTTTGCTAAACCTAAACCTCAAAAGAATAGCATTATTTTGTAAGCTTATGTATCTTTTTGATCACCATTAATGTATCCTTTTATGATTAATCTGTATCTTTGTATTTAAAAAAAAAAAACAACTTTTGAATACATGTACATATGTATACATATCATTCTAACAATGTTAGTAATTATTTTCAATATTAACACAATATGTGTGATTGTTTATATCTGTTCAGTGACATGCAGAAAGCGTACGCAGGCTCCGTGGCCTCTGTATTCTCCTCTCTGGTCTTATGTCCCACTGAGCTGGTGAAGTGCCGACTGCAGGCCATGCATGAGATGGCCGCTTCAGGCAAGATCGCACACAGTCAGAAGTAAAGATTGAGAAATCCTTTCTGTATTTTTTTGTTTTTAAAAGCTCCGGATATCATTTACCTCCTTTCTCTTTGTTCATGTCTATGTTTTTCAGCACAGTTTGGTCGGTGATGAAGTCCATTATGCATAACGATGGTCCTGCAGGGTTCTTCCAGGGTTTAACCACCACGATTGCCCGTGAGGTGCCTGGATACTTCTGTTTCTTTGGAGCATACGAGCTCTGTCGCTCTCTCTTTGCTGAGTACATGCACTGTGGCAAGGATGACATAGGTATAGAAGCAGTTACAGTTTTACATGTTATCTTTATAATGATTAAACAGTATTGACAACATAATGACTAACATCATACTTTATCTCTCAATTATTGATTGCAATTTTTTTCTGGTGTGTTATTATTAAAATATATGTGTTATTTATTGAAAAAGCCAGTCGTTAGGAGGACAAGGACAAACTTAAAAATCAGTCAGTCAACTATGAACTCTTTGTTTTAAATATAGCCTGTCGCTCTGTGTGCTCAGTTGATGGCGACAGTGATCGTAGAAGAAGACACATATCTCTTGTAGGCTTTAGAAGTCCCTTCTTTCAAGTAAAAAAGTCACAAATTTAGCCATCAAAAGTTTGAGGTCAGAAAGATTTATTTAGTACTTTTATTCTGTGGTGATGTATTAAATTGATCACATGCATATTTTACATATTAAAATTGAAAATGCTGTAGGAATTGTTAAGTTTTTACAATATCACAGTTTGTTTGTTTTTTAAGCATTAAAAATCTTACCGCCCTCAAACTTTTGAGCGGTAGCGTAGTTCTGTGTTAGTTTTAGTTTTTCTAGTAGTTTCTTGTGTTTGCATGTCTTTGCTGGCGTTTGTACTGCGCTTGCTGTATATTCTCATGCATGCAATGTTCATGTTTATGTCATATCTCATCTTTAATGAGTTGGTGTGTCTGTGTTTTGTAGGTGTAGCTCCTATTGTGTTCAGTGGCGGGTTTGGGGGAGCTTGTCTCTGGCTTGTGGTTTATCCCATGGACTGTGTTAAATCCAGAATACAGGTCATGTCCATGACAGGCAAGCAGTCGGGCTTCTTCAAGACGTTCATGCATATCTTCAGAACGGAAGGTATGAGGTGTTTTTCTACACAAAATAATATTTTTATATGGTCCGTGTATGAAAAGATTATTTGACTTGGATTTTGTCTCATTTTCAGGTGTAAGGGCTTTATATTCCGGTCTGACTCCCACAATGATCCGCACTTTTCCAGCCAATGGTGCTCTGTTCTTAGGTTATGAAGCCAGCCGCAAAATCATGATGGCACAGTTTGATAGCTGACCCTATAACAGCACACTTATTTTCTCTGGTTTGATTTTTAGCATTTTTAAACGAGCTAGCTTTAGTTCACCATGGCCGGTCTACAATTTTTCAACATGCCACGGTTTACACACACTAACGCACGTTTTTATAATCATGCTTTGTTTTATTTATGTGATAACACTTTACAGTAAGGTTATACTTGTTTAGGCAAAGCATCAGGTATTATGAACTATCACTGTACAATAGTTCTTCTTAAAATCTTCTTATCAATTAATTTGTTCATTATGTATTAATGTAAATGTACACAACACAAAATTGAACAAATTCACAGCGTAATATTTACAAATTGAACTACACATTGTAAAGTGTTACTATTCTTAGTTATGTTAGGTTGTTTTTATGTGACTAAATCATGGTCTGAGGGTCTACAAACTTATCTGTTGTGCTACTAAGACACCATCACTTCTTCATGCCCACAGTTGGAAACATGTACTCTATATACGTGCAGTTTTCAGGCTACCTCTGTATTTTTTGCCAGTTTCGTGATGCGCAAAGTCCTATTGAATGAACACCTAACTATGCAATTAAGTTTTGAATTATAGAATTATAGACAAAAGGAATATTTGCCATTAATAACTGAATGAGCTGACTGCCAACTGCTGATGAACCCAGTTCTAGAAATGCACAAAATTTATTTGATCAGTGTAACTGGAAGCTTTGTATATTTATATCATTAGTGTTTTCAGTGAGGGAGAGAATGCTTTATATTACTCATAATTTCAAGAGTTTCTTTTGCTTTAACATATGGTGGGATTCAAAAGGCTGAGACAACTTTGCTTTTAAGTTGCGCTCCACAGAGCATCCTGTTCTTCAGTTAAACAAGGAAATGTGTGTTTATGTGATTAACCTCAAATTTTGTTAGTGGATTGGTGACCTAGATGCAGTAAAAACGGTCTAATCCCATGACTTTGTTGCATTTCTTATTCATTTTAAATGTTTAATAAGAACTTAACCCTTTTAAAATTTATATTGTCAAAGTGACCCCACTGTATGTGGATGTTTTTGATTGTGTGAGAATATTCTTGTCATGTTCAGAAAATTTAAACTGCAGGCAGACTCGACATACAAATTTCAGATCATTTAAAAATCATGTATCATGTATTTAGGGGCGTAGCAGCCACTTTATAAGTGGGGGGGAAGGTAAGGCGATGTAGTCTAAAGGTGTCCATGCAGTATTATTAACCCTGTATAGAAGAACAATACTTCACTGCATCAAAGCGTTGGATAGTCCTCTGCTTTTTGTAGGGTACATTTTAACCCAGACAGCCCAGTGAATGAACGAGCGAAAATTCACAAGAGCAACAAGATTTGAAGCTCATTGCAGACCCCAAGAGATTTGCGCTGTGATTGGCTAAAAGGTCGTTCACTCAAATCTAACGAACAAATCAGAGAACACGGGCGGAAATATTGGCTACGCCCCTGGTAGTATTACATTTTGTGACATTACAGCATTTTAAATTTACTGACTAAACATTCAGTGTGTATAGTTAAAAAACAACTATTTACCAATCTGAATAATTTCTTGAACTATGTGATTTCTTGTAGTATAAAGAGATTCTGATTAAATTGATACAAAGAATGAAATAGTGTAAATGCGAATTAAAGTATGACAAAGCATATCAATCACACGGTGTAACAGTTAGGATTTTATTACAGTATGTTTATTTCATTTCTAAATTATAAAAATACAGATAGATACAAAACGAGTGTTATGCCGTTAATTAAAGTCACGTTCCTTTAAAATATTCTTACTGGAAATCAGGATTTTACTAGAAAACAGCGGTAAGCCAAAATATCAGCAGTAAACATCAATACATGAAAACAAGATTTGAAGAAGTGTACTTTCATTAAACTTATGTGTAGCATCTTCCACAAGAGAGCGCTGGTTATATGACATCATGGGTGTGAGCTCTCGGGCCTGGAGCAGTCAGGGATTACAGCGGCTGTAAAACAACAGTAGGAAGTCATTTTTATATTCATTTGATAGAACAGAAGAGAGCAGACAGGAAGGCACAAGTTGTTCTGTAGTAATACTGTTTAAGGGGAAATATATTCAGTTCATACTCGAATTTAATTAAGAGGTGGAGAGGTGGAATTAAGAAATTGTGGAGTATTGAAACTGCTGCAGATAAAATGCGTCTCTGGATAAATCTCGACATTCCCTCACAAAAATTTACCATGGTTTTAGTACAAAAATAATAATTTACTATGATTAAACTAAGGCAAAGAGATGGGTTTTTTTACACTAACCATAGTTTAACCATGGCATTTGTGGTAAACTGTGGGTAAACAAATGTGGGCCAAAAAACATGGTTTCTACAGTTTTACTATAATAAACCTTAGTTAATAAGGGTTCAGCGATGTGATATTTAATATTCACCATCATCTTGTTTGTTTAATGTTGAAAGTGGCATCAGAAGGCATAACATTATTGTAAAATTAATGTCTGTCTTACAAATAGGTAGATGGACCTTTTTCCACACTTCTGGGTTTCTTGGGAAATCAATAACAGGGGTTTTACGTCAGTCAGTGCAGGGTAAAGTTAATTCAGTTACAGTTCTGCACCTATTAAAACAATCTTTTCTGCCGTGTCTTTTTTTTTTTTTTACATTTTATTGTTATATAATTTATGAAGAATAAATTCTAAAGTTATAAACTCATGCAATAATGCGCTCAACATTAGGGTTAACTGGGATGGTTTCTGTTCTCCCTTTTTAAAATTGTCTTTGTTCCCGGGTACATTTGGCCGTATTATCTCAGTTTTGCTCATCCATTTCCCTCTAATCACCAAATCATGATAAATTACTTCAAAATGACAACATTTATGACCAGATGCATATTTTTCCAAGATTACATTAAACAATAAAACATAAAGCAAACTCAGTCTGGAAGCATATTAAACTCAACACAATGACGCAATCCTGATAGAATAGGAATTAAACCATAATTCCAAGTCATCTAGTTTAATATGTATTTTCTGAGACATATTATGCTACGTAAATTCACACCATTACGTTTATAATGCAAAGGAGAGCAAATAGAAAACACAACATTAATAGTAACAAGTAGAGGGTCGTAACGCACAGCCAGCACCAAACGGACAAATGGCAAAGCTAACTGAATTATAACTGCCACTATATAGAATCAGGGGGCCAATTACCAGGGCCCCAAGTGGGTGGAGGGCCCCTGAGTAGTGAAATTATATTTTCCTTTTAATATCATTTTAAGATCACAATAAATGTTGTTAACTAATGTAAATGCTAATATTTTGGGTAAATGCATCAGTTGATTGATGTATTAAATGGTGTCGTAGGTAGTCGTGAACCTAAGCTTATGGGGGCCCATGGCCACTGCCTGTGCATAGAGCCCAGAATTTGGTGCTATGCCCCTGTATAGAATAAAATAACTTGTTCCGGCAGTTCGGGAATTTTCAGAAGATCTAATTTGTAAAAACAGACTTTGATTCCCGAATTCATTCTTATTAAGCACGGCCGCTGTTGTCACATAAATTATACATGATCGTCTGTTAAAAGGCTCCACTGTTTTGACCATGTTTTTTTTTTTTTTTTCCACATTACTGTATTAGAATTAGATTGTGCCAACACACCTTTTTCGCATGCCACATTCTCCCCATTTTTGTTTCTCAGCTGCCTCTTACCCCTTTCTCTTTGCAGGTTCCACAGAGGCAGCCGAAGAGGCCGTTGATCATCTGTGTGGCACAGAGGATGAGCTGCGCAGCACTGGTCACCAGCAGGGTTGAGAACAGACCCACATTAAACTCCACCACATTATCTGGCTCAGTGCAGATTCCCCATGTGCTACGGTCCTTAAGGTAACTCTCTTCTCTGAGAGATAAAGAAAGAACACATTTAAACGTATCTAAACGGTAGGAATTGTCATTAAGTGCTCTAAAGTGCTGAGGTTTGTCTCTTACCTGTCTTTGAAGGGAGTTCCCCAAATAACAAGGAGATGTTTACAGTATGGCCCGTTGATTAGACCCATCAGAGCCACTATGAAACTGTAAAGGGCGCCTACTACACCCACAGCTGCAAATAAAATGGACAGGAACATCTGAAATAGAAACATTAACATTTAGTTTAAGCACATAATATAAATATACAAGAAATTACAGAATACTCTGTGAATTGCTGGTCACATGTTCATATTGAAGAACAATTTCCTAGTCACACAACAACATGGCCGAAAAATGAACTTCTACAAATCTGTCACTGTTCAGTTGAGGTTCTGCAAATATTTGCGATGAGGGCACATTTTTCAAGCCACATGTCAGACTCATGAGTCACATCTTTATAGATTTTCCCCATACAGAGGAACGCCTGTGTGTTTTCAGACTGGTCTGTTCTTCACACTTACAGGCACATGACATATGTTCTTCCCATCACATGTATTCAGTTACATTCTACATATATTTATTTGTGTCTGTGCGTTACGAGGAGATTCAGTCTTCAACCTTTACCCTTCAAGTTCTTCCATAACTTAGCATGCAGTATCATCACAAAATATTGATTTCACAACAGATATAGAAACACATATCGGTAACGTGATTTAGTTATATGTACAGTATCAAGTATCTATTTAAAGGTGACAAATGCATCACTTTTCCCGGGTTTGTAAAGATCCAGTGGACAATCCTCTTCATAATTGAATTTCTAAAGGATTATAGATATTTATAATCCTCAGACTAAAAATAAGGTGCCTGTTGGTGTCAGGGTTGGAGCAAACTCACCCCGCAGCGATTGGCACAACAACCCTGCTTTCCAGTCAAGTGAATGTGAAACGCTGGAATCAGCACCTGGAGGAGAGACCATTCTTTTAGAGTTGCATCACTTTCCAATTTCAGTTTGGATTGACTTCAACACACAAATATATGTAATGTTTCAAGGTCACTCTGTTGCACTGATTCCCATTTAGTGTGTAATACTCTACCTTACTAGTATAATCCCTCTTTGGCTCATAAAGATAGGCGTTGCCCATGAAACATCAGTGTTTTTTGGTTTCTTATAAAACAAGGCTAAAATCTGTTTGTACATTCCTTTCCCAAATCAAATTAAGACTTGGGATATTCTTACAAAGGCGGCTTATTCGTAGAAACATGTGACTGACAAGCCCCAAACTAAACTTAGAATTGTAACCAAGCAATATATTATTGTGCGATGCATATTTGTATGTAGTTCAGCATTACATTGCTTACAATTAAATAAATTCAGACTTACCAGAATCCCCCCTCCAATCAATCCTCCCATGTATTTGACCTCTTCGGTGATTTGTTTATTCTGTGCATACTTGACATCCCAACCAGGAAAAAACAACAAAATATTGCATATTATGGAGATGACCGCCAGCGGGTACAGACTTGTCCCGACGCAAAGCGCGCATTTTCCCGTACACATGCTGCAAGGTGAGTGTTAATCCTGAAGTCAAAAAGCAGCTGTAATTTCTACACTATTTAATAGAAAAAGCTCCAAGATAAAATGAGCTTAAGAAAAAGTTTGGTTATGGTCTCAGAGTCGCTCTCACACACCCTACCACTGTCTGCCAGAGTGCAGAGGTTTTTATAAACACTGCTAGTCATTTATTATTGAGTTAAGATAAGTCCAGCCCACATAATCCAGTTCATGTAACCACACCTTGTCCGAATAATCAGTATCTTAATCACTATCAACTATAAAACTATATTGTTTTATTTACTCTTGTTTCTTAGGTGCTTGCGATGTACAGTGTTAACCTTTTAACAGTTGGTAAATCTCTGGATTTCTCAAAGGGCTCTTTTTAATTAAAAAAAAATGGACTTCATCATCAAGCATTAAAAACTTCTGCATCTTTTAACCCCTATATTCAAATTTATGTTTATGTATATTTATTTTTTTGATAATATCTGTAAACATAACTCTGTTTGTCATAACACTTAATAAAGTACTTTTTCTAACTATTTAGTCAGCCTTAGTCAGAGCTGATAAAGACAACGAGAAACTGTTGAAAAGGGTGTGTGGGATGTGTGTTGCATTCACTTCAGTGTTTGTACAGGGTGCTATAAAGCAAATGCACCGTGGGACTTTGGACTGTCTCTGTAGTGAGAGCAAAACATCACAGCGGTGACACTGTAAAGCAAATAGCATTATCTAAGAAAAACGGTGTGCTATTTCCTTTGTCAGTATAAAAGAAGAATTATTAAACAACAGTTGCCTATTTATTTACCACTGATTCTACCTGCATTTCTTTTTTCATTTAAGAAGGTTCCCACGTTATACTATTTCCATTAAAGGAGTTAAACAAATTTGCAGTGACTGATAATAAACAGATTTTGTTTGCCATGGAGTATGAGATGATAGTTTTTGATGTTGAGCAGAGTTTATGTTTGAGAAGAGGTGCAGTCATGGTTTATGGAAACACTGCAAGAACTCATCTCCTTTAAAGGCTTTTCCTGTCTGCCTAACCCCCTAATCCTAGTGCACTAAAACATTCCTACTGACACACCCTATCAGCTACAAAATCACGTGTTTGCCGAATGAAATGCTTCCATCGGGGACCCAAACACAATTCACACAAATCAGATTAGCCTGATGTCACGTCATCCTAATGATGTTTCCTCTCAAACTTTGTGTTACTGGCAGTTCAGAAAGGAAAACAATTCTAAAAGTGTACTTATGCAAAAAAAATGCAAAAGTGTATCTTTTGTGTAGTAAGTACTCTTATATTTCTTCTCTCTTTTAATCAACATAGGGTTACTTCTCTTTGCTTCATCATTGTCAGTGTTTGAGCTGGATTTAACTTTTGAAATGTTCTTCCTGTGGTTGTGAAAAAGTCCTGTGGTTTTTTTTTTTACTTTAATTATGTTCAAATTCTGTCTTTCCAGTGACAATATGCATACACCCGGAAATATATGTATATCATAGTATTATAAAAGGTTCATATGATCATATCAACACAAGCCAAATATGCAGATTTTAGAAACATGTGAAATCCACAGATGATGTATATTTACTGATGAATTCAAACAAACTGACATATGAGTTTAATATTAGATAAGATAGTGCCTCACAGAGTGTATTATTTTTGGGTAATGTTATTTACTTGTAATTATAGCACATGAAAAACTGGAAATGATGTGAAGGAGCCATAGAAGGGTAGCATAATGACTTCTTACCATGTGCCAAGAAGTATAAAATGTATAAAATACAGCTGATATACTCTTTTTAAAAAGTAGGATTATTTTAAATGCATATTTTTTAATTATTTTATATCGTCTTTGAAATGCATCTCATCAGTTTAGTACCCTCAGATTGAATGAATGACACCAGAAGAACAGAATGAAATTGTATATAGCCTAATACAAACACTGGAACAGCAACTATACATTCTTTGTCCAGTATATGTCATACTAGGCTACTTTGTTATTCTTTATAAAATGCAATTTTATTAATTCCACGCTATTATTCATGTTATTTTTAGTTATTTTAGTCAGTCAGGAAGTGCATGTGTTTTCCGATTTAGATATAAGGCCTTTTCTCAAACGAAAGGATGTGTGTACATCTTCCTCGAGTGCTGTCTGAGCCTCCAGCGCCCTCTGTAGACAAACATTTGTTTGTCACCCCCCCCACCCCCCCAAACATTTGCGTAGCTTGTTGTAAATGCAAAACTTGTCATTTGTGAAAACCGAAAAGTATTTCAAATCATTTACCTTTATTAAACCACCTGCAGGACAACGGGGCTCTCATTTCGGGAGCAGCTAAAAACACCGTAACATAAACCAGAGACGCCCCTCTGAAACTCTGAAATCATTGGTGAGGCTTGCTTTGCTGTCAATCTAGAGACAGTTTGGCCGGAATTTACAAAGTGAGGCATGTTTTGACAGGTCATCAACTTAAAGTTCAGAAACGTTAGACGTAGAGGAAAAAAAGACGACCAGTCTCGCATTTAATTTAGGATGGTTAGTTAGTTTAACTCAGTAAATGGTTATTTATTGCTTAAGGTTTGCGTAGGTACACGATAGCACGAGCAGTGACAGGAATACATCAACTATGGACTCGTCTGATGAAGGGAGGATGCCTCGTTTGAAAGAGTTTTTGCTAACTTTCTTCATGCCGGAAAAATGTTATGACCATTTTTTTCTTTACTTCAACTTTATGCACGGTGAGAGACCGCTTTATCTTAAATAAACATATGCAGATATACAAATATACTATACCCTTAAATATATACAAATTCTAATATACCCTTGTTTATGAAAAGATGGCCTCCAAAACAGTTTAATTTACAGCGGTTAATACATTTAACATTAATTTAACACATTGAATTTACAGGTGACTGGATGTAATGATAGTCTATATATATAGCTGACAGTTATTGTGCTTGTAGAATTTTTCTTTACTGTTTTTCTCTGTATTGGTCTCTAGTTCCCTGTCTGAAGATTGTCTTGAGTAAGACTATGGGAATATTGATTTTGGTGGGAATTGTTATTGGTAAGTAGTCTATTTTACATCATATTTCAACTTTTAATGTATATTTTCTGAGCTTTATATCCTAGTGTTTTATATCTGCTTCTTTCCACAGCTCCACTCCCTCAGATCTGGAACGTTCTTTGGTCTGGAAGTTCTAATGGACTGTGTATGACCTCCATTTTTCTGGAGCTGTTGGCCATATCTACTCATGCAGCTTTCTGCTACACTCAAAAATTTCCAATTGGGTAAAACAGCACTCGCATTAATTCAAATATATGTATATTGTGTAAAGGAATGTGTGAATATCATGACATATCGTGTGTGTGTGTGTGTGTGTGTGCAGTGCCTGGGGGGAAAGTTTGCTTGCATTGATCATGATTGCTGTCCTGGCTTTGCTTGTCCAGCACTACCAAGGGAAATTCATAAAAGGTTGGAAAACGTTTACACTGTATGAAACATGTATTTGTAATGTATATGTTCCTATTTGAATGTTTGTTTGGGATTTTTCATGCAGGTGTATGTTTTCTTGCTTTATACTGTGGCTTTATGTTCCTCCTGGCCTCACCTTTGACCCCTGTGTCAGTGGTTTGGACCCTGCATGAGTGGAATGTGCTGCTGGTTATTGCTGGCAGGGTGAGCGAGCTCTTTGTACCCCCCAAAAAAATTTGTTTAGAGAATGTACATTGTCTTTACAGAAACAAACACACAAAAATATTGTGTATTCTATGTTTTGTGTTTAGTTTTTCCAGGCAAGAAGTAACTTCATCTTGGGACACACAGGACAGTTGTCTGCGCTCTCTGTTTTTCTGGTCTTTCTTGGTTCCCTGGGACTCATCTTCAGTTCCCTGCAGGTACACAAACATATATATTTTTTAAATATACAGCTAATTATAAATACTTTAACATAACCCTAACACCTACAGAAAACATTCAGCATTTTCACAGTTAAAAAAGTGTTTACCTCATAAATATGTTCTTTTTACAAATAAGGATATTCAGTAGGTTGTGGAATATTTTATTAGATTTAGATCAATTCTGGACAGACATTTGTCCCTAGTAAGTATTGTAGGTAGTATGTTGCTGCATGTGTTAATCAAATGTCAACAAAAAAGAGTTTATTTGCAGAAGCAGAAAATTTAAAACGTTTATAAATAATGTTTTTTTATTTTGTTTTGTTTTTATTATAATTGTTTTAAGATTTTCTTTCAACTGCAACTGAAGTTTGATTAAGATTTATTGGAATGTACAATGAAAAAGCATGATTTTTGAGAATTGATAAAAAAGGAGTCATCTGTTTTGTAAATGAACCCTACAAATGGTCACTTTATATGTTGGATTTAACATATAGTCCGAAAATTGTGCAAAACATGCATCTATATCAATTTATTTTTTTTTGGCCCTTGTCATTTTTTATTAAAATATATGTCTTCTAGACAAATGACTGATCTTCCCCTGTGACATCTATCCTGGACTTTTCCAATCATTCAATGGATACATTTCTGTATTCTGTATTTTCTGTAATATGTTTCAGTTGGATGTACATTACAGCAAGGAATAATAGATCTGTTGCTACTTATACTTAATTTAGTGACAGGTTCTTTTGTGACAACTTACCCCACTGTATTACAAGATGCTCTGGTATTGGGGTATGTTGTCACAAAAGGTCAGCATTTATAAACTGTGATTTTTTTTTTTAACAAAAACAATGGAAATGGTTATTTGTTTTACTATTTTCCATTACATTTTACATTTCACTTTTCTCTTTTTATATACACAAGTCTCTCTCTTTCTGAAGGACACAGGCCTTTCTCTCTCGACTCATTTGCATGCGGTGGCCAGCTGTTGCAGTGTGGTGATACTAGCACAGGTCCTGATCTACTGGAGTAAAAGCACGATAAACAGCGAAAAAGAAAGGCAAATGCAGAAAGAGAAGACTGAATGAAAGAGGTCAAATAACTCTGCTTGAAGGACTATTGATTTTCATTCAGTCTGAGCGTCAGTAAGTGTGATTTTTAACCTAATCTAAATTGAATAAACAAGTGTGAATATTTGGCTAGAATGTGGAAAGTAATCCAACTATTTTATTTGCTTGGGTACAAATAGGATGTATTTATCATTTTGTTTTAAATATGTTCAAATGGAAATCACAAGCTTAATTCACACTTTAGCCTCTGTGTGGCAGTAGTTATTTATCTAGTTGGTGGTTATTGCAATAAAGCACCAGTAGGTGGCAGAAGAGTAGTCTTTATCTTATTGTGCATTACCAAGTTTGTACTGTGTATGCAGGCTCTACTACATCACTGTTAATACAAGTTGTTCACTATTTTTCTATCTTTCTCTCTGTGGCCTGGTCAGATATATTTCGACTCGCTTGAACTTACACCTCTGCACTGGAACAGAGGTTGTCAGTGATTAAATGTAGTCCTTAATTGTGGTTTCTTTCTTTCTAAACATTAAAATATATTTCCAGATGTCATTTTCTGTATTAAAATATGTTTCTGATCTATTAAAGCATGTTGCTGTTTCCTTTTGCACCCTTTATTACTCACGCTGAGTGAAAGTGTCTTGGGGATTAGTAGAAAAGTCAACAAGTAGTTTAAAGGCATTGAAATGACAGGCAGTGTTTCTTAGGCGCTGTGTTGACGCTGTGGTGTGGTTTGTTTGTTGGGTCTGGTTGTGTAGTCTTGGCGCTGTCTGCTTTGTGGGAGGTCTTCTCTGCAGGGCCGTGTGTGTTTCCGGAGCAGTGAAAACTCGCTGAAACATGAGTCATAAAGCGTGTGTGCATGCGTGTGGTTCGCTCCTTATCTACCTGTCTGACAAATTTCAATCTAGCATCATCGTGATCTAATCTGCATGTCTGTGTGGAAACACCACACTGTGCGTGTGTTTGTTCGCCCTGCCCTCGAGGGGCTGAAAGAATCGTGTGTGTGAGGACTAGAAAGAACAAAGTGATTTACTATTTATATATTCCATACTTACGACTTGTACAGATTTTGAACCGTGTGTCTGTATTATCGGAGAACTTTGATGTGTGTTGTTGGATTGTGTGTGATAAGCGGCCCATTGATGCAGTTCTTCTGTATACCTGAAGAATGTGTTTGGTGAGTATTTCTATCTGTGTGGGCCGCACAGATCCGACTATAGATAGGCGTTCACGGTGGTTTGAAATTTGGACAAACATGAACAAATAAAAATTCTGAATGAATGCAGATGAAGTAGACCTCATATAGATGGGGGTGTCAACAGGAGCTTTTATCTGCCAGGGATTGATTGTTGTTATTATTTTATTTTTTGTATAATAAGTAGATTTCCTCTCTTTTCTGTGTGAACGTGAAGTTGGAAAACTGGATTCATTTCAGCAGCGTTTCATGTGCTTTTCAATACGTTTTTTTGCTTTAACTTTCCAGACCCAGACTTTCTGTACATTAATTAATACATCTATTATGAGCAAAACACATACATGAAAAAAATTATTGATTAATGCACCTAATTTTTTAGGTTATGGTTGGAGACAAACATCGTAAAGTACGCAAAGAAAATCTGAAATGGGATGTGTGTGTGTGTGTGTGTATTTTTAATGCTGTCTAACGAATCACATTCAAAGAAAAGCTTTTGTTTTCATAATTATATATGTGTGTAACGAAGGAGACGGAGGCGTGCGGATTCATCTGCAGCATTTATTTAACACTCGTGGTCAGGCAGACAGGAATATAGAAGGCAAAAAAGTGATTTGAACAAAACCGGGCAGAAGTCGGGGCAGGCAACAAACAATCAATCAGAGTCCCAGCAATCAGAGTCACAAAGGCAGGCGGTGGAGATACAGGCAGAAAAAACAGTCCAGGGTCATACACAGACAACACATGCTTGGAATTGTTAGCCATGGCAAAAGCACAACTTGGCACTGAATGCAAGGCTGACAGCTGTATTTAAATGGGGAGGACTGATGGGAAACACCTGTGCAGGTAATGAGTTCCAGGTACTGGGTGTTATGGGAAGTGAAGTCCGTGAAGGTGGTCCTGTTTTGGCTGGAGTGCCCTCTGGAGGAGCTTGCGCTCGTGACAATGTATGTACCTTGTATATTCATTATGTGTATATATAAAGACACGCATGTTTAAAACATATTAACATGTATATGTGATGAAAATTAACATATTAATATGAATGTGATTAAAATATTTATGACAGAATTCCTGTTATGTA
Organism: Enteromius afrohamiltoni; assembly: GCA_034779775.1. Classification (NCBI taxonomy): domain Eukaryota; kingdom Metazoa; phylum Chordata; class Actinopteri; order Cypriniformes; family Cyprinidae; genus Enteromius; species Enteromius afrohamiltoni. The sequence goes on from JAUYWG010000038.1 coordinate 4,186,122, forward strand.
TGAAGATACACACAAAACCTTGTCAGCAGTCAATTTGAATGAACTACTGAGTGTCTAAAAATGGTTTAAAAGTTCAGTTTCTTCAGTCACATGACCCAAAGTGCTCCGTGGCGAAGAAACAGCCATGCAGCTATTTTGAGTAAAGTGGAAAAACACTATCTCAGAAATCAGCATTGCTATGTGTCTGTGTTTCTCTCTTTCTCTCTCTTCATCATCCATGCAAGACCAGCTGCAGCGGATCAATACTTCAATCTGAGTGTTGTAATCCTTCTGCTGTTCAGTGCAGCATGTCAAAACCAACACTCTCCTTCTCCTCTGTTTCTCCTGTGAGCTTACCTAAAATAGATTAAAAACTAAATGACGTACTGTTTGCATGTTCAAACTAAGTGTGTGTGCGAGAGAGAGAGAGAGCGAGATGGAGAAAGAGATAGAAAAAGAAAAGGTGTGGGAACGCCATCGCCCATCATGCCTGCAACAGTTCTTGAATTTTTGTCCGTCTGGAGTTCAGAGGAAGCATAAAAATGTCATTATACATTTGAGTAATAAAAGTGAAATCCAGGTCATTAAGCAACTTTAGTCTTTATCTGCTGCCAATGGGGTTTGTATATATTTTTTACATATTTTATAACAGATAAATATATTTAATATATAAACATGGCATATTTTTATAAGTGTATATATATATATATATATATATATATATATATATGTGTGTGTGTGTGTGTGTGTATTTATTTATATAGATAATTAAATATACACAGTACACACACATATTATGTAAACCAAAACTTTTATTTTGAATGCAGCACAAAACAGCACAAAAATATAGTGAAATTTTACATGTTCTGTGCAAGAACTGATGGTCTTTTAAAGACGTTATATGATTAGATGCAAATAAGATGGTTATTCTAATAACTAAAGATGTTAAAGTTTTACACTTTGTCTGAAGTGAAAAAAAACCCCAACTAAGATCAATGTTTTGGATTTAGGCATTACGACAGTATAATCTACTGTACACACAATAGAAACAAATGAACAAATAGAAATACATTTTGAAATTTGGGTAACAACTACATTTAATTGTGTTATTAATTTTATTGCTATTTTAATGATTACGTGAGCGTTAGATGGTGGCAAAGGTCATCTAAATAGTAAAAGTCAGTATAATAAGCTTTAACAATTAAATAGAGTATATTAATTGATGATGTAGTAGATTGATGATGAAGTATGTAATATCTAACAATATCTGGTATTGTCCCATATTGTGCATTTCAAATGATAATATCTGCAGACAAACAGAAGAAACATTGTTATATGTGTGATATATTTTATTTATTTTTGATCTATTTTAAAATATTTTTGTATGTGTTTTTTTTTTTTTAGGTCTACAAATTCAAGTTGAACTGATAGATCAGTGATTGACGCTTGAGCAAAGCTGAATGTTTCTGTCATGTTTCTGGTGACTCACCTTAATCTGTGTGCTGGACTGGGATGTAAAATCGGCCTTGGCATTTTTTGGTCCGGTGGCCCACCACCACATATAGGCCTACTCTATATAGATAAAGATATAAAACTGCATGCTATTTTTTATATAGTACTGTCCTGAATAAGCTGTCTCACATAACAGATGTTTACATATATTCCACAAGAAAAAATAATAACTTGACCCAATTCATAAGTTTACATACCCTTACTGTGTGTGGTTTGCTGGATCATCCACAACTGTCTTTCTGTTTAGTGATAGTTGTTCATGGGTCCCTCGTTGATCCTGAGCGCTTCAGCTGCCTGCTGTTCTTAACAAAACTCCTCCAGCTCCATTTCTCTTATTAAGTGCTGTTCCAAATGAAAAAATTTGGGAAAAAAAGGAAATTTTGCCCATCATCATGCTGTTCAAAAGTTACACCCCTAGCTCTCAATGTGTTGTGTTGTCTCTTGACCATCAGTAAATGCTTTCACCTTATAAAATAGTTATAGATTGCCACAAAAGGATTGATCTCAGAATGATACAGTCACTGTTGAAAAGGCTTCAGATTTTCAGCTTATATTAACATATATATGAATATGAAATAGTTGCGTACTACCGCATAAACGCGTGTCTATCGTGCGCTGCGTATTTTCATGTGTGTTTTTGGCAGTGTTGGGCACATTACTTTAAAAAAGTAATTAGTTATAGTTACTAGTTACTTATCCCAAATAGTAACTGAGTTACAGCCTTATAAAAGTAACTAATTACCAGGGAAAGTAACTATTGCCTTACTAAAAAAATCAAATGGCAAACGTGGACGCTCCCAATATTAAATGTTAAATTAATTAAACTAACTGGTGGCGGTGATTGTTTATCATTTAATGTTTCTATAAAATTATAAGATAACAAGAAGATAACTACGAATTCTTCTAATGATAACTAAATAAAACGCACTAAGTATTAATGAGCTGCAGGGAATTCATGAATATTAATTACGTAGTGTGCGTTCGCTCGAATTGATTTGCTGAAATCAAAACAGGGACAATATTAGGGGAGCGCCAGCCAATAAGATTATAGCGCATTAGTCCCGCCCACTACCAGAGAAACCGACAGTTCTTAAACGTTGAGGAACCGTTATTTTGACAGGAGAACACAACAAAGAAAAACATTTACATGTAGTTTGTTATGAAAGACTCTTGCTCTTCATCTTTCTAAAGAACCAGTGCGTCTTCACAGAGTTTATGGTACGTCAAATACAGCTACACTGCACATCCATTGAGATGGACTGAAAAATGCTAATAAAATTTTAATAAATTATAGTAACGCCACATTGTATTGTCAGTAACGGTAACGGCGTTGTAACGGGGGAAACAGTAACGTTAATTCGTTTTATTACTCGTTACTGAAAAAATAACGCAGTTAGTAACGTTAACGCCGTTATTCCCATCACAAGTTTTCAGTAACCTACTTACTTATTTCGTTAACGTTAACTAGAAATAAGCTACGTGTTATCTTTACGTGTTAACCCGTCAGTTTTGTGCTCTGAGGAGATGTATCGCACGTCAGCCCAGCGGGAAAATGCCCGGTCTCCGCCAGATGGCCAGTCCGCCCCTGTCCGCGTGACGTTAGTAAAGGCGATTGTGACTTTGTGATTCTGCTTACTAGTTGAGGTTTTTTGTCACTCATCGGTTCATTTTTGTTGCTCAAGCCTTTGGTGGCGAATGTTTGCTATATCTCTCTCCCACGAAATAACCGCCACACCTTTAATCTGACATATGCTCAGACAAAGCTGCACTCCTCCTCTGTTTTTTTGTTTTTGTTGAACGTGTAAGTCAAGCATAATAAAGTTCTAGGTGGCATTCAAGCAGACAGCAGTGGTTAAGTATGCGGTTGGTCCTGCTCTCTGTTGTAGCTCTGAACTGGAGCATAGCAACTGTGTCCCGTCGAGTCAGAAACAACATAGAGCCAAACCTATACCCCTGTTGGTAAATATGTTTAACTTTATCTGGTCACATTATTATGCTGTTACAGTACTTCACATAGTAAAGTAAAATCATGTAAATATTGTGCAAGAAAATCTAATCTAAAATAAATAAATAAAATCTAAAACAATGCATTACTAGCAAAAAAAATAAATAATGCAACTAGTTTCCAAGAAAAAAATTCTCGTTTTCATAGTTTGAGTTGATGTACTAAAACAGTATCTAAAATCACCAAAATAAAAAGATCGAGACTTATGCAATAAAATAAATAAAGAAAAAAAAACTTCAACAAAACTTTAATTAATAGGAGAAAATCCTATTATTCGTCCGTAAAATGTTTTTATTAAGGCTGCGGCACAATATTTGAGGTACAACTAAAAACTTTACATGATATAAAAACTAATATAAAATCAATTCAGAAACTTTAAAGGCATGTTTTTCTATTATCGTGTTTGTATTGTGTGAGAGAGAAACCACTGTATTGTCTAGTCTGACTAAACATTGTGTTACTGTAGTCATGGTTCATGAGAAATTATATATCAGTTTGTGAACTTATTTGATATCATTTTCACATTCCTCAAAGTGTCTGCGTGAGTCAACGGGCATTTAAATGTTGTTGAGCTGAAATTGCAGAGTCTGTTTCGTCCCCTTCCCCTCTCCTCTCTCTCTCTCTGTCGGGTGTGGGGTTGAGTTTTGGGGTTAGTTTGGGGGATTGCTGTTGCTTTGGGAACAACCTGTAGAAGCCTCTGTTTGTTGCTAGGAGATTTTATGCTTTCAGCAAGAAAATCTGTCTCCCCCTTCAACTGAACCCCCACACATGGACACAGCGCACACACAAACACACACACAAAGCTCACTCAGTATTGGAGTTTGCCAGCTGATTAATTCTGAAAATAAGATGTTAATAGCAAAACAAATCTTTAATAAGTGGATGATGCTTTTCATGGCTTCACGTATCTCTCACTCTTCTCCTACACACTTGACATGCAAGTACTGGATCTGCATAATATGGCACAAATAAAAGGCGACATTAAATATAAACAAAGGGAAGCATTAAAGTGTTATTAAAAGGATTTAAACACTCTCTTTGCACCTAAGTTTCTGATTTGTTGTGAAACATATGTAACATACATATAAGTGTACAAATATCATGAATTTACCACCTGTTTTCTTTTAGTTACTTCACTGCCTGAACAAAATGTGAGAAGGTCAAAATATCTGGCACTATTTTTTGACAGGTTGTTTTTCTTTGTCACATGACAACTAAATGGTTTCCTATACTTTGAACAAGCCACACTGACCTTGGTTAAAGTTTTTGAAAATTGTTGAAAATTTCATTAAAACTTTTATTTTTCTATTATTATTATTATTATGTCAGAGTCTTTAAGTACAGAAAATATCAATGCAATGTTCATGCACCTGACAAAATAAACTATATATATATATATATATATATATATGTATATGTATGCTATATATACACATATAACTCATTATAAGTTAAAATTAGGAAGGATTTGTAGCAAGTCATCGCCACTCTTTTCAAAAGACATTCTGCTTTTAGACAGTGTTATTGACTTCCTTCTCTGTACACAGCTTCCTGCCACAGCATTTAAGAGTCCGGCGGACTATATTTGTCGTCATATGCGTGTTTATAGTGTTTATAACTCCCATCCCCCTTTCAAAACTCTTCCTTGGCATCCCCCCCAGTCCTCCCCTCCCCTCCACCCCCGATTAGCCGGTCCTGACTGCACCATTACCATGAGAATAGCGGGGAGCAGCGAGCGGGTTAAGCTCGGGACTGCTGAGAGAGGGGAGACGAGGCACTCAATGCAACGCTAATTTTCTGCCCGGTAGGAGAGCGAGAGAAAGGAGAACAAAGGCGAGCATAAGAGGCGCTGAGAACCGCGCGCTTTTACTGCGCGCACCTGCGTGCTCAAAAGCGCAGGACAATGAGCCTCGAAACGGCCAATTACGGCCTGGACAGCCACTCGCTTTCTCTCCTGGAAAAAGCGGGCAAAGTATGAAAAAAAAACGAGAGAAAGGGAGGGATATTCTTCCGACCTCTGTGTTTTGATCCTCCTAACTTTTATCAGTTTTAATCGATGTCCACTTTCTTCTCGGGGTCAGGTGACGGAGGTCAGATGTCCCATCAGCACTCGCCAAAACCAAGAAACTGTCCCTCCCAAATCAGAGTCCCATGCACTCATTGTTCGCTCTGCCTGCTTAATTTGGTGCGTTTTAGCTAATTATAATGTTAGTCATATCGACTTAAATGCGTTAATGTCAAGACCATAAGCCCGCTATCGTATTAACGACGAATTAAAAGAGTCTGGTCGCTTTTTAAACGGGCTGGCTTGTGAAGCGGATCCATATGAGTTTTGATTAATCATTGCAAAGAGCTTGTTTCGGCAATTTCGCAATAAAAGCCTGTGTGTTTGGGCTGGGATGCCTTGCACTTATCACATTATCGTCTAATACGTCAAAGTGTGCAGGTTGTGGCGCCGGAGAAACGCAACACCTCTCATGCTCTCATTAAACAAACGTCGGGCTTACTAACTTTCCAGCATTTGATATTAATGTAAAACGTGTTTGGATGTAACTGAATGTGTAAAATCTGTGCAAGAGTAAAAGAACAGATGGAGTTAAAATGCTGTCCATAAGTAGGCATTAAGGGGCCCATTGCAACAAACTTGTAGATCATTTCGAGGAGAGCTATTACTAAGGGATACCATTCCTTGACATAAAATCTTGTTTACTTGCATTGATTATTTATCTATTTATTTTATCCATTAAAGCATTGTGAAATTCACAATTACCGACCGGCACGACACTTTATTTCAGTTGTAAAATTGAATTGTTTTCATATATGAACAAAGAAAGACCAGTGTACAAAAATAATAAAATACTTTATTACATGTTTTTGTTTTTTTTCTATCAAGGTTGTCAAGTCACATACAAGTTTATTAACCCTTACTATAAGGGCTTAAAAGTAAAAAAAGAAACATTTCACAATACATTCTCAGTCAAACAGTCTTTTAACAAGCTCATAAAGTTTTCGTTTTTAATGAACATTATTCAAAACGTTTTGACTCTCCCTTTTTTTCCACACAAAAACACTTCTATTCACAACATTCTATTTCTCAAAGGAGTTGAGAATCAAGTTCTTTTTTTTTAATAGAAAATACAGTCAAATCCCTCTAAGCGGAATCTCTATTTCATTTTCACTTTTTAATGCGACAAAAATCTGTTGAAGCTCAGGGCATATATCTACACTAACAAAAATGTCTAAACCGTTGTGCATTTCATATTTTTGCATTACCTAAAACAGTGAAGAGCAGCACAATGTTACAAAGTCTTATGGTATGAAAGCTTAAAAATAAAACTCGGGAGATTCATTTTGAGGTGTTTCGAACATCAGGACAAGCAGCGACTGAGGGAATGTATTCTCTATTCCCTTCTTTCCCTATTTAGCATTTACAGCCATGCCTTTAAAGTCAGTAGTCTGTGAGAAATTAAACTAGCTGGTTGACTATGCAAATAATAAGCAGTAATCAACCATTTGTCTAGTCGATTACAGAAATATATAAAGGTGCCGTGTTACTACAATGAGCGATTCCAACAACAGTGCACCAGGCCCCACTGACATTACCAAACGTTATGCAGAAAACAAAGACATGGACCTCAAAGGAAAAAAAATGTGACAGAAAGGGGTAATCTGAGGCACTTCAACAAGGCCAGAAGTCCAGCTGCCTTGGGATTCCATTTTGGCCATGTGTCCACACACTCTTGTCCTTTTTTACATAGCAAGTTAATGTTCACACATCTACAACCGACATTGGTGGCCCTCCAGACCCGAAACAGGAAGATGTAATAGTTTCCTGATCAGATGTGAGTGAGAGGTGCTGTACCAGTGAGGTAATGCTGTTGGATGTTGGAATAGCCCCTCTGTGCTCCACTGTCTGTGGTGTCTCCACCAGGGATGTACATGCTAATCATGTCCCTCAGGTCTCCTTGTAAAGGACCCCGCTGGTGGCTGTGGGCTCCGGTGGGAGAGTGAGACACCTGGTCCGGTTTCACCATGGACATGACCGAGCTGGGCTGCTGGGGAGTGCTGCTGTAGGACATGGGGCTGGAGAGAACAAAAGAAAACTTTTAAAGACACTGCTGACATAAAGCGTGCATTTCTTTTAGTGCACATGCAAATGTCAGACTTTAAGAGGAATTCTAAACTTACTTGTAGGAGTTGGCACCATTCATGTAGGTCTGCGCGGTGGCCATGGCGGATGGATACTGGAGGGCAGAAAGATCGTAGCGGTGCAGCTGCTGACTGTAGCCCAGAGCATCCGTCTGCATGCCAGTGTAGCCACCTGTGTGTCCCCAGCCATAGCTGTCCATCCGCGGGCTTCCGCCCGACCCCTGCGCCGCGGCCGCCGCCAGTAAGTTGCCGGCTGATAGGGGATACTTAGCGGCCGGGTTGTCCTTCTTCAGCACGGGTTTCGTCTTGCGTCGGGGTTTGTATTTGTAATCTGGGTATTCCTTCATGTGCAGCGCGCGGAGCCGCTTGGCCTCGTCAATAAACGGGCGTTTCTCCGCGTCCGTCAGCAGCTTCCACTCGGCGCCCAGGCGCTTGCTGATCTCTGAGTTGTGCATTTTGGGGTTCTCCTGTGCCATTTTGCGCCTCTGGCCCCGAGACCAGACCATGAACGCGTTCATGGGCCTCTTAACCTTGTCCATAGGATCGCTACTCTGTTGGTTGTTGACAGCCGGTTTGGCGGCTCCGTGCGTCACTCCACCGCTCAGCTGGGTCATTCCCTGCGCGCTCTGGTGCGTCGGTGGCGCGGCGGATTTCATGTCGTGTTCCAGCATGCTGTACATGGCTGACCACAGAGGTTAGTGGTGATACTGAAGTATCACCGTAAACTACTTACTAACTTAAAATCAAATCCACTGACTCTCAGTGTCCGCGAAGGTGAATGTTTACGCGCTGCGCTCTGGACACATAAGTCCAAAAGACGAGAGCGAGCTGATTGTAACTACAGCCAAAGTGTTTGTAAACGCCTAAAGACTATCAACAAGTTCTGAAGTGACGTTAGTTCGCCTTAAAAGCGAAACAGGTCCGAGCTGAACTCTCTGTGCGTCCTGCCAGCGACTCTTTCAGTGCTTGAGTGATAATAGAATTTCATCACTGTCCGCCTCCAGCTGCTTTCTTTCTCTCCGCATTAGCATCACTAAAGAAGGGGTGCGGTGAATGTGGAGAGGCCAAGAGCAGGAGGAGGATTCAGTTTTGGGGAGAGGAGTTTCTGTCTTCACCTGCAACTCTTTAAACGGATTTTACAATGTTTTACAGTGGCCATAGTTCATTCTCAAAAAATCAAGTGCATATTGGTTTCTAAGTTGGTCTTTTGAAAATACACATTTAAGTGTACTTTATCAACAGCTGCAATGAACACCACAGTGTGTTACATTTCAGTGTGGCTCTCTGTTTTTTAATTTCTGACTAACACAAAACCATCTATTTATATTAAGACATATGTAAACTGGTGAAAAACAGCCTTTGGTTTATTGCACAAATTTGATTTTCTATACTTGTAGCAGGTGACAGAGAAAGTTTTGTTGTTATATAAGATAAACTTCTTAAAATGTTGTGTTAAGCCATATAAAGATGCATTTAATTAGCTTAATAATTAGTAATGTATGTTGGATTATAGCTTTAAAATAGCATTGACTGTTTTGTAGTTGATTTAACCATTACTAGCTTTGTGTTTAAGGTCATGACACTACAGTGTGTTTTTTTATTAACATTTATTTAAGATTGTATTCCCTACTGACCAATCCCACAAAATACAACAAAAAAGTGATTACAAACATGCTGAAGACATTTGCTTCTATTTAAGGAATTCACAATGATAATGAACAGATGATGTTGTTATTATGACAAAGTTTTTTATTTGTGGATTCCTACATTTTAGTAAGTTAAGGTCGTAACAGAGTTAATACATAAAGTAAAACATACAGTAACATTGTAAAATATTACTACAATTAAAAAACACTTCTTCTTATATGTAATTTATTCCTGTGTTAGCATAGCTGAACTTTTAAGCACCGTTACTCCAGTTTTCAGTGTCACATGATCCTACTGAAATCATTCTAATATGCTAATTTCATGCTAATTTTGAAAAGAGGAAGAGAGATGTGCACATTTGCCAGCAACATGCAAAGAAATGTTGGAAATGCAGTGCTGGTGTCCTCGTGTCCTCAACAGATATTTTTGTTGATACATTAAGAAAACGTTTAGTGATTACTTTTTATAATAATACCCAGTTTAATTATAGAGCTTAGTTTTTATTGCAATTGTTTCCTGTCCCTTTAAAAACTTACAACTAAATAAAACCAGTCGATTTAGATGTTCTCAGATAAAGAACTTTTTTCAGGTTCCTGGTTTAAAACAACAAGAACCGAACAACACTTTTGATTTGTACAGTCGAAAACTTTATGGATATGTATTTTTTCTTTTTCCCCTTTTAGCTATCTTCCATGCTGCCGCTGAATGTCTTGTACCCCAGTGGGTCGTCTTCTCTAATGACCGCAGGTGTGAGTAGTTACTCCTTATCACCCAGCCATCCATACACATTAGTTTCTATAGGCATCACTTCACACTTCTATTGTGAGCCCTGCATCCCCAAACACAGCCACTACGACTGACCATCAGTAAGAAGTGTGACAATGAACCCCCCCCCTCTGAGTTTAGCTTGTACTAACACATCATCTGAACTTTCCTATAAGGCCTGCGGAAAAGCTGTTATAAAAATGACTTCATTAGGTCATTGTAATATAATGTACAAAAGTTGCTAGTTTACTATTAATCTGCAACACACTCTTAAAAATACGGTTCTTTATTGGCATCTCGAGTTCCACAAAACACGTTCACATCCATTCAAATGCAAAGATAAAGGGAAAACGGTTCTATAGATTATTAAAACGTTCTCTGGGAAACCGTAAACGGTTGTTCTAAATATATCCTATATAGTGTATATCCTATATAGTGAATATAGTGTAGCGTGTCACTGGACAAATTCATCTGATCCTTAGCATCCCGAGAATAGGATAAGGAGAACTTGCTGTAATTATTATCCTCTTTTTAGTTTGTTTCTCCCATCTAACCACAGACAACATGCATAATAATAGTTTGTTAAAACCCCCTTTCGAATTTGGCATTGTTTTTTCATCAGTTAACAAATTCCTCAAGTCCTCAGCACACCAAGAACAGGAGAATGAGTTTCCGTACCCTTTTCCGTACTCCTCTCTGTTTTAGTTTTTCCAGTCCAATCATTGACCAAAACACACACGAATTCTTAAATAAATAGTTCTTCATTGGCATCAATGGTTCCGTGGAGACGTTGCATTGATTGTTGTTTGTGGGGGAAAAAGTTAGTGTAGTGTAGTAAAGTACAGCTCTTTGGATTTTTTTAAATATGTACTTTACACTAAGAAAAACAATATTTGTGGAAAAAAAGATAATTTTTTTATGCTGATTCTGCTAATGAAGCCTAAACATAAACTATAAGTCTGAATCTCTACATGTTCAACTGTAGAAACAGTTTTAAGAATACTTAAGGAACACAATGGTGCAAAGCTAATTTGTAAAGTGTAAAACATTGATTTCAATCAGCAGCAGCCATGCATGGTCTCAGTGTCAGACGGTGGCTTGTAAAACCAGAATCTCCTATCGGATTAGTTAGTTGTCTCTGGATTTGTGACACGTTGACTGACTGAAACCTGTGGCCCATTTTACCACACCGAAATTCCACAGAAGAGCAACAAGTGGTATTACCTCGAATCTGAAAAAAAATCTCACGCTTGACACGTTGAGCTGCTGTTTTCTTCTGGCTCGCGGCCTGACGCTGCAAAAGCCCACTGTACGGCGTCAATATTGACTCGAGCCATTGTCGCAGGTCATTGTCACACACTTATTATACAATTAACCTTACTTTATGTGGAGACTGAATATGGAGTGTGCCGGAGCTATTGTCCATGAGTCATTCTCATGTATGGGATCAGTCTCATTATAAGCAAGAGCAGGAGAATAAAGAGAGGAAACACATTGATGTCTCCTGGTGTTGTGTCGACAATCAAATCAAAATTTAAGTGGGGGCCTCGCGAGAGAGCTGGAGAGTCCAGAGAAAGCCTGAAAGAAGCCAAACATCATACATGCGAGAGACGCAGAGATCCAGAATGACAGATTGGATGGTCGGAGATAAAAGAAAGAGGAAAAAATGAAGTAGGGAGGGGGGCTTCGAGCGAAAAGAAAGAGCGATGGACAGAGGGAGGGGAGGAGGACGGTGGTGGAAGAAAAGCATGAGAGACAGCGAGGAGGGGGAAAAAGGGGGACGAGAAGAAAGAAGAAAGTAAGAGGGAGAGAGAGCGGAGGAGCAGGGGGGGTTGGTTAGTTGCTGGAGAAAGTTCTTAAGCTTTTTCAATGACAAGCAGATTGAAAGCCCCTCTATTCAGCCGCTCTCCGGCTTCTGTTCTCATGTAAATGGAGTCTGCGGCCTTCCCTCCATCCATCACACTGCCCGGTAGTCCAGCCAGGCCTTTACGAGCCTCCCACTTGCAAAATCACCATGCCCCACAAACACTATGGCCACGAAAGGGGGGTGGGGAGGCGGCCAGGCCACCTACGCTGTGCGAGAAACGTTGGGGATGGTAAGGTGCCGTGGAATAGCGATGGGAATGAAGAGGAGACAGATCCGGTTAAAAGTTTACAGCTGATTTAAAAAGCAGCGCGATTCCTAATTCTAGCAAACTCTCTTCTTATGTGTCCGAAGCTATTTTTTTAGTTTAGCAACAAACACGTTGTCTACACACTACACAGTATGGTAAAATGCGAAACTAAAATATACAGACGTTATTAACGTTAACAAATTTTTGGATTGAATTTCCATTGAAGCTTATAATTCAGAACCAGATACTTTCTAAACTCTGGTCTTTCTGTCTACTGCGGCTTGCTAAAGGTTCAGATCTGATGTGGAGCCTCCCTCCAGTGTTGAAATACGGCATTACAGTGTCTTTTTAAAATAAACTTTTTTGTGTGTACTTGACTTAGCTGCAAAAAAATGAGAATTAAAGGTTCTTATGCAATAAAAGATAGTGGCAGATTCTGCTTGGAAATGTATTTACAAACATTTGTGTAGTTTAAGGAAAGTCCAATTCCTCAAATTCTTTTATTGTGTGCTGGATAGAATAATTTAGGGTTTTAAGGGTTGGTTAAAATATGACGGTAAAGTAATCACATAATAATGTTTAATTTGTACACATTTCAATGTAGATTTGTTACATTAGTACACCACAAAAATCAAAAACTAAATAGATTTCTCTTATGCAAATAATATTTAGTTAACAACTCGAACATGCAAAAAGAAAAAGGCAATCAGCATTACCAAACTTGCAAACCATTTAACAAGAAAAACGGAAACATTGTGACGAGTTAGGCTGTAGCTTTATTGAAATTTACCCCCTCCTCCAAAAAAAAAAAACCCCAAAATACACTTGCAAAATAACTTAAATGTAAAACCAAAAAAAGATGCAATATGATTTTTTTCCTCTATCACACTGTGTACCACCTTCAGTCAAATATCCTCATTGTAAGGACTTCCAGATATCTCAATTCTTACATCATACACTGTTCAAGGGTGATTAAATAGATCTGGCACAGTTTTACAGCAAACGGTACAGCAAGTTTGATCTGAAAAAAAAAAAAAAATCTGAAATCCTATGCTTTTCATGTCAGATTAAAAGCTAGCACACTTTTACCACATGGCCCAAATACATCAGCAGCATGAGGTGTGCTCAAAGAAACATGCCAATGCATAGAAGCTGGAAACCAGTAACTGTCGTCCAATTACCCTCCAAACATATCTTATGAATACCAGCTAAAATAAAATAATAAAAAAAAGCCCAGGATGTCGATAATCGACAGCAAAGTGACATGCTACTCTTCTACATAAGAGAAGATGGCTGAGCCCATATTTCAATGTTTATTATGAAAGTTGATGGAGATAAAGTGATGTACATTCAGCATCTGAGATTTATAAAATGTGATCAGTTTTGGGGAAAATGAAATGACTAATTTGCGACTGTCTTGCATGTTCCCTTCAGAAGTGCTTAAGCTAGAAAATAAAAAGAGAGACTGTGGAGATGGGGAGAAGGGGGTATCTCTAGATCAGGTCAAATAAATCTCTAGATCAAGTCAGCCACATTCATGGGCATCTCTTCTACTGTAGTGTTGTAGAAGGTCTCGATGTCCCGCAGAGTACGCTTATCATCTTCTGTCACCATGTTGATGGCTACACCTTTCCTGCCAAAACGGCCTCCTCTACCAATCCTAAGAGAATAAAAGATGACGGAAACGTGTTATTAGAAACAATAAACCAGCATTGAAAATAATAAAGGTTAGAACGGTGTACCAAACACAAACCTATGAATGTAATTCTCGCGGTTGGTTGGCAAGTCATAGTTGATCACCAAAGACACCTGCTGGACATCAATACCTCTGGCCTATGAATGAGATAAAGACATTCTTTATTATTCCCGGTGTTTATCAATTCCAGTATCAAAGCTCACTTACTATAACTGACGATTGCTAGCATTTATAATTAACATTTATGTTTTGTATTTTGTCATGTGTAGTTAGATAAAGATATGGGGAAGGACAAAACGACTCATCCATAACAGGATACACACTATTTTTATACCAGATACCATAATTACCCCAAAGCACAAGAGGGTACCAAGGAGTCAGGGAAGTCTGGCAACCTCATCTTCTATATGAACCTAATTTTAATGGAGAACATGCACTGATGTGTTTGCTCACCAGCAGATCTGTGGTAATGAGGACACGGCTAGAACCAGAGCGAAACTCCCTCATAATCAGGTCACGGTCCTTTTGGTCCATGTCTCCATGCTGACAAATATAACACACAGTCCCTGATTACCACACTATATAAAGCATTCACATTTACTTTTGAAGTATTCATTAGACTGAAAATTACGTATCGAAGCACATTTCAGTGAATACAAAAAGGTGTTAATGCATAAGAGTTAAATGAACAGATTTAAACTGGCTATTCAAGAACACAAAGCTTAATTTCTAACCATACAGCTGATTTAAATTAAAGGCATCTTGTACATAGGATTTTGCATACTTATAATATTGAGAGTTGGTCTGCATTCATTACGTGTTTAATACAATCCATTAAATTAATGAAAACTAAAAGCTGCATACTGAAAGCTACACGCTTTTATCTAGGTCTATGAAAAGAGACAATCTTTTAGTATTTACCAGAGCTGAGACAGTGAAGTCCCTGGCATGCATCTTCTCTGTGAGCCAGTCTACTTTCCGGCGTGTGTTAATGAAGATCACTGCCTGAGTGATGGTCAGAGTCTCGTAGAGATCACACAGAGTGTCCAGCTTCCATTCCTGACAAAAGCACATACACAACAAGATAAAAATACATCAAAACCACTGTATGTGAACAATGCATGTGTCATTTTAAAAACCCTGATGAATTCTGGTACGGTTATGTGTGTCTGTTATTATTGTTCTGCACCCCAAAATTAGACATTTGTCAGCACTGTACCTCTTTTTCAACGTTGATGTAGAACTGACGAATACCCTCAAGGGTGAGCTCCTCTTTCTTCACCAAGATACGCACCGGTTCTCTCATAAACTTGGTAGTGACATCCAGCACCTCCGCAGGCATGGTTGCTGACAGCAGCACCACCTGGAGGACAGATGGCATAACAACATGCTGAGGCCTACTCGCATTTAGAAACAAACCCATATGAGCATTTCACCTTTTAAACAAAGCTGGGTATCCCAAAAAGCTCTCGTTACTGGTATTAATGGAATTCATGTGGACTCAACAGAAGCAACAAAAATCCAGGATTCAATGCCATTAGTTTTGTGCTTGTTGTTGCTTTGGCAAAAGCATATTCTTATATACTACAATTAAGCTTGAAATTATTCAGCCTGGTAGCAGCTCATACAGGAAATACGGTCCGTTTCACATACTAACCTGTATGCTAGTACTGAGTTTCTGGAAAATCTCGTAGATCTGGTCCTTGAAACCACGACTCAGCATCTCATCCGCTTCATCCAGCACAAACATTTTAATGTACTTAGAAGCTAGAAGAGGGGTGAACACAAAAAGTAAATCATATAACACAATAACAACATGCAAAAAAAAAAAAAATAGTTATAATTTCTAAAGATAAATTTAAGTGCAATTCTTAAAAATTCTAAAAAGAAGTTTTGTAAAAGTAATAAAGTAGTAACAAAATAATTTTAAATGATGTAATCAAATTGAAAAAAAATAAGGCAACTATTTGAACAATTTTCATACTTTTCAAACAAAAAGTCATGCCATGCCTAATCATGACAGATTATTGTTCACATTACAGAATGTAAAAGCTTCTAAAAGCCATCTCAAAGATGAGATGATACTGAGTGAATGCTTTCATCAAATACTTTTTCTTCAAATGTCCTCAAGCCTTTCAGAAGTACCACTACTTGTGTGGAAACATATAAAGGTTCGTCTCGAATTTGAATGTCATGGAAAAGTTCATTTATTTCAGTAATTCAATTCAAATTGTGAAACTTGTGTATTAAATACATTCAATGCACACACCGAAGTAATTAAAGTCTTTGGTTCTTTTAATTGTGATGATTTAGGCTCACATTTAACAAAACCCCAACAAATTATAAAACTTCATTAAAAAAACAAAAAACATTTTTAGTGAATTGTTGGCCTTCGGGGAAGTATGTTTATTTACTGTACATTTACCTTTTGCTTTAATTTCTGTCTCAATTTGGCTTGGCATGGAGGTGATCAGTTTGTGGCACTGCTGAGGTGGTATGGAAGCCCAGGTTTATTTGACAGTGGCCTTCAGCTCATCTGCACTTTTTGGTCTTTTGTTTCTTATTTCCCTTGACAATACCCCATAGATTCTCTACGGGTTCAGAACTGGTGAGTTTGCCGGTCAGTCAAGCACACCAACACCATGGTCATTTAACCAGCTTTTGGCAGTGTGGGCAGGTGCCAAATCCTGCTGGAAAATGAAATCAGCATCTTTAAAAAGGAAGCAGAAGTGCTCCAAAATTTCTTGGTAAACGGGTGGAGTGATGGTGGTTTTCAAAATGGACCAACACCAGCAGATGAGATTACACCAAATCACTTTGTACCAATGGGGCAACAGTCCAGTTCTTCTCCTTAGCCCTGGTAAGATGCCTCTGGTGTTGTCTGTGGTTCAGGAGTAGCTTAACAAGAGGAATACAACTGTAGCCAAATTCCTGACACGTCTGTGTGTGGTGCCTCTTGATGCCTTGACCCCAGTCTCAGTCCATTCCTCATGAAGTTCACCCAAATTCTTGAACTGATTTTACTTGACAATCCTCATAAGGCTGCGGTTCTCTCAGTTGTTTGTGCATCTTTTTGTTCCACACTTTTTCCTTCCACTCAACTTTCTGCTTACATGCTTGGATACAGCACTCTGTGAACAGCCAGCTTCTTTGGCAATGAATGTTCGTGACTTACCCTGCTTGTGAAGGGTGTCAATGATTGTCTTCTGGACAACTGTCAGATCAGCAGTCTTCCCCGTGATCGTGTAGCTTAAGCCGAATTCAGACTGCACGATTTTAGCCCTGATTTTGACTCGCCGTCAGGTTTTCAGAAATCAACGACAAATGGCCGAAATCACAGGCAAATCGGTGCTCGTTCACGTGAGTGACAATCACATTGATGTGAATTATCAAAGATGTGATCTGAGAGAATCGCCGACGTGTCGCCGACGCCCGTGAGATATTTGGCATGCTAGATATCTGGACCTGCCGGCGATTCAGAATCATGCCGTGTGAACACAGCAGCGACTGAATGCTACCGCAGATACTCACGCAGTGTGAAAACATCTGTGACGGGACTGCTTTGAAAATCGTGCAGTCTGAACTCGGCTTTAGTGAACCAAACTGAGAGACCATTTTGAAGGCTCAGGAAACCTTCGCAGGTGTTTTGAGTTGATAAGCTGATTGACATGTCAGCATATTCTAATTTGTTGAGATTGTGTATTGGTGGGTTTCTGTTAAATGTGAGCCTAAAATCATCACAATTAAAAGAACCAAAGACTTAAACTACTTCAGTCTGTGTGTAGTGAATTTATTTAATATACTAGTTTCACAATTTGAGTTGAATTACTGAAATAAATTAACTCTTTAATGACATTCAAATTTATGGAGATGCACCTGTACATGTCTCTCAAAAAAAAAAGAGTCGACTCTGAATAATAATAATAATAACAAAAACCTGCTTTATCAGGCACTGATAGGAAATGTAAGAAAATGAGACCAATCACTGCAGATTAGAGTCATGCAAAGGAGGTGTTAAAAATTAATCGTTGAGCGAATTATTAGGCAAGTAAGTAAGGTAACAAACCAAACTAAAAATAGGAACCTTTCATTACTCATAATAGGGGCACCTTAAGTAAGAAAATAAATTATTCTAAGTTTTTTGTAAGCACTAGATCTCTTACAATACTGACTACTCACAGAGGAACTTTCGATTAAGCATGTCGTAGACGCGACCTGGGGTTCCCACTACAATATGCGGAGCCTCCGCCTGCAGCTTTTGGACCTCATTGCGCACATTGGTCCCACCGATGCAGGCATGGCACGTCGCACCCATATAGTCTCCAAGAGCCAGAATCACTTTCTGGATCTGTATGGACCAAGAAAATCAAGAGTTATATAGCCTTTAAAACATTTCTGACACAAAAAGCACAATGGTCTGTACTTGCATTGATGGTACCTTGAGTTTATTACTTTACACAATACTACATACTAGCTTTACATTCCCAAGCAAGCACTTTTCATAATAATGTATTTACTCACAAACACAAACTGAAATCTCTCACACGGTCATACAGTCCTACCCAAAAGCAGAGAGCAGAACTTACCTGCTGGGCCAATTCACGGGTGGGTGCCAGAACCAAGGCCTGAGAACCTTTTAGCTCTATGTCAATCTGCTGCAGGATAGAGATGGCAAAGGTGGCAGTCTTGCCCGTGCCTGACTGAGCCTGTGCAATGACATCATATCCTAGTGTGGAGGAAAACAAAAGGCCAGATAATGAGCTCTAAAAGTGTACGTACTCCAGCGGCACCCAGCTCTGACTCTAGATGCAGTTCAAAATCCTATAATACCATAATTTTCCATTTATTTATTTACTTTTTAACGCCATGCCAACATCAAGGCTATTTTCATGGCGATCTCTGAAAAAAATTATACAAGGTATACAATTAACAAAAGGTTACAAAAGACATTTTAGATGTACACTAGACAAAAATTCTAAAATGCATTCAGTTGCCTATTTACATTAAAACAGTACAATCCAATAAAATATGTCACAGTCATTTTAGTTTGGCAAGTAAGGCATTACAGTGGTTCTTCACCTTTTAATAAATATCCATTCGTAAGACACCATAATAAAATTACATAATATTTCTTTATATCATAGTAAATGGTACATGATAACATTGTTGAAGTGTTCCTGTAGCTTAAATGGCTATATGCTTCATATAAAGATCACACTTTCTCTTTCTGTTCTTTTCCCCTAACACTGAACTTCAAACTAATCAACACCACTTTGTTCAAGTGAGCTTTTGCCAGTTTGGTGAACAGAAACAGTTTTGGACCGTCATCTTTAACTGAATGTGAGGTGTCCGGTGTG
Organism: Enteromius afrohamiltoni; assembly: GCA_034779775.1. NCBI lineage: Eukaryota > Metazoa > Chordata > Actinopteri > Cypriniformes > Cyprinidae > Enteromius > Enteromius afrohamiltoni. Next base: position 4,205,346 of record JAUYWG010000038.1, read on the forward strand.
CAATTCTTGCTGTATTATGGCCCAAAAGATCATTCATAGAGGGTGAAAATATAAGAGCATCCGATAAATATGGCATGCATTAGTAAATAGTTTTATTTAGAAACACATACATGTATATACACACTTAAAGGTATCTTACCCTTGATACAAGGGAGAATAGCCCTTTGCTGGATGGCAGAGGGCTTCTCAAAACCATAAGCATAGATTCCCCTGAGAAGAGTCTCACGCAGGTTCATGTCATCAAAGCTGTCCACAATCTCATGCCAGTTACTCTGCAATTACATGGAAAAGAATAATTAGATGAGGATTAAGATACAGAAGACCTCAGACAAGCTAATCTTTACTCCATCTCACTTTGAAAAGAAAGGATTTGCTATTTGTCACTCAATGCATAAAGGATAAGGTTGGCAGTTGTTCAAAAAAAAAAGAAAAGAAAAGAAAGAAAACCAAAAAAACAGGAATCGCTGACCCCCACAGTGAGGACAAGACAGTGAAAACAACTGACATTCAGTGCCAACCCATTTTTCATAGCTGTGCCAAGAGAGACATGCAGGGAAAATATATATATATATAGTGTGTATGCAAAATGGTTAATTGAGAAAAATTGTTATGAACTCACTTCAATGACTCCATCTGGCTCCATGCCCTCGGGGCCATTGTCTCTAGGTCTGCAAAAGAATTAGCCACATACACATTAGCACCATACAGTTATTCACGACGGACAGATAGATATTGTATTGACATATCAATGGAAACTATGCTGCAATAGCAGCAAATCAGCACTGTAGGCTGAACAGGGCTGTGTAACACATACTACTAAAATAAACAAGACCATTGTAAATTCATATCATTTGCGTGTTTATTTACGTTATGCACTAATATTTTACGGAGATGTCATAAATGAACGCACGTTATGCCAAATTAGAAAATGAAAAAGCAATTTGACATTAATTTAGTAAGTGTAAATCGGTTTCCATATACAGTTTTATGAATAAAATGTGTTTAATAGAGAAAATTTGCATAACAGCATTAAATGTGAGCAAAATTAATGAATGACTGAATGATATGAAGAAAACAGGCTGTACTCGGGGCCACTAATGGGTTATGTGTCAAGCAGTTTAAATCGATCGGATTTAACACATTAACTTCATATAACAACACGTCGTTCGCGATCTAAATCACAATTTTGAGTCTATTGAGCAGGAGAGATCGTTCAACGTCAATATCCTCAAGCAGGCCCGGGCGCTAAGCGCTCATATGCTAACACCGGTGGGTTTTTACAACTCGTTTACGACATTCAAGAACAGCAACCACAAGCTATTTTCAACAGCATCGAGAAGCGGGATTACTATATCGACTGACAACATGTTCGCATATGGCTTCCAAATCATAAATAAATACGTTAAGGTCGTTAAATTCCGTCTGCCCTACCTCCCTTCATATTCTGCCGACATTATCACAAAGGGCGAGCACACCGCGAAAATGTTTTATATAGTTTAACACGGGTTTCTTACTAAAAATGTGATTGCAGCATTCGACTATCAGTCAGAATATGCCCCGCCCCTCGCATATTATCATTGGGTAATACAGACGTCACTCAACAAATGGTACACCCCTCTGTCACGTCAGTCCTGCCGACGCTCGCATGTAATTGGACGAAAGCTACACCTCAAGATATCATTCGCTTGGCCTACAGTGGCGTAGTTCAGCGTCCATAGATTTCCAGCTATGGTCATTGTGTATGCAGCACTGTCAATGTGAAGTTTGCTGTTACACAGAAATACATTGTTTTGTTGTTGGCATCTTTACTTTATATGCTAAATTTCATTGGAGCTAGAAATTCGCACATTTAATCTACATGATCCAGTGTTTTTTTCGATCTGATCGAACTTTAAATCTAATTAGTCAGTGTCCCCTGTATTCTTTAACTTATTTATGCAATTTGTTAAGCATAATTATATTTTAAGATGTTATATATTAGTATGAAACTGATAAGTGAATCATCTCCTTTCTGTTCCTTTTTATTTTATCATACTGTGACAGTTTTATTTTACTTATTTTGTTATTATTTTAATATGCATTAAAAGTAATCGTTCCTGCTGTGGCTACTACACTCAATAAGTGGCCGGTTGCATAAAAGGTTAAGACTAATCTTAAAAGTTAGCCAGCTTTAAAATTCTGTTACATGAAAAAAATAAAACTAACTGCTAGTTGGTCTCTTAAGACGCTGTCTTAACACGAAGGCTTTATGTTTATGCAACTGTCCCCAGGTGTCACACTACTTTGCAAACTACTACACAAAAACAGTAACATTATGACTAACGCACAAATTGACAAGGCTCTTTATTTTCTCAATTTTTATTAGTACATCTTACAACAACGTATGCATCTCAAAAGATATAAAACCGTTTAATTTACAGCTGCTCTTTTTTTCATCTCCATAGTTTTGCATCTTAAATCGCACAGATACATAACAGACAAACAATATTGAACAAACAAAACTGCTCGTATAGTGTCATGGTCCGTATTGACTCTCAGTAAATGAATATCGCATTACATTTTTAAAATGTCTGCAAGTTCCCTCCTTCACCAGTCGATGGTATTACCTTTAATATACAAGTTACTGACATCAAGATCATGAAAAATAAAAAATATAATTGCCAACAAAATGGCGGCACCTAAAGAACAGTTCACTGAGGTCAGCTCCCCCCCCCCCGCCCACTTCTAGAAAACAACTTCTCTTGCATTTTGATTCGAACAAACAAACAACTGGGCCGAACAGAGTATGGCATTCATCAAGTCAAAATACAAAGTCATAGAACGAAAAGAGGGTTAAAAACGTTTGCACGTTTCCCGCCTAAATGCTGTCTGGACTTGGAGCTTATTTAGAAGTGTAAGATGTTACTGTCTCACAGAGACAGCTTACAGTGACACAGTTCTTTGTACATTTGTCTCCGTAGCTTGGGCATATCCTGCTGACCGAAGCTGAAAGGCTGTTCCAGGGCCAGGCACTTACAGTACTGGAGAACATCAAAAAGAAAAGTGAACATGTCAGTAAAGTCAAGGGTTAAAATAACACAGACCATACAAAATACAAAACACGACACTTGACTAATGAGGAAAAAAATTCTAACCTGAAGGACAAAAGCTCCACAATCGCTGTCATTGTTCTGCCTTGCCACATTCTGAAAGGTTTCAAGGACAGAAGAGTCAACAGCACATACACTCTTTCAATTCCTTATTTCTCTCATACTTCCGCTAACGCACAAAACACGCACATCAAATTCACCTTTCACCCTACCATTTTGAAAAAGCCTTTCCACCCTGTGTAAAACTCCTTCTGTTCTCTCTTGATTGCCTCCGCTTGCAGGTATTTGGCAATGTGCTGTAAACAAAGCGACAGGCTAAGAGAGACCGTTCAAGGACTGTAGCCATTAAAATAGCATCATTAGAAGAAACAACACCTACTTTAGGGCAACGACGGTTGAGGGTCCTTTGGGAATCAAAATATGTGATGCTACGCTGAGGAACATTCACACACACTAATGACCAGTGCACTTCCAGATGAATAGGGATCAATAAGAACTTCTTCTGGAATATATCAACCTAATGGGGAGATTTACAGTGGAATGAAAGTAGTACTGCAATGATGAGGCTGTATCTATGGAAGCCTGTTTCTACCACCGAATAAAAACTATTTTTGTGATGTTTTCTCTCACAATTCTGACTTTTTTTCTAATATATAAACATGCAAGAAAAAGAGTCAGAACTGCATCACACACTTAAAATTGCAAATTATACTTCATATCTCAATTCTGTGACATAAACTCACAACTTTTGTCTCAGAATTATGAGTTTAGATCTTGTAAATCTGACTTTATCTTCTCACTCGCAATTGTGAGTTATAAAGTCCAGTTTTGAGGAGGAAGAAAAGTTCCCAGAACCGCAACATTCGTTTCTGACTTTATAATCGGCAGTTACAACTTTATATCATATAATTCCAACTGTACGTTTACTTCTCCCAATTCAGGGAAAAAAATAGTGAGATAAAAAGTTGCAATTTTTTTATTCAGTGGTCAAAAAGGCTTCCATATGTATTCAGCTTACTTTTTTAAAACAAAAGAAAAAAAACATCTAAATAGAAGTAGAAATGAGCAATTTATCAGCTTAACTGTACAGTCCTAAAATGTGTAATTATTAATAAAAGATGTAAAAGACAAAATTCTTCCCCATTGCTCCCTAGTACTGACGTTTTTTGTCCACCGTTTGACCCCGTCGTAACCTTTCGTCCGAAGTTTGTCATAAAAGAAGCTGTTGAAGAAGTGGACCTGCAAGTCAAAAAACAAAACAACACATTGAGACTGAAAAACAGTGAATGAGAACTCATTCACATACTGTTTTCATAGTTATAGAGTCTGACACACACGTCAGATTTCTTTGTGCTCGTATGGGTAAATGTGTGTGCTCGCATGTTTTTCCTACTTTTTCAGGAGCAGCATCCATGACCAAATCTCCATACATGTTCATGACCTGAGAGACCCAGCGAGTTACAGATGTTAGACAGAGGGCTAACTCAGCACAATCCCAGAACAAGGGCCCCCCATTCATCAAATACAAGAGTCATAACTGTGGATATCTTCTCTATACAACTCTGACAAACTCATGTAAAAGACCATAATAGTGACAAAAGTACTGTGAGAGTTGAACAAAAATAACGAAGATCAAAAATATTGGGTCTCATTCACTAATAACAACAAGTGCCACACAATTTCTAGTGGAATCAAAGCAGGTGGGTAGGGACATAATTTTTCATTACCCTTCTTTTAATATGTTAATGATTAATTATCTATAAATAAATACGTGAAAGCACATTCCCTGTATATAATGAAGTTTGCACAATGTGACATATTTCGAAGTCAAGTTTGCAGAGTTTACAAAGGATTTCTATTTGAAATGTTCTATTGAACTTTTAGTTTATCGATAAGTCTTGAAAAAAAAAAAAATAGAGCACCGTTTACGCAAAACTTCAACCATTTTCAACATCGATAATGTATTTTATTTTCGCAAAATAGCATATTAGAGTGACGTCTGAAGGAATACTGGAGTAGAATGAAATAAGACTAGAGTAATTACGCTTAAAATTCAGCTTTGCCATTACATTAATAAATTACATAAATTGTATTATATGTTTGGTCACATAAAAGCAGCCTTGGTAATATATAAATTAAATTATATACAAAAATATCTAAAAACGCAAAATATAGAAAAAGTGTGCATATGATTAGTGATTAATGTTTAAATTACAAATATTTTTATCCAAGAGCCCCACCTGATCATTGAGCCAGTTCTGACCATAAAGTGTGCTCAGATCATCCATGGTAAGAACGTGACGCTTGTAATTTACACGAAACCCCCGCATCACAGCACTTCCGGACATGCGCTGGTAGGACTGCATTAGATGTTGCACCATTAACTTCCTGTAAACAGGCACATGTTAATGGTATAAAAAAAGAGACTTCACAGTCAGGTCTTTAATCAAATTGGCATTTTAATTAAGCCTTGTGACTGGTGTGAGCCACCTCTGACCTTTGAGGACTTGAAAAGCTCTCGTTAAAGATCTCCTGAAGCTTCTCTACCACCTCATCCACATGGATGGGAATCAAACTCCCATACTGCTGCAGAAACTCATCAAGAATACCTGAGGACGAGGAGGAGTGAGAGAAGAGTAACCATACTGCATATACTATGTTCCTGTTCCATATAATTATTAGTTGTACCTTGTACACAAGAGATGTGTTCGCTGCTAAGCTGATTCTGTGGGGAGGACTTTTCCCGTTGAGACTGGACAGTAGCAGGGGAGGCCCGTCCCTCCCGGTCCCCCATGATTGCACCATGGATACCATCCCTTCCTTTTGGAATCCTATTTGTGCTACAGGAGCCTAGGAAATCAATAGGGGTCATTAATAGCCAAGGAGGAGGATAAATGAACAGATACCAGGAAGTTGGAATGCTTGGCCAGTCATTTACTGTAGCTTGCCTTTGCTGAACAATAAAAGGAGGAATATTAAAATAAATCTATTAACTAATTATTTATATATAAAAATCACCTTCCACAAAGTATTCTTGCAGCTTTGTAAAACTACTGATGTCACATCAACATCCAGACAGTTTTAATGCATCAGTTGTGTTGCTGTCTATACAGGGTCAGGATTACATCAAATATCGTCATTTGTGTTTCGAAGATGTTACAGCTTTGAAATCACATGAGGATGATGAGTATTTAATGACTAAGTTCTTTAATCTCATCAATCCTTTTAAATAAGACCGTTTTCCAAAATTATACTACAAGTATCAATTAGAGTTTATACTCACCAGGTAAATCGGCTCCTCTCTCCTCTGTTTTCCTCAAACGTCCTTTCGGGTCTCCATTTAACAATGAACTGCCAGGCAGTCTCTGGAAAGCTCGAATGCCAGAGTGGCGGTTCCTGTGACATCTGCGTATCCTTCTGTATCCCATAGTTCCTGCCCATTTGGCTCGTTGACGCCAAGTTCTCCACTGCTGGGCCAAACGGTAGCGAGCGCTCAAACACCTCTGGCCTCGATAACGCAACAGTGCTAGCTTCCTCTCTTTGAGCGGACTTGGGCTAGTCTGGGCCAAGCAGAGGGTAAAGTCATCTGTAACACTGACATCCATTTCCACTAGCTTCGAGTGCTCTGGCGAGCCCCACTCCTCGTCGTCACCTTTATCATTCCACTGCAAAGCACCCTCTGCTTCCCTGTCCACCAGATCCTCTTCACTCTCCATCTCCACATTTTCCTCCTCATCCTTCACCTCAGGAACAGTGTAGTCTGCACCCCACATTTGGATGTCCTCCTCTTTGCGCCCTAGTTTGAAGTGGGCTGGGCTTGGGGCATGCTGAGCCATGGCTGGATTCATTAAATGGCCACCTCCAATGGCACCCCCACCCCCTGCGCCCTCCTGCCCAGCGGTCAGCGTCAGCTCATTGGACCAGTGTGTTTGAGCCAGGCTGCTGCCACTGTCTCTCATGATCCAGGAGCACCCTGCGACCTGCGCCAGCCTGCCTCCTCGCTAATGCGTGACAGAAAACATGGCAACTGTCAGAGCAAAGAACCAGCTGAATGCGAAAAATGTAGAACGAAAGCATGTGAAACTTACAATTTTAGTTGTCATTTGTGATACGAATATTAGAAAGATCAGCAAGATTTTTTTGTTTATTTCATATGCATCACTAATCATGTTCTTTTTGACATAGTAGCCATTTTTTAAAGGAATAGTCGATCAAAAATTGTAACATTTACTAACCTGCAAGTTGTTTCAAATCTATTATTTCTTTATTCAATGGCTACTATAAAAAATCAAGTTTTTCAAAATATCATCTTTTATGCTCAATAGCAGAGAAACTCAAACATTTTTGGAACATATGTGAGTTTAGAATACCACATTTGTAGGTAGCACAAATGTGGATCAAGTAGCACAGATTATTTGTTCACTTCAAGATTACTAATGTGTTGTAACTTAGTAAATAAGCTTAATTTGGATTTAATGTGGACTTTTAAAAATATAGTAATAATACTAACAAAAAACAAAGAACAAGTTCAAATGTTGTATTAAAATCAGGACTTCGTTGTAGGTTAGTTATTAGAGGACGCCTCTGCTGATTATAGTAGAAAATGGCATTTCCAATTTTTAACTAATGAGGTGTCATAACGTGTCACAATACAGAAATGTATTGTAGATAGTGATAAAATGTCATGTGGTGTATATGTCAGATTTCATTTAGAGTTAAATACAGTAAAAACAGAAGGTTTGAGCTTCTATGGTTATTATCGTAGTGCACTGTATATAAAATCAGCAATACATTAAGACTAAAATAGGTTAAAAAGCACAAATGTACGTAGTCAGGGTCAGAGTGCAGTGTTTTAACATAAATCTGTATTTTTAGCTAATCGGAACCAGGAATACCTTTATTGTGGTGATATTTTCTCTGTCCGTGATGAAGAAGCATTCATGGTGCATGGACTTTTTATTAAACGTTCATCAGTATCGTGCTGTTTATCCCTATAATGAAGAGTCAAGTTTGCGCTGCAGCCATCTCATTTATTATTGACAGTTATACCGAGGCATACTGTATTCATTTAAACCTTTACGTAAATTACTTTACCTTTTAATGTTATTTAAAGCAAAGCTAGCTGTATTTCATCAGTGCAATGGTCAATGTTCACGCAAGAAGACTCAAAGGCAGAACTGGAGCAACGGAGATAAACTCGTGCACGATGCGCTTTGTTCCGCTCTTTTACTCTGAATTGTATGAAAAGTGACTCAGACTCAGTCTCGCTGATACACCGGTCTGGCATTTGACTAAAATGATATTTCAAGTGTTTATTAGAACAGAGCGCCACAAGCCCTGGTCATACAACGCATCATTCCAGCTGGCAAATCAAGCACCGATCACAAATAAACACTGCTTGGCCTCCGCGGTGCAGAAAATGTGGGGTGTCGGCACCACCGATTACTTACCGTTATAACGTAACCTCAGGCCAAAAGCTTTGGCGTTGCTTGCCAACGCAAAAAGCGGATAACTAAATTTTGCGAGGATCCAATACGAAAGATAAAATAAAGGCTGATTTAAATCTTGGCTCATTCAATGAGGGCTGGCGCTTCTTTAGGGCGAAAACGCTCTTCTTCCGCCGCGTCTCTATGACGTCACGTCGGTGTACGCGGTGGACAGGAACATGAACTGCAAAAAGCTGTTAGAAACTGTACAAGCTTGTATTTTTTGTAAATGTTTTTCTGTGAAGTTGTTTATATTGTCCCCTAGCATTTGAGAGTGTTTTGAATTATTATTTTTACCCAATCGTGCTATTTCCAGGGTTTCTCAAATTCGCCACTAAAAAGAGTGGGCTAAATAAATTAGCTACCATTTACCAAATTATGTGTATAAATTGAAATATTCACAGAAATCGTTAAGAGTTAATTGTGACGATTGAATATTAAATGACCATTTATGTTTGTAGAGGATCTCAGGTCTATAAAACTCAATCTCTGAAAATATGTGTGACATTAACCCTTGAATTCATGGCATCTGTTTATTCAGATGCATTAAAACCTTCTGAAAAAATTGCAAAAAAAACTATGCATAAAATGGCATAGTTTAATATTTATGCATGCCATTCCTGGATATATGCTATTTTGGCACAATGCCAGCAGAAACTTTAGCACTTCAGTTTTTGAACTATGATCAGAAATGAATATTCCTAATCAGCGAGGATAATCTTTATTTATACCTTTCAAAAAATACTCTTAAAATCTATGATAAGCAAGATAAGGTAAATGGCAAGTTCTTAATGACAACTTCTGTCCATAGTCATTCAATAAAAAATTGGATGGATAATGTAATTACTCTGACCTTTGTTATCATAAAAATGACATTTCAGAGGTAACATGATATTAGACATTAGAGTGCGAGGAGGTTTCAGTAGGAAATTGATTATTTAATATTATTACAAAAGAGAAAATCAGCACTATCGTTTACGCTGGCTATTTTGTCAAATTGCTTTTACAGCGATTATAGCTGATGTTAGAACAAAGCAATGTAGGCTACATACACAGTGGTAAATATAGTTGCATGTGAATATTCCAGAGAAAAAATTAACCAAGAACCACAATCTTTCTCCCACTCCCTACTATTAGCCAAACACACTGCAGCGCTGTCCTGAGTCACCGGTCTGTTCAAAGAACATGAAGTCCTGCAGGACAACACAGAGAAAAGAACAAAATAAAATAAATAAATAGTCATATAAAGAAAGAAACAGGAAATTGCACAACTGGTGGATGAATGAATGTTTTGTGTCATATCTCACAATAAGGAAACATGCTCCAAGCAGAACTGCTTTCATCCTCACATCCAAGTCCATTGGAAAGTTAATTCCAAAATTATCTGTATCAGTCAGTGCCTCTTTGATGAAGCCAGCCCACTGTTTACTGATGCGACCAACAGACTGCCCATCCTTACCTGTAATCTGCACCAGAGGACAGAAAAATCAACACAAACTATTGTGTTTTCTTTTGGTCTGGAAAGCACATAAATTAATCACACATAAATACATACGTCAAAATCCACATCCCCACAGCAGCTGATGGCACACAAAGGCCCTTCAATGGACAGCACCTTTGTTTTGGACACGTCATAGATAGAGAACTTGGGCTTCAACATGTGCCAGTTTTGCTCAATGTAACCTATTGTATTCCCTGGTGGCGCCTGTACCTCCATCTTCAGTCAAGAAAAAAGGTGTAGAATGGGTTATGTTCATACATATATTTATTTCGCAATTTCAGCAATCTATGTTGTTGAAATATTCCTTTCTCTCTCTCTAAAGGTCAGCTGCATTCTGAGTTGTTACCTCTTGAAGGCAGCAGGGGAAACAGCAGGATGTGCAGCGGTAGGGCCTGATTAAGTGAATCACTTCCTGATCAAAATTATCCTTTATCTGCAGCTCAAAACTCCTCAGAGGTCCACATATATTCCGTGTGCAGCAGTCAGTGTTTTCTTTAGCATGGAAAATCTTTTGACCCATGCTGTTCTTAATCTCATACTGGTTATTAGTCTCAAAGCCAATCAAGGCTGGAAAAGAAGATCATTAGTTTGTTAGAATTTGACTTATAATTTAGTGTGTCCAACAAAAATACAATGGGATACAGATTTAAAGTTATACGACAAAAAATGTTACCTTCAAGGAGCTCAATCTTTTGATGCACCAATATCTGGTCAATCTGTAAGAGCAGAACAGAAAGCAGATATATTTCATTGTATATTTTTACTATTTAGATATATTGTGTATAATTCTGATGGGCTGTTCGACACAGTATGATTTTCGAGCCACACTTGAATTTAGCGACCAGTTCTCACTATTAACCAGTGTTGGGTAAGGTACTCTAAATGAAATTATACATTCAAGTACACAGACCACTTAAAATAAAGTTTATCTAGATTGTACTTAAGTGTACTTCATGTGTATCTACACCTTATCTAGCTGCACCTCTTTGATTTAACCCGTTAGTACACAGCTTAAATACATTACATTAAAATGATAGAATATTACACAGGCACAAGTTAAAAATGAAACAGTTCTTTTAATTATTTCAAATAAATAATAGATAATTACATGAATTATTCTAGTCTCGCTTTAAAGTACAGCCCAGTTGTCATTATTAACTGGGATTTTTGCTTCAATATACTCCTAATTACCGCTTATTAATACTTAGGAAATTAGTTTATAAGCGTAAGAGTTACTAAGGATTTAGAATGAGGCCTTGTAGAATAAATAACTAATCAATAGTGAGAATTGGACCCTAAAGTTTGAGCATATTTCACACCAAAAGGGAGAAGAGTACATAAAAGGCATGACTTATCTTTTAATTGTTAATGTTAAATCCACTATTGCATTGTCTGTACAGTATTAAGTTCAGTTACATGAGAAACATTTAAGTAATCCCGTTTTTTACATTTTCAATTACAGTAACTAATTAGTTAGTAATTATAGTTACACCCAACACTGCTATTAACTCGCCTAACTATTATCTGTGACTTTGATTTCAATAAACAACTAATTTGTTGCTTATTAATAGATTGTAATTTAGTTGTTGAGTTTAGATGTTGGGTAGGAGATGGTGTTCATATGTGTATCATTAGAACTAACAAACAGCCAATGTGGGTAAAATGCTAATAAACATCTAGTTAATAGTGATAATTTGTCTCTAAAATGTTTTTCATACTGGTGGGGACCAAAAACGGTTTGCTTAGCCATTTTCTTCCAAACATTTTCTTCCAAACAGTTCAGAACAAAGGGCGAGTAAATGATTAAACGATGTCATTTTTGTATTAACTGTTGCTTTTTTTAACATACTATATTACTCACAGGCCAAATGTAATTGTACACCATTTTATTTACATAAAATAATTCATTTCAAATGGCACACTCACTTGTGTAAGGTACTCCAAACCAGGCGGGACAGCTGCTGGGTAAGACATGTTGATCTGAAGAGCAAAAGGCTTTCTAATAGGGTAAACAATGAATTCATTATCCATTATATACACTTCACAAATAAAAAACCCATTATCTAGTATAAAACGACCGGAAATGACCAATATTTGTTTTTCGTCATATAGGTCCATAACTCATATGGAAAAAAATCTCTTTCTTTTATAATAAATGTTAAATGACTTTAAAGCACAGAATGTGCTGAAAACATATCCTGCCTATGAAAATGCGGAATAGCATTTTCCTTTTTAAAAAAAATTTGAATAATTTGCAAATTTGTTACCCAGGACCATTAAGCAAACTACAGAAGTAAAAATGACAATTACATTTCACATGGATAAAGCCAATTCCAGTTTCTCTATAGTACCTGTGCTTACCTCGCTGATTGTTGAAATAATGGCCAGCACAGTGTTACAGCAGATCAAGTGAAGCGTTATGCACGTCTGCACCAGCATGTGAGTGGGGGAAAGTGTGCATACGTGAATGTCTTGTCACACCCCTTAGTCTTACACTCCCTTTGGATTTTACTCACGGAAAGAGCAGTGACATCAGCAAACAAAACAGTGCAAAACGGCAGCTCGGCTTTAAAAGAACATTTATTGTTTTTAGAATTCACTGCTGTAAATGGTCAGAAAAATATAGCATTTCCTCATCTTTCAAACATATACACCTGTACATACATGTACTATTTACACTGGGATGCAGGAGACGTGAATAAAATAAGAGAAACCGGTTTTCAGTCTTAAAATCAAAAACTCAATTCTACCATTGTTTTTGACAGAGTACACAATTAACAAAAACCAAGCAGTAAAAGGTCTAAATACACTCATATCTGCTTTACAATGGTCAAAGGTTAATCTGAGAGTATCGTGTAACAATAAAAGCGAGGATATTCATCACAAGACTTAAAACGTTACTTAGAAAAAACTATTACACCGATCTGAACTGCGTTTTGAGAGTTGTACAGATCTGAGCTGGAGGTGTCCCTTATCTGCCACTCCTATTTGCACTCATTAATTCTTTCATACAGTGCTGCATGACCCAAATAAGGTGTGTCGGTTTAGTGCGACACCTGTGTTAAGCGGCCCACAGGGGCGAGACAGAAACAATACTGAATCAAAACACCTCTTCGCTGATAATGGAGTTGTTTTAATGGATGCTTTGTACATGGTATTAGGATTCATAGATATGAAAACTCTGGGAGAAATCTTTATTGTACTAAAATATGGTTAATATTCCAAGACAGGTTTTGTGAGATTTAACCATCTTGACATACTGTATAGTAGTGCAAATAAGTGCATGAGTTTTAGTATAGCATTCTACCTGAAAAACGTCATAAACCAAGACCAGCCTTTCAGCACAGAACAAAGGAAAAACAACTGGAGTTATAGAAATCAACTTTTTTTAATTTAACAGAAACTAATTTAGAGTAATCGGAAAAGCACAGGGATGAGAACGTCTCATTCATTTAAATACACACACAGGATCTGCTCCCATACATTCATTCTCAGTGGTCTCTTTTGACAGTGGAGCCCTGAGAGTCCCTGCATCTGTAGCAGTAGAAAATATCAGGTACGTTGGACTTCTTAATCTTAGCGCAGGAGAGATGGACCCATATGGAGCACTCGTCACATTCAATCATGGGACGTCCGGCAAACGGCTTCCCGCAATAACACGTAATCAAATCCCATGAATCATCACCTATAATGGACAGAACAAAACAAAGTGGTTTAAAGATAAAATAGTTATCAGATGTTTGACAGCAATGTTATTCTAGTTAAATACAGTAACTACTAGTAAACAGTAGCACTACTAGCACGCCAAGACTAATCACTTACCAGATTCTACCATAATATCCTCATCGGTCACCAATGTGTCAGTTTCGCAAGAGCTGACGTCCGTTTCTTGATTGGACTCCAGTTTAAGCCCCAGCTCATGCATGTGATCGGCCTGTTCTGTTAGCTCCTCCTCCCTTTGAAGCCCTTCGTTCAAAGGGCTTGTGGATGGAAAGTGTCTCTCAGCCTTTACCGATCTCTTCATTTTCTTTAGTGCTGCTTTCGATTGTTTGAGCGCTCTTGCTTCTGAGATGCTTCTTCTCGGCCCTCCTAAAGAGAAGCGCCCGAGCTTCTTGACCTTCTTCCGCTCAGCTTTACTATGCAGATGGATCTCGTTCAGAGAGTCTTTCAATCTCATCTGGTCTAAGGAGCTGTCCGACTGAAGATGGCTAAATTCTGTGCTGCTGCTGCTCCTGTCTGTCTCAGTTTTTTGGACCAAACTGTGAATTTTGTCGAGACGGGAGTGTGCATCCATCCAGCTATCCTTCACAGACCCTTCACCCGAGAGCTCAGAAAGCTCGTGCGCACATGGAGATGAAGAAGGAGACCATGAACTCTCCTGAAAGCACACGTCACCACAATTTAGCCTATTTATTTGCATATGATTTTGCATTGCACGGTGGCAAGTAAACAGTCATGGCTTAAAAAAAAAAAACAAACAAATACAAAAAAAACCATTAAACCTGATCAATAAGTTCTCGTTAATGAATGAATGTATATACTGAATGACTAAAAAGTCTGAAAAATAAGCAATACCCTGAATTTATTACTGCTGAAAAATTGTCTGAACTGTCTAAATCCACATATACAACAAAAACTCTCACCAAAACATCAAACAGATAAATTTTCACTGTCTGATGAATAAGTGATCTTCCAAAAATGTTTGTGAAATGGTAAACAGGCTCAATATTTTTTTCAAAAAGTACTTTAAACATCGGTTGATATCTGAACGAAAGAATTTAGATTTTGTAATGGTTCTCTCTTTCTAAAACAGCTATTTTGAAAATGTATTAAATCATTTCCATATTTGGTCTCCATACAAAAAAAAAAAAACTAACTTTGTATTTAAATAAATGCACTGTAAAAAAAAATGGCCGTGATTTTTGAACTGTAAAAAAGCTACGGTAAAAACCTGTTAAATGGTAAATTCCTGTTAAATTTACAGGGAAACACTATAAACTGACATTCCCATAATTCCCTGCATTGCATTTTAAATTGTGTTTGAATTTTAGTTTTTTTCTTTTAAATAACTATGTTTCTTCTTAGTTTTTTTTGTATGGTATGTTTATTAAGGTTGTGTGTTAGATGTGATGTTAAATGAATGTTTATTGCACATTTCAGTTTAACAGTTCTTACCATGATGGTGTTTAGTTTTTGTATGAATTACACTGAGCACCTTTAATGTGTTACTATTTAAAAGCTTCTTGCGATGAGCTTTGGTTCATCACTTTCTCGTCACCACCTGCATTTGGTAGTTATCAGTGTATTTCAAAAGGTACAAAATAGATTTCACTACTTTAATAGGTTGGTATGTTAACATTATATCAGGAATTACGGTTTATTATTAGAAACTACGGTATTTAACTGTAAATTTAACCTAAAACCGTAAAACAAAATATTATTACCGTATTTTTCACGGTTTTATTCTGGCAACCACAGCTGCTGTTTTTTTTTACCGTAAATTTATCTTTTTTTCCCCTTTTAACAGTGTGTTTATATTTCTCTTCTGGGTCAAAACGGACCAGAATTCAATTAGGGTTAAGGACTTTAAAACACACAGACTCTGTGATTCACTCAGGTGATTATAATGAAGATGGTCAAAGTTGCCACTTTACTGCTATACAAAAAAAAAACTATAGTTTATGACATTTAACTCACTTCTTTCTGAGGTGGAATGTACCCAGCATAGGCCAGGACAAAGCTGCAAAACTTATTGAAATCCTCCACGGTCCTCTTCCTACGCTCTGGAGGCTGGAACAAAGAACATTGTACATTAGTAGTGATCCGCACTACGTTTCGAGTGATACAGCTTTTACACAAGGCTGTCACCAACCCAAAACCATTTTCAAAACATTATTGCCAATTCCTGTCAGTGACTACAGGCAGAGACTGATCTCATCCATCGCCCATCCCCCATGTTCGGCCACATGTGGCCTAAGCTATAAATAAGTAACAAGGTTGTGTCACCATTTAAAACTATTACAGAATAAAACTGCGACAGCACTTACCAAAGCCTCCGTTTTACAATTCCGGACGGTGTCTGTAAAAAAAACCCCAGAAGAAATCGGTATTACTAAAAAGCCTGTCACTGTTAAATGCTGGAACTACAACCTTAAATGAACTGTCAAGTTAGCTTTAGCTATGGCTATTTGGATACTGTTTTAGTAACTTCCTTACGTGATTGTCGAAACGCTACAAACGGACGAAATCAAAATCTAAACATTGAAACTTGCAGATGTTTTGTGGACTCCTTCGCTCGAATAAACATGTTCACATCCGAGCACAAGCTGCTTATGCTAAAAGCTAACGAGTAGATGCAACATTGTCCAGTCAGCAAAACAAGGAGCATTTGGCATCAGAACTATTCAAGTTGTACTTAGAAAATTACATGTTACGTATGTGGAGGTAGTAGAGAGGCCATGTTAGAAGCACTTAACCTAAGAGGATCTCTTACTGCTAGCATGAGTAGTTAATCCAGTCAGGAGCGCTTTGTTAAATGGGTGTTACACGAGGCTCCTTTAAAGCTTCGAGTATTGGTGTGACACTAAAATTAAATCAAAAGAGAGTGTGTATATGACATTTAAAAAAACACGTATTTACCTTGGTGATGGTCCATAATACCCAGCATGGTGGGTTAACTTAACGTTAGTACCACAAAGTTGGGTTCTTCAGGTGTCGGCTGTTTGGTTTCCTGCTAAGGTTAATTATCTTGTGGAGTCACTTTGGGGAAAAGTAAAATTTCTTCCAGTTGAAAATACGTGCAGGTCCGGTTGCTTTTGAATTGAACCGATAACCAATAAGCTACCGCATAACCGAGGGAAGGTTCGCCATATGCTCAGAGCAGTCTCGTCATCAAAACTGTAATACTAAACAAACAACCAGATTTTTCGACGATTA
This sequence comes from Enteromius afrohamiltoni, assembly GCA_034779775.1. Taxonomy (NCBI): domain Eukaryota; kingdom Metazoa; phylum Chordata; class Actinopteri; order Cypriniformes; family Cyprinidae; genus Enteromius; species Enteromius afrohamiltoni. The sequence continues at coordinate 4,222,358 of JAUYWG010000038.1, forward strand.
GATCATAGTTCAGCTAAAACGAAGCTGAAACGTGTATTATTTCGTCCAGACGTCAATTATCGATGATGATGATGGTGCTATCTTGTCTTCGATCCTCGTCGATCACCAGTTAATTTGAGCTGACGGCTTTAGATCTAACGTACAAAATTGCTGACACCTTGATTGCATCCAAAAACGCGAAGCAAAGACGAAAAAAATCGAGTTAGCTAGCAATTTTCGAATAGCAAAATACCTAAATCGAGCTTTTTGCAACTGCATTCAACAAAGTCTTGAACGTCTGGGTTACGCGCGGTCTCGACAGGAATCACCCAGTGACGCAACCACGCAAAGCGCGCCAGACTTTTCTGCGTGATGCATATTGATGCGAACGTAATGAATATGAATGAGATTGTCAAAGATTACCCGAGATCTGACAAAATAGACAACGAAGTTTTTATTTGTATCCATTAATGGAAAACACTGTGTCCAGACTTTGTAAATGTCAAAATTTACGATGCGTCGCTGCTTGCAGTAACGTCCTTGCGTGCATGCGATGAACACAGGAAATGGAGAAACTGCGGTTCGCTGGACGCCATGTTGGATCAGATGCGCTATATTTCCATGCAGAATCTCCTCTGGGGGAGCCGTAATGGCGCACCTTGTTTTTACACGGACTTCCTTAATCCTGGCAGATCAGCTGACCTATGTCGTGACAGTTTTTTTTCCCTCGATCCACTGCTTGGTAGGATATTCAAAGGATTGTCGTTAATTTCATGCTAATACAGTAAGATTTATACGTTTGCTTTTGTACAGTTATGTGTTTATTGCTATCAAACCAGGCGGTTTGGTCCTATCTCATTTTCTAACGTTACGCAGGTGAAATCTGCTCAGTTGCTGATCAGGCTTTGCTAGTAGCCATCTGTCACCTGACATCCAGTGGTTCCTTACGACAGCCTGCTAGATCTCGTTATTCGGTAATTCTGGTCGTGTAAAAGCATTTATTTAATGATTTAGTTATTTATATCTGTTTAGTACAGCAACATATCATTTTTATTTGATACCTAGCAGTAATAGTTTGAATCTGAATGGATACCGGTCCGCCATAGTGGTTCTGTTAGTACTATAGTGTTGAGAAAGTCTTTAAATTTGTCATCGGTTATTGAAATATTAACCACAACAGCAGGTTTGAAACTTAGATTTGCTTTCGAGTACATTGATTAGAACTGATACAAAACAGTAGACCTTGAGGTTCTGTTGAAATTGTGAAAACGTCATTGTTTTGTAATCTTGATGAGGTTTGGCGTGTGACTTCAAACGCTGAGCGATATTGGTGCAGTTTGAATGAATCTTTTACACTTCCTCTTTCAGGATTGCTAACACAGGATGGATTTTTCCAAGCTGCCTAAGATCCGAGATGAGGAGCGTGAGAGTCAGTTCGGATATGTGCATGGAGTTTCAGGCCCAGGTAAAAAATAAAAGCATGCTCTTAATTCACTTTGTTACAAAATTGAACATACAGCACAGCAGTCCTCCCATAAGCAGTTTGTTTTGACGGACAGATGTGGTTAATGATGAGATGGACCGGTTACAGTCTGTGTGTCTGTTCATTGCAGTGGTGACGGCCTCTAGCATGGCAGGTGCAGCCATGTATGAACTGGTGCGTGTGGGCCACAGTGAGCTGGTAGGAGAAATTATCAGATTAGAAGGAGATATGGCAACCATCCAGGTGTACGAGGAGACCTGTATCCTTTACCAGTCAAGAGGATGGAATACACTACCCAGTTGTTGCCCCGGGTTTTCATTCCAAACAAGTTGATGCAAGTCTGAGGCAGTCTGCAATTTTGATTTGACGAAGTCGATAACTGTATGATGCCTAGCAGTTTTAAATCTGTTTGGTTTTTAAAAGTTGTGTAATGCATTCCAACCCTTACTCGGTCTATAATACTTGAAAAACTTTTTCCAAAAGGAAAATAGCTTTTAGGAACCAAAGTATATGTTTGTGTTGTATTAGTATATGTCTGTATGGTTTCCTGAGCTGTATCCACAGCTGGAGTTTGTGTCGGGGACCCCGTGCTCCGCACTGGAAAGCCCCTCTCTGTGGAGCTGGGACCTGGGATCATGGGCTCCATCTTTGACGGTATTCAGCGTCCCCTCAAAGACATTAATGACCTCACGAAGAGCATCTACATCCCCAGAGGGGTTAACATAGGAGCTCTTAACAGGGACCTCAAGTGGGATTTCTCTCCCTCTCAGAACTTGAGAGTAAGAATTATGTGTGTGTGTTTCTCTGTATGCAGTGACGATTCACCTAGTTTTTGGAATTTCCACCACGGACATTTCTGACACTTTTTCCTAGGACTGTGAGTCATGATAGTCTAGTGGTGTAATATAGTAGTACGCATGAAACCAAGTTCAAATTCTGATATAATATGCATTTTTATAATAAACCAAGCAAAATTGCAGATTAATTCAACTGTTAGTAATCACCCTTTATTTTCATGTATTGAAAGCAGCAGATTTGGCTTTATATTATATTATATTTATATACTTCTGAACTATGATCCAAAGCAAAAACATACATTTATGCCTTTACGTTTGCTATTCTACAATTTAAATAATATTATATGTTTTTTGCAACTTTTAGAAACAAATTAATTTGAACCGTCATCACTGGGCATGACAAAGCTAAACTGCCCCTTATTACTGCATATGGAGGCTGTAATTTCTGCAGTCTTTAATGTCCGTAGCACAAAAGGCTGATATTCAAATGGATATATAATACACATGAGATAAATGCAGTACAAAATAATATTTTCCATCAGCATGCAAAAACTCGTTGGTTCTGCACAAAACATTCAGGCTAAATGACATATTTAAGATTTAAAATAATGAAATTCACAAAAAGGCAACATCTTACAGGCACTGTTATTATTGTATCTGCAGAAATTGTAGAACTTACCATATGTCATTATTATCATATCGTAAAGAGAATTTGTTTGAGTGTTTTTGGAAATGGCATATAAAATCACGATTTGCATGTGTGGGACTTTTGTGAATGTGAACTTGTACAGTACTTGTATGCTATACTGAAATGATGCACTGGATGTTTTTTCCAGGTCGGAAGCCACATTACAGGAGGTGATATCTATGGATTGGTGTATGAGAACTCTCTCATCAAACACAAGATCATGCTGCCCCCCCGCAGCAGGGGAACAGTCACCTATGTCGCTCCGCCGGGAAATTATGACGTCTCTGTGAGTCAAGCTCACAATCATTCTCGCATGTCCTGAAATACTACCACAAAAGCATGCAAGAGTAGTTAAGAGCAGCTTAAACTTAAATTTAAGCTTATTTGTATAATACTGTATAAAAGGAACAGTTAGCAAAAACTCCCTAAGATGTTTAGGTAAGATGAGAAGGAAACCAATATTACTAATTACTGGAACTTCCCTTTTTATTGTGTGTGTCAGGATGTGGTGCTGGAACTGGAGTTTGAAGGAGTGAAGGAGAAGTTCACCATGGTGCAGGTGTGGCCTGTGCGACAGGTGAGGCCTGTAACGGAGAAGCTACCAGCTAATCACCCCCTGCTGACTGGACAACGAGTACTGGACGCCCTCTTTCCGTGAGTTTCTCATTTCTCCATTAAACAGACTTGTCTGCAGTCTTGGCCCACCGGTTATTTATCCTGAAAATGTCTTTTTGTTGTCTTACATTGGTATCAAACCCCCACAAGCGTTCATGCTTAGGGTTGCCAGATCCGCAATGCCCCAAAGGGTTTTTTTTTCCATAATGGATGCATTTTCTGCCCATTGTTTTGCCAATATGAGATTGTTTAATGAGGCTGCTCAATCTGCAAGCATACCTTCTCATTGATGAACTGTAACAAATATATAATAAATCAATTCAATCAGCAATGAGATTAAGTCATGCTTATCAGTGGATTGAATTTATGTGAAAGTGCGCTAATTTAGCTGAAATGTAAAAAGTAATTTCTCAACAGTTTGATTATTAATAATTGTGATTATTACCGATGGTTATCAATTTAACCATTATTGTAAAGTCCTAATTTCTGTCATTTTGCAGTTGTGTCCAAGGAGGGACCACAGCCATTCCAGGAGCTTTCGGCTGTGGTAAAACTGTGATCTCTCAGTCTCTCTCCAAGTACTCCAACAGTGATGTCATCATTTACGTGGGATGTGGAGAGCGTGGAAATGAGATGTCTGAAGTATTAAGAGACTTTCCAGAGGTTGGTATGGCACTGGTAGTCAGTGATCCTGGTCATACTGATTAATACGGCGGTCTGTGAATGTAATATAAAACAACATAAAACAAGTCGTATGCTTTAGATGAACCTGTTTTAAATGATTGACAGTAATTTTGTTTGATAGCTAACTATGGAGGTGGACGGCAAGGTGGAGAGCATTATGAAGAGAACAGCACTGGTGGCCAATACCTCAAACATGCCTGTGGCTGCCAGAGAAGCCTCCATCTACACCGGTAAACTCGAAAACTAGAAATGTTATAAGGGTCGATGTTTAAAATTGTACATTTCTACTTGAAAACTACACATGAAAGCTAAACAAAGAAGCTTTCCATTGATGTGTGGTTTGTTAGAATATGATCATATTTGGTCAGCATACAAAATTGTTGTTGAGAAAATCACCTTTTGAGGTTGTCCATATGTCCTTAGCAATGCAAAATTACAATTAAACATTAAGTTTTCAGATATTTATAGTAGGACATGTACAGAATATCTTAAAGGATGCAATCTTTCCTTAATATTCTGAATGATTTTTTTACACACACACGCACGCACGCACACACACGTTGGACTCTCCATAGGCGTAATGGTTTTTATACTGTACAAACTGTATGTGGTATTGCCCTATTCCTACCCTACGCCTAAACCTACCCCTTACAGGAAACATTGTGCATTTTTAGATTTTTCAAAAAAACACAATTTAGTATGTTTTTTTTTTTTAAAGCCTTTTGAATTACGGGCACTGAAAATGTCCTCATAAAACACCTACATATTGTAATACCCATGTCATTATACAAATTTGTGTCCTCATAAACCACATAAACCCACACACACACACACCCGTGCTGCTTAGGACTGTTTTTGTGGTCCAGGGTCACATATATGACATGATAATAATAATGTAATGCTGGTGAATCAGGTTTTATAAGACAATTATTGATAGCGAAATGACACAACCTGTAAAAGACAATCTATATATATATATATGCATGTATGTGGATGCAACTTTATAACATGCCTTGTTTGTGAAACAGGTATCACATTGTCTGAGTACTTCAGAGACATGGGCTATAACGTCAGTATGATGGCTGACTCCACCTCTCGTTGGGCTGAGGCTCTTAGGGAGATCTCTGGACGGTTGGCTGAGATGCCTGCTGGTATGTACAGCTCTTACAACTTTCACTGTAGCAAAGAATTCTAATAACTTCTGAAGGATTGCGACAAGAAAGCTTTCCTTCACATAAATAAACTGCATTTTAAAAACATACTTGAACGGTAATAATATTTTAAAATTCATAAGCAGCCTTGATAAGAGGCATTTTCCCGACCTTAAACGCTTGACTGCTATAGGCTACTATTGAATTTTAAAACATCCTCTTTGCATATACTGCCTTCTTTAAAGTTATGCTTCGCATTTGCGAAATGTGTAAAACGCATCTCAAACGTCCTCCCAGTTGTGATTGCAATGCAGTGTTTTTATTACTTCCCCAAACCACAGCAAAATGAGAGAACTGCAATTTGAATGAGTTTTGACTAAATTGTGCAGCTTTGCCCAAACCAAACTTTCTTATGTCGGATAATCAAACGTTCTTGTTTTTCTTTTACAGACAGTGGGTATCCTGCATACCTTGGAGCCCGTCTGGCATCATTTTATGAGAGAGCAGGTCGCGTGAAGTGCTTGGGTAACCCAGAGAGAGAGGGCAGCGTCAGCATTGTGGGAGCGTAAGTACTCTCAAACAACATCAAATGGGTTATTATAATAAGTATACAAAATATACAAAGTGTGTATTACAAGTATTTTTGTGGTGGTTTATGCTGTAAATGTTGCTGTTCTTTCCACTCATTTTGTGAATAAACAGTGTGTCTCCCCCTGGTGGTGACTTCTCAGATCCTGTGACTTCCGCCACTCTTGGAATTGTGCAGGTGGGTGACTCCTATGGAAATACTTGTCAGCAACATGATACGATGTTTTATAAAATCTTCCATTATTTCCCACCTGAAATGCTGCTCTCAGGTGTTCTGGGGTCTAGATAAGAAGCTTGCCCAGAGGAAACACTTCCCTTCTGTTAACTGGCTGATCAGTTACAGTAAATATACTCGAGCACTGGATGAGTACTATGACAAACACTTCCCAGAGTTTGTGCCGCTGCGTACCAAAGCCAAAGAGATTCTGCAGGAGGAGGAGGACCTGGCTGAGATTGTGCAACTTGTTGGAAAGGTGTGTTTGTGTATGTTGTTTGTCAAATAGTGTTACAGTTTTTTTTTGTGTGTAATGATATTTGTAACACGTTATTAAATGTATTTGTATTGATGGTTTATTTAATATGTCTATGTTGATTCTGAATGCATTTATTTTGTTTTTTTGCCCACAGGCCTCTCTGGCGGAGACGGATAAAATCACTCTGGAGGTGGCCAAACTCATTAAAGATGACTTCCTGCAGCAGAACGGTTATACTCCCTATGACAGGTAAACTAAACATAGGTGAAAAAAATCTTTTTAAAGCAACACTTCACTTTTTGGTGATAGGCTTATCAGATCGCCAGACCTTGAGATGGGCTGAATGGATGGTAAAACCCAACTTTTTTAAACTCTGAGAGAGTTGGAGAATGAGTCTATTTTTTTAAAAAGTGGAGCGTTTTAAAAATTAAGTTGCCTGTTTGTCAGTCTGTGCTAATCCTTTCTCACATTATCACCCTGTCTCTCTCTCTCTCTCTCATTCAGGTTCTGTCCCTTCTATAAGACAGTGGGAATCCTGTCCAATATGATAGGATTTTATGACCTGGCCCGACATGCTGTCGAGACCACAGCACAGAGCGATAACAAGATCACCTGGGCCCAGATCCGTGAACACATGGGAGAAATTCTCTATCGCATCAGCTCCATGAAGTTTAAGGTACTGTTGCTCAGATATTGATGTTGGGATTTTCATAGATGTAAAGGTCACAGGCTGCAGGTTGCAAAAGCTTAAATAAAATAAAACAGAAATATTAAATTAAAACGGTTTGCTTAAAAAGAGTGTTGTGTTAGCAACTAAATGAACAAAGTTTAAGTTTAAAAAATAACTCAAATTAAAATGAAAAATAAAAGGTAAATAAAATGGTAATAACAAATATAAGCAGTTCAGCTGTTAGCAATGAAACGGGAGTTATAAAAGAGTTATTAAAATGTCCTTCAAAAATCAAATACTGCAATTCGTTATTATTGCCATGTACCTCTCAGACCAAACAATATGGAAGATGACTGAACTGTTGTTTAATCTAGTATAGGTCATACTTAACTTGTTGTCTGTAATACAAGGACGTGAAATATCGACAGTGACTGACGGTTTAAATAATAATGTAATTCATTTATTAGAGTTATTTTTGCATATTCATTATAATATTTATTATAACCTTTTTATAATTCGATTAGTTTTACAGTTTTTAATAACTGCATATATCTGTGTGCTTTGCAGGATCCAGTCAAAGAGGGCGAAGCCAAGATCAAAGCTGACTACGCTCAACTGCTGGAAGACATGCAGAATTCTTTCCGCACTCTCGAGGACTAAAAGCAACCTTTGACCTCACACGTGTCCCAGCTCTCTCCTCCCCCTGTGCTGTGCATTTCCCAGTGCTCCCTTGTGCATGTGTACCTCTCGTCTAAATATACACTGAAACCGAACGACGCAAATGAGAGTAGCCATCGCTAATCTGAACACGGCCTTTAGAAAAGTGTGCGTTCTCACTCAACTGTTACTTGGTGTTTGAACTATGAGATCGTATTTTAGCATCTTGCCTCTGTGATCACTCTGTGCTGAGACTCAACACTTGAAGCACAAAAACAGGAAACAGTCATCTTCTCTTTTTCTCACCACCTGCTATCCCATGCGTTCGGAGCGCAGGGGAGCACAGTGTTTATTCCCATCTCAGTTGTTTTTCTCTGTGACCAATAGAAATGTGTTATATAATAATGGGAACAATGGAAGTCAGAAAGGGATCAGTGAGGCTTCCCTTATTTATTTGAATCTTGTTTTGTCTCATTAATGTGATTTCTGCTCTGTGTGTTCCTCATATTCATGTAAGTGAGTGTGTGTGTGTGAGTGTGCATGGGTGTGTGGGTAATATTGTGGCTTCTGTAGTGGTACATTACTACATTTATTGTGTGTGATGTTGTGTGATTCAGTTCCAAAGAATTAAACTGTTGGAAACTGTTTGAGTGACTCTGCTTTATAACAAAAATAGATGAATTGATTTTCATTCTAGTAGTTGTGAATGGGATTTTTTGTAAGGGTTAATGATCAACAAGGCTGCATTTATTTGATCAAAACTTACAGTAAAACAATAAAATTGCTAAATATTATTACATTTTGAAATAGCTGTTTTCAATTGTAAAATTTTTCATGGTGGTGGGAAAGTTTAATTTTTACTACAGTATTTTGTAACGGTGCATTTCTGAAAAGACTAATAATTCTAATAATTAACATAATCAAAACAATAGATATTATATATGTATATATATAAAACAATATTATATGCATGTATTTATATATATATAATGTTACTTTCAATCAATTTAAAGTGTCCTTGCAGAACACATTTTAAAAATTTCTTTAACCCTAACTTTTGAATGCTTCCGATTTGAAAACCTTTACATATGCAATACTTGTAATCCACCTGTGACTTTTATTTATTTATTTTGCTTTCCTCAGAGACAGGCTTGTGCTGGCCTGGCCTTGTGGATGCTTTTCAAGCTGTGGTTACTCGTGTAGTTACATGAGACAGAGGAAGTCACCAGAGACACTTTGAATAATAAAACTTGTTTATTTGTGTCAAAAGCAGAGATGGTGATTTTCACAGTAAACAAACCTAAGCCCGTGGGACGACATCACACAATCACAAACCAGTTCACAACCGGCTATTTCTGCGGCGAAGGCCCTGCTGGGTCTTAAAAAGGCATGTAGGTGAAAATGAAGAACTTTGCAATTAGGTTCTTTAATCAAAACAGAATACTGAATATACTGGCATGAGCGTTGAGGCCTCTCTTGAGAGGAAATGTATTCAGTGTTGAGTGCTGATACAAGAACAGTTTCTGATTGATATAACTTCATAACGGCCTCTGCTAAACATTCTATCCACTCAACAGTCCATCTGCTCCACTTGAGGTATGCAAAGGACTTACATCAGTGTCTGCTAAATAGCATCTATGGTATGTTGTTTTGATTATTAAAAGACTAGCGATACTGAAAACATGTGCATGCATATAGTTAAAAAAAGCAAATAATCAGATATAATTTAACATGGGATGTTTTTTTTTAAGTTGCATCAGCTATATAATAAGTCATATAAAATTGTTACAAATAAATACACAGCAGACTGGATGAAATAAACAAAAAACTTGATTAATTTCAGGAACCATTCATCTAAAATTTAGATATTATGATCAAATGGCTCAAGTACTTATTCTTACAAAGGAAATGCATGCTCATCAGTACAAAACCTCAACAGTTCATAACCCAGCTGCTCTTTTTCATCTTTGTTAGATTTGATGGGGTGTGTATGTGTTCGAGGAGGGTCACCAGATCTATTTGTCTATGTAATCGTATATATTATGATTCAGAATATGGGGTGAGGTAAAGGCCTCACGGTTCACTTAAGTCATTCTCTCATGCACTGCGGTCAGTTCTTGGCAGTGTGAGCTCTTCGTTTACCTTTGGCCTTTACTGTATCTTCTTCGCACGTTTAACCTCTAATGCTCCAGAGCTGTTTCTCGCGTGTCATTTCTGCAGGCAGTTGAGTTTGTCCTTGAACTGAGTCAGTATCACAGCAACCAGCCCCACTGCCACGCCAACAACTGCCGCAACGATGCCAATTATAGTGCCCACGGACTCTTCAATCACACCTGAGCAGATTTGAAGAAAAAGCTATAATCTGACTGTCATGTTTCATTGTCTCAGATGAATGTAATTGGCTCCCTAACAAAATATTTCAGATTTTGCATTTATTCAGACTGCTTTTGCAGTTACCCAGTGCTCAATTTCTTCATCTTTAATAGTTTAATAACACTGTTAAAAGAATCTCCATGTACAATAAATGTTTCATACTTCATGCTGTACATTATATTCTTGTGGTGCCAAAAGTTTTTTCAATTATAATATTTATCAATACGTGTATTATGTATATATATATATAAAATTTTTAAATATAGTTTATATATATATTTTAAATGTATTTTATATATATATATTTTTAATGTATTTTATATATATATTTTTATATTTATATATTTATGTATATAATTTATTATTAACAGATTATAGGCACAAATATATGTGCGTGTGTGTGTAATAATTTTTAAAAATATAAATAATAGCATTTTATTATGTTACTTATATATATTATTGACTCCTGATTCTCTCTATATAATTATTTTTTATATCATTATAGTAAATTTATTGGCCATAACAGATTATAGGCACTAGCCATTAGTTTTTAATTCTAGTTCTGGTTCTTTAGTTGTCACAAACCGCACCTCTGTGGCCCTCTCCGGTACTCAGCAGCGGGAACCTTCACCCGAATTCTGGTGTTTCCTACCGGGACCCTTTTTACCCACGTACCTTGGCTGATTCCGGTGCCAGGTGTAGGTCATTATCTGGCCTATTTAAACAAAGAA
>JAUYWG010000038.1:4233972-4247393 GCA_034779775.1 Enteromius afrohamiltoni
GTTTTGACCATTGCCTGTCGACTCTGCTTAATAAACATACTGCAAATGGATCCGACTGACTCCGGTGCTTCGTTACATTAGTAGTCTGGCTTCCGCGACTATTAAACTCATAGGAGCTTAGTCTGGCCAAGCTACCTTACTAGAAGGCGGGCTTAACCTTAGCTCATTGGTTTCTCATCAACTTTCTCATTGGTTCCTATTTTTTTGGGAACTGAAATGCTCTACAACGGCAGCTTGGCCAGACTAACTTTGCTCGCAAAAAGACCGTAGCATCAAAGGAAGTATGGGAGGTCCCAGGCTAGTTCTTTAGTATATTTTATTCCTCAAAACATGGTTATTTTAGACTCATTGTTGTTTTTTCAAATATTTAATTTCAGTAAAATTTGTATTTTAGGATATTTGAGCACACAAAAATGAGAAATGCCTTTGAAACTTTGACATGATGTAATCGTGGAAATGTTACTGTTTGTGGGCGAGGCAAGTTGTTCACGACGTAGAACGTGGGCGGACATTATGCAAATATGTTACTTAGTGACGTGGATCCATAACAGAAAAAGATTTGAATTGCTGACGACTCGTTTAGGCGAATGTGAGCCGACTCTTTTTTTTCGTGCACTGTCGGCGTCACAACTTTGCAGATAGGTAATGTTCACATAGATCATAAGATAAAGATCATATCTGAAAAAGCATAATAGGGGCACTTTAATAGATAAGAAAGGATAAACATATATGTATCTGAATACTGTTTTTTACTCTCATCCTCTCTCACCCAGTCCTTTGCGGATGCTGAGTTTGGTCCCAGCTCCTTGAAGAACTGTCGAGCGTGTTGATATGAAGGCACACAAATACAGGCCTTGATCCTCCACCGAAATATTCCTTAGTGTCATGGACAGATCTCCCTCAGACAGATCTCCAGACAAAAACACACGGCCAGCAAACTCAACCTCCACCGTCTCGTTGCCTTGTAGAACCTTCTTCCTTCCCTTCAAATTCTGCACATACCACCTCACCTTCACAGTCTGTACTTCATCCACATCCAGCTTTAAAAAACAGGGAAACACCACATCCTCCCCTTCCACAGCTTTTGCATTTGAAGGCTGTTGTAAATATGCCGCCCCCTGTGAGCCGGGAGGACCATCCGCAGGCAGAGAAGATAAAGGTTCTGCTGTGGATGTGATGAGGATGGTCAGGGATGTTTGAGAGGGACTGGCGATAACGGTCATATTTACAAGAAGACAAAGAAAAAGAAGCCCACCTGTCAATAAAACAGAGTGCATTGATTATATGTGACTGCATCAATTAATAGTCAAAACTCAAATGATAGCATGTTTAAAGCAGAACGTGGCAACCAGTCAAGAACATTTTAACCAATCAAGAAAAATTCACACTTATACGCACTTATGTAGCGACACCGATGCTATAAATACAGTAGCTTACATGGCAGTGTTATGGTCACACTAAGTCCCTTTACTAAAATTAGAGACTCAAAAGTCGCAAGGATTAAAATGTCAAAAGTCCTGCATGGAGCGTAAATCCTCCGACCATTACTTGATTCGGTCAACAGTAGTCTAGTAGTCAGTTCAGAATGAATGTCACAGATTTTCTAAATCAAGTCCGAATTACCAACAATTTATGTCATGTAACAGTGAACTCAAGAATGTTGTGAGTAATTAGACGTTCCTCTCTCATACTTTATATCTTCTCATTAATGTTTTAGAAAATGTTGCTTCCATAAACACATGGAATTAGATGAACATTTACTGTCTGCTACACAGAATTGTTATATTTGTAGATATGGTTATTTGAAGAGGGAGGGAGATGATAAAAGTCTGCTCATTTATTTGAGTTTCCTTGTTCATTTGTCAAGCTACGTTAGTAGAACACAGACAAATGAGAAAGCTAAATGCTAAGAGAAAGATATACTCTTACCTGTGAGGGCAGAGTGGAAAAGGTGACTTAGTAAGTTTCTAGAAGGTAGGAAACTGAGAAAAGCCATTTCTGTCTCAGAGAAGTGTCACACTCTGACACTGAGCTGACAGAGCTTCACTTTATCTCCCCCTCCTACATCACACACACACACACACTTAGTCCCTTTTCACCCACTCAGTGTTACCTTGCATATCTATCTGGCACAATGTACTGTTGTTTTACCTGAATTTTGCACCACTGTACTTGCATTGTTTTACAGCACTGGTAAATCCAATAGTTTACCTAACTTAGATATAATTGATACTTACAAGGCATTATTAAGTTACAGCTAATTTCAAGGCAAAACAAATTACTTACTGCTTTGAGTGGCACACTTTAAAATATTAAAAGTAGCCACAAAGGAACCAATGACATTAATAAACCATTGAGAGGCATCAGTGCACTAATATGTTGCTAATGTGCAACTTAACAACAGAAGATTAAGAAAAGAATAACAGTTTTTGAGGTGGGTCAATTCTTAATAGACTTTTCACTCATTTCCTCCGTGTCTGTAGTTATGTGTCACTAGTTGCATATATTTTGTAGTTTGTAGTAGAATTTAACTACAAAATATATGCAACTGTAATCTGTTACAGTTACTAAGAAAAAAGTTGATAATTAAATAACAGTTACCTGAGTCATGGAAATGAAAAACACACTTACAGATTTGATCGTTGTGCATTTACTGCTCTGAAAATGAGACACCAATGTTTTAGATCTTTAGGACACACAATAGGACACATGTTTATTCAATAACTGTTTTATATACTGTATGGGTTTGTGCATATGCTTTATTTTTTTACCCCCAAAACATTGCTAGATGCCAGTGTTACCTGTCATGTCTATGCAAGGATTTTGAAACAGTATCACGAAATATATTATGATCCTAAATCAGTATTGGTATTAATTATTGATTTTTTTGTTTTTTATTCATTTGAAAACATTGTTAAAAATGTATATGCATCTATTTACCTATCTATCTATCTTTCTATCTAAGCCATCTGTTTGTATTTATCTTGCAATATTTTGTCATTGTACATAATCACCCTCCATTATGTGGCGTACCTAAATTAAGTGGCTTCTTTCAAAGGGTATTTATACAGTTCTCTAGATTCTGGCTTAAAATCTCCCGCAAGAGCAATGCGAGCCCTCCAGAGTCTACAAAGTGTCTACAAAGTCTGTTAGAGTGAGATTACATGATGACAAATGGATGTGGTCTGTTGAGTTGAGATGTGCAGTAGATGTGGTTATATAGCCTGAAACTCAACTCTACTGCGAAAGAAAGGAGCATGAACGGAATACCAAGTAGAATATTTAGATGTATATGTATACTTGTAACATGATATTTGGTGAGCTGTGTAAGTAAGTTTCTCCCTGTCCAGTTCGTCGTCTCAGTATATGGCAGGCAATTATAACAGTCCTTTGTATGTAGGTAAGCTGAATTGTTAGGTATGTTGATACAGTAAGCTTAAAAAAAAGACTGTCTGGCTGTTTGCAAATACACGTCTTTAAAAAATCCTTTTAGGAAGGCCATTATGAATTTTCATTATGTCTCACGCTATTTTAATGTGCAAGATACAATTATAAAGACATTTGTTTTTCAGTTTATCGTTACAAAGGGTCCCATGTCACGCCCTGCTCTTTCTGTTTCAAACTGTCCAGCTTGCTCATGATTTTATTACAGAGCGTGTGTATAGCAAATACAGCAGTCTCTGCAAAAATAGGCACATGCAATTTGTCTCTCTTCCTTGCCCTCCATCAGAGGTAAAATGCATAACGGTTATGGATAAACTGAGTTTCCGGATCATTATGTCATCTCCGTCAGACAGAGGAAGACAACAGGCTACACCCATAGATGCATTAGACAGACAGACTGCATTAGACCAAGTGCATTAAGCCTAAAGGTCGGCTGCGTGAGTGTGTGTGAGTGCTAATCATATGCAGGCTTTTAACACACTGCTCCAGTTAATTCCGGTTCACTTTTAGTCTTCACCACAGAGAAGCTCAATACCAACTACATTACTGCAAGACATTACAGTAAGAGCTGCACTATCATGACAGAGCCTAGATAAGACTCCAGAGCCAGTGTGCTGCAAGATATTTTTACACACTAATGTTTTGTTAAGTTGATTATGGCTGTCCTTTAAAGGGACAGTTCAGCCCAAAATGAAAATTCTGTCATCATTTACTCACAGATCTTGAGTGTAACACAATGCGGGCCGTCGAATCAAAAAGGTTGAGAGCCACACCGTGTATGAGTGTGGTTGCCTTTTTTCTTCATATTTCATTGTATAATCAAACAAGTTCTGTGATTAATTGTATTCTCAAATGAAATAATCACAACAAGCACACCTGAGGTCCTGCGTACCTTCTTGGGAAATGGATCCGCAAATCAGCAGATTATAAAGACCAGTTAACAGGGATAGATTCCTCTTATTTTGCTTGTGTGTTATGTTCACTTTGTTTTGCCTCAAGCAATGAGGTCATAGCAGAGGAACACCTGTTGCATTTTATAGACTGATTTATCAGCAAACTGCAGCTGTTGAAGCCTTTTGTACTTGAGAGTTGCTAATCTTGGCTGTAGTTTATACCATTAAATTAACTGAAAGTTATGCACATGCATTTTATTTAAAACATTTTTTTAAATGTCTTATTAAATATTAAACGTGAATTCAAATATAGCCAGGGCTTGCACTTGAGTCTGTTTTAATAAAGGGTTACTACTCCACAAAAAGTAAAGTTTGTCATTAATCACTTATCCTCATTTTTTTCCAAATCCGTAAAAGCTTTGTTTGTCTTCTGAACACAATTTGTAATGATCTAGCTGGATGTGCCAGCTCAGCTCTCTGGATGGCACTCCAGTGCCCCACAAACTCTTTGTGTTTCTGTCTCTGTTTTCATGAGTTTCAATGAACTCATGTCTCTGCCCATCTCATTCGTTGTCATAGTGTTTCATTGTTGTCTCCACCCACCTTGTCACTAACTCGCTCCTCCCCTTAGCCTTGTTAGCATGTCTGTATAAAAGTCCTGTTTTTTTCCTGTTTAGACGCTCGTCAATGATGGATGTAACCTGTGTTTATACCTTTGTTCAGCCATTCGTGTCTCTCCGTGTCTCCCTGTCTGGATTATTAACCTCGCCTGCCTTTGGATATTTGCCTTTGTCTCTGCCCTCTTGGATTAAGTTCACCCATCGCCTGACCTTCGCCACGTACTCTGGATCATTCTATTGCCTTTGTCTCTGATGCCCCCGTTTGCCGTTGTCAACTTTGCCTGTGACCATACTCTGAGTGTATGAATGAATAAATGTTTGCAAGTGGATCCGAACGCTTCCCGTCGTCTCATTCGTTACACAATTTAGATATTTGATAAAAACCCATGAGGCTTGTGTCTGTCCCATTGACTGCCAAACAACCGCCATTGTCAAGGTGCAGAAAAGTATGAAAGACGTCATCTGAATGCTCCATCTGCCAAACAGCGTATCTTTCCATTGCATCTAACTGCGAATGTTGATAGCATATGTGATGCTGTCAAAAATGTATTAGGTGATGTTATAGTGCTGAATCTTTAAATAAAGTAACTATTATTTCTTTCCGTAGAAAAATTATTCTTGTAGCTTCATGATGTTAAGGTTGAACCACTGATGGCATATGGAGCATTCAGACCACAGTTTTTATACTTTTTTTTGCCACCTTGACTGTGGTAATTGTTTGACAGTCAATGGGACAGTTATAAGCATCCTGGTTTTCATCAAATATCTTAAATTGTGTTCTGAAGAAGAACTAAGCTTTTACAGGTTTGGATCAACCTGAAGGTAATTGTTAAATGATAAAAATTAAATTTTGGGGTGGAGTAACACTTTAAATGTGTATTTAATCAATTTCAGTACTCATTAAACTTTAGTCCCAGTGTCATTTGTTTTTGACAGGTGCCTATGTGCTTTGCAGTAGCAAGAACCTGCTCTGGTTTTATGAGGGAACATTGTGTCCTCTCGTTACTTCAGGTCAGTACCTACAAGAAACCTGATCTCAAAGGGTGTGGTCACATCAGACGGATTCACATCTGTCCAAACTATCGTGAGGAGGTCATATATCATCTCTGCTGTGACCAAAGTTTGACCCTGTCTTCCAAGTATGGCTGCTAAAGATCAAGGAGTCAACTGCTATGAGCACACACACAACCAAGTTTGGGGTGAAGGGAGTTATGAGCACTGTAAGTGATCTGATGACATGTACACAGCGTCAGTCAAGACTTGGCAGTTACCTAGCATTTTGTTTCTGGATGGGATTGCGGACTCCAGGTGGTCCGCTCTCTGCCACCATATAAACTCCACGAGGGACCACTGGCGCTCCCATCATGTTGCAACTGCTGACCACCGGAAGAAAACTTTTAATGGCTGACTTGCAAGAATTGTGCTAGATGAGCAGCAGCACACCTGGTCTATGGGAATTTGTGATTCTGCTTGAGTAAAGCTAAAATGAAACGCCAATGTTTCTAGAAAGTTAGTAGCAGAGATGTCATGCCCATTCATATTCCATGGTTTATGTAAAAAAGATAAATAGTTGGGATTGGAGCCCTAATACTCTAAAAAGATAATAAAACGCAACACTGCATGACAAAATAGTAATAATAAATCATAATGTATTCTTGAATTTTTGTTGTGATGCTGCAGATGTTTGGATAAGTGCTGTAGTTGTTTTTTTTTACCACATTTGTGTTAGGAGAAAATGACACCCAAGAGTACTGTAGTCTCTTATAGAAAATGAATGTGTTGAATGTGAAAGTTTTTTATATTTTTGAAAAAGCTAATGTATTTAACTTTACAGAAGCACTTTATAGTCTCAATAAACCCACAACAGGCTCCCTTACTTCATAATATGGTGTCCTTGTTAGTTACGTGTATCTATGCATTTATGTACTATTAATATTATTAATAGTAATTAGTTACACGTACTTGCTTTACGGTTCAGCATGGTTTGGCTTAGGGTTAATTTATTGTAATAATTTATTGTAATTATAATAGTAAGCACATATGGCAAGAACACATTAAAATAAAGTGTTACCAATATGTAAAAGCTGCAGTCATTAAAGATAAATAATATCAAGAAGTATAAATAGTAACAAAATAGTAACAAAAGTATAAATAGTAATAGTAACAATAACGTTTGAAAAGTCAAAGGTGAGAGGTCTTATTTAAATTTCAGGCAGATGTTAAACTTTTTCTTTTTTTTAATAATTCGACTTAAATTGATACAATAGCCTATCCCAATGCTTGACGATAACAAAACATTATTTACATCGCATTCTTTAGCAAAAACGGGTTGAAATGGCCACAGTAGAAGGGTTAAAGTTGAGGTGAAAAGGTGTCTGGCCCGCCGGGTATGCGCGGTATGCGCGCAGCTATCTCTCCGCGCTGCTTCACGTTGTCGCTGTCACGGTAACACCTGCCAGCTTCCTTTTGCATCGCCGCCACCCAACCCTAATCGGTAACAACGC
This sequence comes from Enteromius afrohamiltoni, assembly GCA_034779775.1. Taxonomy (NCBI): domain Eukaryota; kingdom Metazoa; phylum Chordata; class Actinopteri; order Cypriniformes; family Cyprinidae; genus Enteromius; species Enteromius afrohamiltoni. The sequence goes on from JAUYWG010000038.1 coordinate 4,241,434, forward strand.
TTGTAAACAGATCCTGTGACGCGCCTGCCCCTCTCAGAACGCTTGAGAGCGCGGAGCGTTAGCGCGCGCAGAGTTATCTATCACTGCCGTCCGGACAGTCCTGAGAGCCCTCACGGGCTGCACCTCATAGCCTGATGATAAACCCTACAAGGACGCGCCTTTCTGCTTTTAAGGAGCAAACGAATGACGTATCCTTTTTAAAAGTCTTCTTTGCTTTCTTTTTCTAAATGAAACGAAGACGAGCTTGGACTTCCATGTGCGTTCTTTTACGGAAAGTACTCATTTAACAGGGAAAAAAAATCGGATTAACGGGAAAACTTCAGCTGGATTTCTGTGCATGGCATTTTGACACCTTTAGGCTAATAAAAAAGCTGGAGTGACCTGTTCTTTAACCAAAACTACTAAAATGCATCAAAGAAGATGAGGAACTAATTAGGACTTAATGAAGCCTCTTCCTGGGATGCAATTCCACCTGTGTTGAGGCTGTTAAACCATAGGTAACGGATTGATTTATAGAGTTTTACACTATAACGATTGTTGATGCATGTTTTAAGTGGTCTTCAGAAATGATAATCATCCTGTGTAGGGTTAATTTCAAATCACAGCACACTCAAGGGCAAACCTTTTGTTTACTCAAGGGAACAAATGTAATTTAGACCATGTCAAACACATGCCACTCAATTATTTTCTCTATCCGACAACTGTGATGGAGAACGGCCTCTGAGGGAAAAGTTTCTGATGGCCCAATTACGAGATCCACACGAGACCAGAAATGGCCTTAATTCAAGATACAAAGAGTTGATTCAGATATTAATATTTTCTGCTTTTATAGACTGCGTGTAGATTATTTATAGACCAGTTCTTACGTCCTTCTGTATGTCTGTGCCAGTGTCAGATCCCTAGTGCTTTTCTTCTGTGACCTGAAGTGTGTTTAGACCACAAGTGTGTAGCTGACTATAAAAATTATTCACCTTTCTTTGAATATTTTGGTATTTCTTTTATTTCATTTGTGTTTATATATTTATGTCCATGATGATGATGAAAAAAGGTAAAAATAAATCAGAATTAATCCACCTGGTATAGTTCAAAATCTTACTTAGAATCTGTGATAACTCTATGTCATAAGTCTGTGAATTGCTCAATTGTCAGATCAACAGGGAAAATGTACAGTAAGGGTGTGCTGCTTGAATTCATTATTTTAGATTTATGCTTTTTTTTCCCCCAGACAATGCACCACATGATTTTTACATGAAAAGAGCAGCAGATTACTAGTAAGGAAGCTGAAAAAGTCATCTGTCCTGTCAACTATCTGCTAAAACTACCAACAGTTCTGTTCCAAGTCGAATGAACCCTTTCCACTCAGCTGTGATCTAAAGAAAGCTTTATTTTGCAGTTGAAGCAGGTTGTCTCTGACAAAGAGATGAAGCGAGAACGTTTTAAGCCCCCAGAACCAGATGACCCTCTGTGCTGCTGTGGAGACATCGACCAGCAAAGAGAGTACTGCTGCTGTGATTGTGAAGAACTTGATGATGCCTGTGAAAGGTCAGAGATCTAAGTGTGCTATTACATTTATTACATTTTGCTCATAAAATGATTCTGGGAATGAATTTTGTGCTCACCTTTGTGTTGGTTCAAACTCTTTTTTTTTTTAAATCTGTGAAATCTCTTGTGAAAAAGTTTGACTTGCATATGTAATATAATCTTAAGTAATTAATTGGCCACTTAAAAAGAGTACACTTTTGTCATTTTGTAAAGTAAAAGTGCATATATATTTGAATATGTTTTAAATGCATTACAAGCTTCAATGGAAATGAGAATTGGTCAGTACATTAAGCAGTGAAGCAGGACATCAAAACCAATAAGGGTCAGTTTTTGGAAATTGAGAATTATACATCATCTGAAAGCTGATGGCTAAATAATGTATGATTTGTTAGGATAGGACAATATTTGCATAAAACTATTTGAAAATCTGTAATCTGATGGTGTCCAAATGAAGTCATTAGGAATGCATATAGCTAATAAAGCAGCAAGTTTTGATATTTTTAGAATAGGAAGGCATGCAATGTATTTTTTGCTATTGCTACACATAAACTTGTGCTACTTATGACTGGTTTTGTGGTCCAGGGTCACATTTAAAGATGTACTTAAGTCCTGCTTAACTGGGCTAAAACACTAACTGCTTTTAACATTTAAATTATTTATACATTTTCATTGAATTTAAATACATTTCTAAAAACATTACATTCAGTCTGCAGTTAGCTTTGTTATTTGATATGTTTTATGTTGGTAAAATATCAGTGATAACATAAAGGTGTGTAAAATTGTTTAGCTCTTTTCAGTGAACTTTCCTCTTTTCCTCTGTCACCGCTTCTCATTAGGTTACTCAGAGGAGAGGCGGACAAGCCAGACATCTTCTCTCGTTTCGTCTCTCGTATGGCTGATCGTTTGGGTTTGCCGTGTTGCGCCATAGGACCCCTTCGATTGGAAATCTCTGTCCTGCCGCCAATGATATTAATTCCTGGCTTATTGCGAGTGGCAGCAATTAACTGTGTGTTGGGAGTTGTAGTCCTAACTGCCCTTCCAGGACTGGTGCTTTGGTATTACTATGTGACTCACAGAAGAAAAAGACGCACATTGTTTTTCCTTAGCTTGGCACTTTTCTCCCTTGCCTACATGTACTACCTTTTCCTTACTGAGATCGTTCCCAGAGGAGACGTGAATAATCTGCAGCTGGTTACTGCGACGACAGGCATGATGTTGACGCTTATCTCCCTCGTGCGCACCAAACAAGGACCAGGCTTTGTCAAATCCCAATCATTAGCTCAGGGAGTTAGCTCTGCAACCAATCAGAGCACAAACATATCTGGAGACTCTGCCTCCTGCAATGGAATCAGCCAGTCAAATGGGGAAAAGGAAAGAAAGAAGAAGTTATGTCCTGTTTGCCAATTGGTGCGCCCTCCAAGGGCAGGGCACTGCAGGATCTGTGGAGCTTGTGTCCTTCGAATGGACCACCATTGTGTTTGGTGGGTGTCTCATTCATTCTCCTTTAAATATTGAGTATGAGCACTTCATTTCCAGAGCGAAGTGATTTGAACATTGTGTTTAAAACAAGTGTCTTATGCTTACCATGGCTGCTCTCATTGAAAATACAGTAAAAACAAGAGATTATCAGAATGAATGTAACTGTTTTCCTGTCATTCGTTTTCAGCATCACTACTCCAGTCTTCATTGTCACATGATCCTTTAAGAATCCTTCTAATATGCTGATCTGGTGCTCAAACTAAAATTCTTATTATTTCTTATATGTTTTTATTAAACTATATTTCTTGATTAATTAGCAGTTCAAAAGAAATTAGAAATAGAAAATGTTATAAAAGTCGTTGCTTGTGACTTATGATCTTTTTCATTAATCTTACCAACCCCAAATTTTTAACTGCTTGTGTATATGTGGATTTATACACCCTTTTGTCTGCATTTTAAAAGTTACAAATTTAGTAGAAAGGTAATCAAGTACATTTGCAACCACTTAAAAAAAAGTACATTCTTCATTCTTCAGTGTATATGCTAAATAATAACGGATGTAACCTTAATTCCATGTATAAGTTTCATATGACAAATACGCATTAAATACTATTTTTTTACAAATTAAATTGACAAATATAGAATTGTATAAACATAATATTTAATTATTCAGTAATTATTTTAAAACATGTATATTAAATAAACATTACAAACAAACAAACAAAAAAACAATATCTGATATATAAAGAATAAAAGGAGAGAGAGCAATCTGGCCATCCGCTTTAATTCATCAAGTTTACATTAGTCATGTCAGCCTTACAGACCATTGCGCTATAATTTTAGATGTTCGTTATGTTTGTTGGGTAATCATTCAACTGAATATATTTTCTGTTATTTTTAAAAAGTATTATATAATATAGTGTTGCTATTTGTGCTATTATTTGATTCATTTTCTGATCTTTTCACACTTGTATGCATGTATTCCCAACCCCATCAGACACACACATATGTTCAAGCTGATTCCCAAAAGACGTCACTGGAGCAGGCAGGCTGGTGAGACATGTGCAAAGGCCACAGGAACGCAGCTTTCAGCACAGTAAAGGGAGCTCTCACCAGGCCAATCTGTCTCCACGCTGCCTCTCTCACACACACACACAGGCACAAATAAAATTATGAACATGCCATGAGCTACATCATTCTCATCAAAGTCATAGAAAATTGTGTAACTGTTCCATTGTTTGAATGAGAATTTCTGCATGTGTGTTTACTTTTTGTGTCTTTGTATGTATGTGACTTTCCATGACAGGATAAACAGCTGTGTAGGTCAAGCCAATCACAGGCAGTTCATTTTGACGCTCCTGCTCTTCCTGCTGACATCATTCTACGGGATCAGTTTGGTGCTACGGAGTATATGTCCAAGACAGAGTCTATTCACAGCCATGTTATACTGCCCTGGAGTCTATAACCAATACAGGTACATCGTGCATTACTCTTGTTTGATAGAAAACATGTACATACACTGTATGTTTTCAGCCTAACGCATTTGTGTGTGTGTTTGTGTGTGTAGCACAGCGCTGTGCTTTACGTGTGTGTGGTACAGCGTTATCATAACAGGCGGTCTGCTCCACCTGTTCATCCTTCAGATCATCAATGTCAGTTACAATGTAACAGAACGCGAAGCTCAGATCGCTTTGCGCAACAAAACTGGCAGGCGGCGCTTCTGTGGGCTGGTTGTGGAGACCGGCGCCTATTCGCGAGGTTTTCTCCAGAACTGGATTCTGTTCCTCACAATGAACACGGATGAGAACGGTTCCCCTTTCACCTTCACAGACATGGTGTGAATCAAAGAAGGGACTACGGATGTGATCCTGGGTTGTATTTAGACTATAATGATGAGATATGTTAAGGGTTAGTTCACCCCAAAATTAAAATTCTGTCATTAATTACTCGTTCCAAACCCATAAGACCTTCGTTCATCTTTAAAGCACAAATATTATATTATTAAGTAGATAGCTACAGCACTGAAATGTAATGTTAGTGAATACATCTGTAAAACAGTCGTGTGGCATCAGTGGATACTTCAGTTTTTTGACGCTAGGAGAATTTCTGGGCCAATTTAGGTCTGAGTTACTTGACCTGGGAAGATTTTATTTGTCTGTCTATGGAGGGTCAGATAGCTCTCGGCTTTCATCAAATCAATCAAATCTTAATTTGTGTTCCAAAGATGAACAAAGGTCTTATGGGTTTGGAACAACATGATGGTGATGAGTAATTAATGACCCTTTAACCCTTTAAACAACTAATCGTCGGTTAGGCCTAAGGAGTTTGACTCTGTACCTTGTTTACACTGGTTCTATTGTTATATTTTTTATTCCAGTGGTTGTCTCTGTATGGACATATTGAATTGGATTTAATGTGATATATGACCACAGCAATGTTTTCATGAAATATGACAAAACTCTGCTTATAAAGACTGCAACTTTATGGGTTAAATAACCAAACTGTATGAATGAAACATGATCATTAAATGATCAGATATAAGTGGGCAACTTTGTAATCTGGGTAGCAATCAAGTGTTTGTATGCTATTAACTACAAGTATAAGAAATATTAGGAAAATTTGATGTGATGATAGAACTGAAACTCTATGCTAATAAACCAAAAAAAAAACAAAAAACATTTTACACCAAATGCATAATCCATGTAATTGTAAATATGCTACTACCTTTGTAGTGTGCCCTCTCTCAGGACAAATGATGTTGTACACTCCTGTAACTACAGGTTTCTGTGTTCATGGCGTACTTAACAGGCGTTAAAGGGGTCATGAAAAGAGAAATCAAAATTATATATCTTTCCATAATGTTATTTCAAGAGTTCACGCTTTCCTCATAATGATTAATAAGCAAATTTGGCGAGCTGTCTGGGGAGCGAGTCGGGAGA